>JAULKM010000001.1:0-26798 GCA_032355605.1 Rubia tinctorum
CCCTACCCCTAAACCCTAAACCCCCTTCAACAAGAATTCAAAAATCTTATTTTCATGAGATAATACAAGATGAATTCCGGAATTTTCAAAAATAATTCAACATTCTTACTTTTCATGACATAATAGGGTTTCTTGTGGGTTTTGTATTTTCATAGTTTGTGGGTTTTCATGGTTAGTGTTTTTGTGAAAAATTAACAATCTTAATTTACGGTTATTCTCACATTCAACAAAATATTACATGAAAATCTCATTTTCGATAATCTTAATTTTCTATACATTACTACAGGAATGCCATTTTTCCTGTGACATTGCTACAATGGTACCTTGTTTTTTCAAGAAATCCTATGATTATTTTACTAAAATACCCTTTTCAATGATGCATTTTCAAAATTTTTTTTGGGCCTGTTTTAAAGTAAGACGTGCAAACTCAATAAAATGCCCTTTTCCAAGATACATATCTATCTATCTGATGATTTCCAAAGAAATATTTAGGAACATAAAAGTTGGAATTTACTAAATTACTCATTTCGGATATGCAGTTTGATGTGGTTTTTTTAAATAATAATTACCATGTGTACATTTGCTAAAAATCCACCTTCCACGGTGCCCCAATATACAAAAACACCGCAAATTACAGTCTGTAATCATGCATTTTCAAAGGAATCTTCAACGCAGATACCAAACATTTACTAAACAACCTTATCGACAACATGAACCATTTCATGGGTTGTTTGAGGCTACGAAAGGCATTCAGAAACAACCCTTGACCCCCATCTTTTGGTTGTACTCCGCTCTGCCGCATCACATTTTGGAGTATGAAAATTAGCTTGAAACTACAACTGGTTTCAAACCTGCAGATTGATGCCTCTTTGACACAAAAGATTCTGGCATTCCTGTTACCACAACAAAAGGAAGCAAACAATTGAAGGTTTCATTTCATGTCAGCTTAAATTCATATCATCAATTGCTAAAAGATACAGAGGTATACCATTTCATACAACCAGCAATTAGACATCTCGACAAATGAAATAATGTCAATAGTACATGCATTACGGCTACAAGCATCAACAGCTAGGTGATTTTATATCTTCTGGAGTCAACAGAAGTATGTGCCCCCTATTGCGAAGACTATGCTTTTCAATTTTTCATATGATGCAATACATGCTTGCTATTCTTCTAATTAGTAAACATTAGGCGGTACGGCTCCTTCCTGCAAAACCCCTATAACACAAACACATATCCAAAAACATCTAAAACAATTTCAAATCAAATTAAAAGAACTCCAGTCATGGTAACAATTACAGAACAGAAAAAAATGCATTCTGTTTCATAAACCATAAAAACTACAACTATCAAAACAACATTATTTTCACAACGGAACCCTTCTTGTTTTCAAGATTCAATCAATGACTCAACATTTTATTATCAGCATTTATCACACACAAAAGATACAGTACACATTCAACTGATATTTATTTCAAAGATATCAATCAGCCAGGATTCATTGCGAAAACTATCCCAAAATTAATGACAACAAAAAATTAACACAAAACAATCATTTGGCTAGATGAAACCCAACAGAAAACAGAGAAATCGCCCAAAACAGAAAACAAAGATTTCAGAACAGAGAAAATCAAGACCCGAAATCTTTTTCAGCCGAAATCATGACCCGAAATCAAAAGCCAGTCAGGGATTGTGAAAATAACCAATATGGGACTCTGACATTACAGATCTGATCCACAACAACATTCAATTCATATTTACACATGGAGGCCAACAATTCCTGACTCAGACACAAAGATTTGCTCTACAAAATTCATCAAGACAGGAAAATTCGAAATATGTTTTCCAATGACGACATAGAATCAAGTTTATTCATTATAATGTGTTCAAGGATAAAGAATTCCGGCGGCTACCTCCAACGGATACGACGAACGTAAAGGGAGAATGGATTGGGATGAGGGGGGGACAAAAAAATGTTTGGGGAGCGGTTGAGAAAGAAAGAGGAGAAGAAAAATGAAGCGCCTGTTTTGGAGTGGGGAAATGTTGAGATGCAGCATCTGTTTTCTGGAAAAGTAAAGAGAAATGAAATTTGTAGCCGTTGGATCTTCTTATAGAGGGTTTGGGCTTTGCCACGTCATCGATCCGCACCGACTCATCTCTTACTGATCCCACCTTCCATTTTACCTTATGTTATAGAATCTGCACCGTTGATAGGCGCGGTTGTGCTTTTATGTTTAAGCATATCGCCCTCAAGGCTTCAGTATCTTGCAGTCCTAGGTTCGGGCCCTTGGCAAAATTGCCGTTTCGTTTTGTATTCTTTTGAATTTTCATCCACCAAAATCAATTACGGATTAGTTTAGAAAGAAAATGGAAAAAAAAAACCTTAATTACTACTCTGTCTACTATTTCAAAATAAAGTTTGAAAAGCATAGCAAAACGTTTAACTACATTCCTTTTCAAAATTACACTATGTTTTAAAAGACATATTGAATAGTTCATCATATATATTCCTTTCGAAAATTACTTATTCTGGGGATATCGGAAATTTTGGGAATATGATGAAATTACTAATTAGTAAATACGAAGGTATCATATCGTAAAACTTGAAAATATAAGAAATGTTCAAAAGGAATAGGTCTGAAACATAATCTTATCACCGAGTTATAACCATTTACATTCAGTGGCGGATCCAGCTTGGAGCCTGGGGTAACCCAAGTTACCCCAGGGTAAAAAAAAATCGGGGGGAATTAGTATTAGGTTACCCATGTAAAAAAAATTGCCATTAATATTAAGTATATATATATTTTTAATATTAGTGGTTACCCCATTGATAATTTTCTGGATCCGCCCCTGTTTACATTGTCATTTACGCTTGATGGGTTGAATTTCGATGATCGGATGAAATTACTAATTAGAAAACACAGAAGAAACCATATTGTACACCATGAAAATATAATAACTTTTTTAAAAAACAGTCCAAAATATTATCTGCGTACAGAGTTGTGACCATTCAGATTGTCAATTTCACTTGATGGGTTGAATTTCGGCAATTGGATTATGTGACTAATTAGCAAACACTAAAAGTACAATATTGTACAATATGAAAATATAAGAACTTTTAAAAAATTCGGTACAAAATATCATTTGAACACCGAGTTACGCCCATTCAAATCTTCGTTTTCATTAGATTGGTTGAATTTTTGGGATATGAAGTTAATAATTAGAAAACACGAAATACACCATATTGTAGAGTATGAAAATATAAGAACTTTTCAAAAAGTAGTTGGTCCAAAATATTATCTGAGCACAAAGTTACGACCATCTTAATCCTTCATTTTAATTTGATGGGCTAAATTTCAGAGATATAAGAAGTTACAAATAAGAAAATACGGAAGATACCATACTGTAGAGCATAAAAATATAAGAATTTTTCAAAAAAACAATCGGCCCAAAATATTATCTGACCACCAAGTTACGACCATCTGAATCTTCATTTTCTTTTCATGGGTTCAATTTCGGAGATATAAGAAGTTACTAATCAACAAACACAAAAAATACCATATTGTAGAGCATGAAAATATAGAAACTTTTCGAAATGAATCGTTCCAAAATATGATATGAGCACCAAGTTACGATCACGCGAATCTTCATTTTCGTTTGATGGGTTAAATTTTGGAGATATAAGAAGTTATTAATAACCAAACACGAAAGACACCATATTGTAGAGCATGAATATATAAGAACTTTTTAAAAGGGAATCGGTCTAAAATATTATCTGAGCACCAGGTTACGCCCATCCGAATTTTCATTTTCATTTGATGGGATAAATTTCGGAGATATTAGAAGTTACTAATAATAAAATACGAAAGCTACCATATTGTAGAGCATGAAAATATTAAAACTTTTGAAAAAGAAATCGGTCAAAAGTATGATCTGAGCACCAAGTTACGACAATCGGAATCTTCATTTTCATTTGATGAGTAAAATTTTGGAGATATAAGAATTTACTAATAAGCAAACACGGAAGATACCATATTGTAGAGTATGAAAAAATAAGAACTTTTCAAAAGGGAATCAATCCAAAATATGATGTGAGCAACAAGTTACGACCATCCGAATTTTCATTTTCATTTGATGGGTTAAATTTTGGAGATATAAGAAGTTACTAATAAGCAAACACGGAAGATACCATATTGTAGAACATAGAAATATAAGAACTTTTCCAAAAAGGGATTGGTCCTAAATATGATGTGAGCACCAAGTTACGATCATCGGAATCTTCAATTTCATTTAATGGGTTAAATTTCGGAGATATAAAAAGTTACTAATAAGCAAACACGGAAGATACCATATATAGAGAATAAACATATAAAAACTTTTCAAAAAGTAATCGATCCAAAATATGATTTGAGCACCAAGTTACGACCATCCAAATCTTCATTTTCATTTCATGGGTTAAATTTTGTAGATATAAGAAGTTACTGATAAGCAAACATGGAAGATCCCATATTGTAGAGCATGAAAATATAAAAACTTTTCAAAAAGGAATCGGTCCAAAATATTATCTGAGCACCAAGTTACGACCATCCGAATCTTTATTTTTATTTGATGGGTTAAATTTCGGAGATATAAGAAGTTACTAAAGAGCAAACATGGAAGATACCATATTGTAGAGAACGAAAATATAAGAACTTTTTCGAAATATGATCTGAGCACGTAGTTATGATCATTCGAATCCTAAATTCCATTTGTTTCGTTAAATTTCGGGGATATACGAAGTTACTAATTAGCCAACACAGAAGGTACCGTATTGTAGATCATGAAAATATAAGAACTTTTAAAAAGGAATTGGTCTAAAATATTATCTGGGCACAAAGTTATGACCATTCAAATCTTCATTTCTATTTGATTGGTTAAATTACGGGGACATATGAAGTTACTAATTAGCAAATTCGGAAGGTACCATATTGAATAGGATGAAAATATAAGATTTTTTTGGAAACGAACAGGTTCAAAAATATGCTCCGAGCACCGAGTTATAACCATTCAAATTTTCATTTCCATTTGATGAGTTAAATTTCAGGATATATGAAGTTACTAATTAGCCAACACTGAAGGTACCGTATTTCAGATCATGAAAATATAAGAAATTTTCAAAAAGGAATCGGTCCAAAAAATAATATGAGCACCGAGTTATGACCATTTGAATCTTCATTTCCATTTGATGTGTTAAATTTCAGGAATATACGAAGTTACTAATTAGCCGACGCGGAAAGAACCGTATTGCAGAGCATGAAAATATAAGAACTTTTCAAAAACAAATCGGTCCAAAATATGATTTGAACACCGAGTTATGACCATTCAAATCATCATTTCCATTTGATGGGTTACATTTCAGAGATATACATGGAGTTTAGGGTTTAGGGTTACAAAGTTACTAAATTATCCAACTCGGAATGTACCGTATTCTAGAGCATGAAAATATAAGAACTTTTCAAAAATAAATCGGTCCAAAATATGATCTGAGCACCGAGTTATGACCATTCGAGTCATTATTTTCATTTGATGGGCTAAATTTCATTAATATATGAAGTTTTTAATTAGCCAACAACGAAGGTACTGTTTCGTAGAGCATGAAAATATAAGAACTTTTCAAAAAATATTCGGTCCAAATTATGTTCTGAGCACCGAGTTATGACTATTCGAATATTCATTTCAATTTGATTGGTTAAATTTTAGAGCTATATGAAGTTACTAATTAGCAAACTCGGAAGATACCGTATTGTATAGGATGAAAATATAATATTTTTTATAAATAAAATAATACGTTCAAAATATGATTTGAGTACCGAGTTATGACCATTCAAACTTTCATTTTCATTCGATGGGTTCAATTTCAAGGACATACGAAGTTACTACTTAGCCAACACGGAAGGTACCGTATTGTAAAGTATGAAAATATAAAAACTTTTCTGAAAGGAATCGGTTCAAAATATGATCTGAGCACTGAGTTATGATCATTCGAATATTCATTTTCATTTGATGGGTTCAACTTCGGAGATATATGAAGTTACTAATTATCCAACACGGAATGTACCGTATTCTAGAGCATGAAAATATAAGAACTTTTCAAAAACGAATCTATCTAAAATATTATCTGAACACCGAGTTATGACCATTTCAATGTTCATTTCCATTTGATGGGTTAAATTTAGGGATATACGAAGTTACTAATTAGCCAACACGGAAGGTACCATATTGTAGAGCATGAAAATATAAGAACTTTTAAAACAGAATCGCTTCAAAATATGATACGAGCACATTGTCATGACCATTCGAATCTTCATTTCCATTCGATTGGTTAAATTTTGGGGATATATGATATGACTAATTAGCAAACTCGGAAGATACCATATTGTATAGGAAGAAACTATAAGAATTTTTTAAATAGGACTCGGTTCAAAATATGATGTGAGCACAGTGTTATAACCATTCAAATCTTCATTTCCATTTGATGGGTTAAATTTTAAGAATTTAACAAGTTACTAATTAGCCAACACAGAAGGTACTGTATTGTACATCATGAAAATATAACAACTTTTCAAAAAGGTATCAATCCAAAATATGATCTGGGCACCGAGTTATCACCATTTGAATTTTCATTTCCATTTGATGCATTCAACTTTAAGGATTTACGAAGTTACTAATTAGCCAACACGGAAGGAACCGTATTGTACATCATGAAAATATAAGAACTTTTCAAAAATGTATCGGTCCAAAATATGATCTGAGCACCGAGTTATGACAATTCGAATCTTCATAGTCATTTTATGGGTTAAATTTTGAGGATATACGAATTTACTAAATAGCTACCTGGAAGGTACTGTAATGTAGAGCATGAAAATATAAGAACTTTTCAAAAAGGAATCGGACCAAAATATGATATGAACACCGAGTTATGACCATTCGAATCTCCATTTCCACTTGATGGGTTAAATTTCAGGGATATACGAAGTTATTAATTAGCCAACACAGAAAGTACCGTATTATAGAGCATGAAAATATAAGAACTTTTAAAAAAACGAATCGTTTCAAAATATGATCTGAGCATAGTGTCATGACCATTCGAATCTTCATTTCCATTTGATTTGTTAAATTTCGGGGATATATGATATTACTAATTAGCAAACTCGAAAGATACCATATTGTATAGAAATAAAATATAAGATTTTTTTTAAAAAGGGCTTGGTTCAAAATATGATCTGAGCACAGTGTTATGACCATTCAAATTTTTATTTCCAATTGATAGGTTAAATTTTAAGGATTTACGAAGTTACTAATTAGCCAACACAGAAGGTACCGTATTGTACATCATGAAAATATAACACCTTTTCAAAAAGGTATCAATCCAAAATATGATCTGAGCCCCGAGTTATGACCATTTGATTTTTCATTTCCATTTGATGGGTTAAATTTCAAGAATTTAAGAAATTACTAATTTGCCAACACGGAAGATACCGTATTGTACATCATGAAAATATAAGAACTTTTCAAAAAAGTATCGGCCCAAGATATGATCTGAGCACCGAGTTATGACCATTCGAATCTTCATAGTCATTTTATGGGTTAAATTTTGGGGATATACAAATTTACTAAGTAGCCACCTGGAAGGTACTGTAATGTAGAGCATGAAAATATAGGAACTTTTCAAAAAGGAATCGGACCCAAATATGATATGAGCACCGAGTTAAGACCATTCGAATCTTCATTTCCATTTGATGCGTTAAATTTCGGGGATATACAAATTTACTAATTAGCCAACACAGAAGGTACCATATTGTGAATCATGAAAATATAAGAACTTTTAAAAAAGGAATTGATTCGCAATATTATCTGATCACAGAGTTATGACCATTCAAATCTTCATTTCCATTTGATTGGTTAAATTTCAAGGATTTATGAAGTCACTAGTTGGCAAACTCGGAAGGTACCATATTCTATAGGATGAAAATATAAGAACTTTTCAAAAAGGAATCAGTTCAAAATATGATCTAAGGAACGAGTTATGACCATTCGAATTTTTATTTTCATTCGATGACTTAAATTTCAAGGATATAAGAAGTTACTAATTAGCTAACATGGAAGGTACCGTATTGTAGAGCATGAAAATATAAAAACTTTTCAAAAAGGAATTGGTCCAAAATATGATCTGAGCATCGAGTTATGACCATTTAAATCTTCATTTCCATTTGATGTGTTATATTTCAGGGATGTACGGAGTTACTAATTAGCCAACACAGAGAGCACTCTATTGTAGAACATGAAAATATAAGAACTTTTCAAAAAGGAATCGGTTCAAAATATGATCATAGCACCGAGTTATGACCATTCGAATTTTCATTTTCATTTAATGGGTTAAATTTAAGTGATATACGAAGCTACTAACTATCAAATTCAGAATAAACCGTATTCTAGAACATGAAAATATAAGAACTTCTCATAATTGAATTGGTCCAAAATATGGTCTGAGCACCGAGTTATGATCATTCGAATCATTATTTTCATTTGATGGGTTAAATTTAAGGAATATATGAAGTTACTAATTAGCCAACAAGGAAGGCACCGTATTGTAGAGCATGAAAATATAAGAATTTTTCAAAAGAAATTGGTCCAAAATATTATATGAGCATCGAGTTATGACTATTTAAATCTTCATTTCCATTAGATGGGTTCAATTTCGAGGATATACGAACTTATTATTTAGCCAACACGGAAGGTACCGTATTGCAGAGCTTGAAAATATAAGAATTTTCAAAAAAGCAATCGGTTCAAAATATTATCTGAGCATAGAGTTATGACAATTCGAATCTTCATTTCCATTTAATTGGTTAAATTTTGAGGATATATGAAGTTACTAATTAGAAAACTCGCAAGATACCATATTATAAAGCACGAAAATATAAAAACTTTTAGAAAAGGAATCCGTTCAAAATATTATCTGAGCACCGAGTTATGACCATTTGAATCTTCATTTCTACTTTACTGGTTAAATTTTGGGGATATATGAAGTTACTAATTAGCAAACTCGGAAGGTACCATATTGTAGAGCATGAAAGTATAAAAACTTTTAAAAAATAAATTGGTTCAAATTATTATCTGAGCACTGAGTTATGACCGCTCGAATATTCATATTCATTTGATTTGTTAAATTTCAGGGATACACAAAATTATTAATTAGCCAAGACGGAAGGAACCGTATTGTAGAGCATGAAAATATGAGAATTTCTCAAAAAAGAATCGGTCCAAAATTAATTTGAGCACAAAGTTATGATGATGGGTTAAATTTTGGGGTTATACGAAGTTGCTAATTTGCCAACACGGAAGGTACTATATTGTAGAGCCTGAAAATATTAGAGCTTTTAAAAAGGAATCGGTTCAAAATATGATGTGAGCACCGAGTTATGACCATTCGAATCTTCATTTACATTTGATTGGTTAAATTTTGGGGATATATGAAGTTACTAATTAGCAAACTCAGAAGTTACCATATTGTAGAGCATGAAAATATACGAACTTTAAAAAAAGAAATTGGTTCAAAATATTATCTGAACACCGAGTTATGAGCGTTCGAATATTCATTTTCATTTGATTGGTTAAATTTCAGGGATACACGAAGTTACAAATTAGCCAACACGGAAGGTACCGTATTGTAGAGCATGAAAATATAACAAATTTTCAAAAAGGAATCGGTCCAAAATTAATTTGAGCACATAGTTATGACCATTTGAATCCTCATAGTCATTTGATGGGTTAATTTTTCGGGATATATGAAGTTATTAATTAGCAAACTCGGAAGGTTCCATATTGTAGAGCATGAAAATATAATAACTTCTCAAAAAGGAATCGGTTCAAAATATTATCTTGGCAGCGAGTTATGACCATTCGAATCGTCATTTTCATTTGATAGGTTAAATTTTGGGGATATACGAACTTACTAATTATCCAACTCGGAATGCACTGTACTCCAGAGCAAGAAAATATAATAAATTTTCAAAAAGGAATCAGTTCAAAATATAATCCGAGCACCGATTTATGACCATTTGAATATTCATTTTTATTTGATGGGTTAAATTTCGGAGATAAACGAAGTTACAAATTATCCAAATCGGAATGTCTCATACTATAGAGCATGAAAATTTAAGTTTTTTTCAATAAGGAATCGGTTCAAAATATGATCTGAGCGCCGAATTATGACCATTCGAATTTTCATTTTCATTTAATGGTTAAATTTCAAGTATATATGAATTTCTAATTACTTAATTTGCAAATTTGGAAGGTACCATATTATAGAGCATGAAAATATAAAAATGTTTCTTAAACGAATCAGTTCAAAATATGATTTGAGCATCGATTTATGACCATTCGAATCTTCGTTTTCATTTGATAGGTTAAATTTCGGGGATATATGAAGTTACTAATCAGTAATCCCGGAATGTACCATATTATAGAGCATGAAAATATAATAACTTTTAAAAAAGAAATAGGTCCAAATTATTATCTGAGCACCGAGTTATGACCATTCAAATCTTCATTTCCATTAGATGGGTTCAATTTCGGGGATATACGAAATTACTAATTAGCCAACACGGAAGGTACCGTATTATAGAACTTGAAAATATAAGAACTTTTAAAAAATAAATCGGTTCAAAATATGATTTGAGCATAGAGTTACGATCATTCAAATTTTCATTTCCATTTGAATGGTTAAATTTTGGGATATAAGAAGTTTCTAATTAGAAAAATTGCAACGTACCACATTGTAGAGTATGAAAATATAAGAACTTAAAAAAAAGAATCGGTTCAAAATATGATATGAGCACCTAGTTATGACCATTCGAATCTTCATTTACTTTGCTTGGCTAAATTTTGGGGACATATGAAGTTACTAATTAGCAAACTCGGAAGGTACCATATTCTAGATTATGAAAATATAAGAACTTTTAAAAAAGAAATTGGTTCAAAATATGAATTGAGCATCGAGTTATGACAGTTCGAATATTCATTTTCATTTGATTGGTTAAATTTCGGGGATACATGAAGTTACTAATTAGTCAACACGGAACATACCTTATTGTAGAGCATAAAAATATTTTAAAAAAATCAAAAAAGGAATCGATCCAAAATTAATTTGAACACAGAGTTATGACCATTTGAATCATCATAGTCATTTGATGGGTTGAATTTTGGGATATATAAAGTTATTAATAAGCAAACTGGGAAGGTACCATATTGTAGAGCATGAAAATATAAGAACTTTTCAAAAAGGAATCGGTTCAAAATATAATCTTAACACTGAGTTATGACCATTCGAATTTTCATTTCGTTTGATAGGTTACATTTTGGGGATATACGAAGTTACTAATTATCCAACTCAGAATGCACTGTATTCTAGGGCATGAAAATATAATAATTTTTCAAAAAGGAATCAGTTCAAAATATGATCTGAATACCGAGTTATGACCATTCGAATCTTAATTTTTATTTGATGGGTTAAATTTCAGAGATATACGAAGTTACAAATTATCCAACTCGGAATGTCGCGTATTCTAGAGCATGAAAATATAAGAATTTATCAAAGAGAAATCGGTCCAAAATATGATCAGAGCACCGAGTTATGACCATTCGAATCATTATTTTGATTTGATAGGTTAAATTTTGGGGATATACGAAGTTACTAATTAGCCAACACGGAAGGTACCATATTGTAGACCATGAAAATATAAGAATTTTTCAAAAAGGAATCAGTTCATAATATGATTTGAGCACCGAGTTATGACCATTCAAATTTTTATTTCCATTCGACGGGTTAAATTTCGAGGATATACGAATTCACTAATTATTCAACTCAGAATGTATTGTATTCTAGAGCATGAAAATATGACAACTTTTAAAAAATGAATCAGTTCAAAATATGATATGAGCACCTAGTTATGACCATTCGAATCTTCCTTCTTATTTGATGGGTAAAATTTTGGGGACATACGAAGTTACTAATTGTCCAACTCAAAATGTACCGTATTCTGGAGCATTAAAATATAATAACTTTTCAAAAAAGGAATCGGTCGAAAATATTATCAGAGCACCGAAATATGACCATTCGAATCATTATTTTCATTTGATGGGTTAAATTTCATGGATATACGAAATTACTAATTAGCCAACACAGAAAGTACCGTATTGTAGAACATGAAAATATAACAACTTTTCAAAAATGAATCGGTCCAAAATATATTCTGAGCAATGAGTTATGACCATTCGAATCTTCATTTCCATTTGATGAGTTAAATTTTGGGGATATACAAAGTTACTAAATAGCAACACTGAAGGTGCCGTATTGTAGAGCCTGAAAATATAAGAACTTTATAAAAAGAATCGTTTCAAAATATGATATGAGCACAAAGTTATATCCATTCGAATCTTCATTTCCATTTGATTGGTTAACTTTTGGGGATATATGAAATTAATTATTAACAAACTCGGAAGGTACCATACTGTATAGGAAGAAAATATAAGTATTTTTTAAAAAGGGAATCAGTTCAAAATATGATCTGAGCAAAGAGTTATAACCATTCGAATTTTCATTTTCATTTCCATTTGATGGGTGAAATTTCAAGGATATATAAAGTTACTAATTAGCCAACACGGAAGGTACCGTATTGTAAAGCGTGAATATATAAGGACTTTTAAAAATGGAATCGGTCCAAAATATTATCTTAGCACCGAGTTATTACCATTTGAATTTTCATTTTTATTTGATAGGTTAAATTTTGGGAATATACGAATTTACTTAATAGCCAATACGGTAGGTACCGTATTGTAGAGCATGAAAATATAAGAATTTTTCAAAAAGAAATTAGTCCAAAATATGATCTGAGCATCGAGTTATGACCATTCGAATCTTCATTTCCATTTGATGGGTTAAACTTCGGGGATATACAAATTTACTAATTAGCCAACACGGAAGGTACCATATTGTAGAGCATGAAAATATAAGAACTTTTACAAAAAAAATAACCGGTTCAAAATGTAATCTGAGTACATAGTTGTGACCATTCAAAACTTCATTTCTATGTGATTGATTAAATTTTGGGGATATATGAAGGTACTAATTAGCAAACTCGGAAGGTACCATATTGTATAGGATGAAAATATAAGAATTTTTTAAAAAAAAAATCGGTTAAAAAATATGATCTGAACACAGAGTTTTGACCATTCGAATTCTCATTTCCGTTTGATGAGTTAAATTTCAAGGGTATACGAAGTTACTAATTAGCCAACACGTAAGGTACCGTAGTGTAGAGCATGAAAATATAAGAACTTTTAAAAAGGAATCAGTCCAAAATATAATCTGAGCACCGGGTTATGATCATTCAAATCGTCATTTCCATTTGATGTGTTAAATTTCATGGATATACGAAGTTACTAATTAGCTAACACGGAAAGTACCATATTGTAGAGCATGAAAATATAAAAACTTTTTAAAAAGGATTCGGTTCAAAATATGATCTGAGCACTGAGTTATGACCATTCGAATCTCCATTTTCATTTGATGAGTAAAATTTCAGAGATATACGAAATTAATAATTATCCAAATCGGAATGTACAATATTCTAGAGTATGAAAATATAAGAATTTTTCAAAAATTGATTCGGTCCAAAATATGATCTGAGCACTGAGTTATGACCATTCGAATCATTATTTTCATCTGATAGGTTAAATTTCTGGAATATATGAAGTTACTAATTAGCCAACAAGGAAGGTACCGTATTGTAGAGTGTGAAAATATAAAAACTTTTTCAAAAAGGAATCTGTCCAAAATATGATTTGACCACCGAGTTATGACCATTCAAATCTTCATTTCATTTGATGGGGTAAATTGTGGGGATATACGAAATTACTAATTAGCCAACACGGAAGGTACTATATTGTAGAACATGAAAATATAAGAAGTTTAAAAAAAGGAATCGCTTCAAAATATTATCTAAGCACAGAGTTATGATCATTTGAATCTTAATTTTCATTTGATTGGTTAAATTTTGAGAATATATGAAATTACTAATGAGAAAACTTGGAAGGTTCCGTATTGTATAGGCAGAAAATATATTATTTTTTTATATAAAGGAATCGGTTCTAAATATGATTTGAGCATAAAGTTATAACCATTCGAATATTCATTTTTTTATGGGTTAAATTTCAAGGATACATTATACGAAATTACTAATTAGCTAACACGGACATGAAAATAAAAGAACTTTTCTAAAATAAATCGATTCTAAATATGATCTGAAAACTGACGAGATACGACCAGATGGGAAAAGCAGAAAACAAAAGCAGAATCACCAAAAATCTTGGCATTCAACAACAAAAGGTGTTACCAGAATTCCACAAAGTTGACCAAGACGAAGTGATAAGCCCATAATCGACGAAATCCACAAAGTGTTCCAAGAAATCCACTCTCCTAGTAAAGGAGAGGATAGGGAGATGCTCGAAATTTAATGTTGTAACCCATAAGGGAGCAGCAATAATTTCTAACATTAAAAGCTACCAGATCTGAAAAATAAGTGAACCTGACCGAGAACCAAATTGTCATAAATGCAAAGAAAAGTGCTACCAACTCCAGATTTGTTGCTAACTGAAATGAGAAATCCCGGCGAACAACCTCAATTCATTGTCAAAGCAATGAATCTTGATTCCTCGCGGGAGAAGATGAGCTCTTGAGGGAAACTACTCTAGAGAGAAAATTCTTTTTAGAGAGAGAGAGAGTTTCTCTACTTCACCATATGACCGTTACAATCTTCATTTTCATTAGATGAGTTCAATTTCGAGGATATACGAAGTTACCAATTAGTAAACCCGGAAGGTATCGTATGGTAGAGCATGAAAATATATGAACTTATCAAAAAAGAATCAGATCAAAATATAATACGGGCACCGAATTATGACCATTCGAATTATCAATTTCATTTGATGGTTTAATTTCAGGGATGTACGAAGTTACTAACTAGCCAACACGGAAGGTAACGTATTGTTGAGAATGAAAATATAAGAACTTTTAAATATGAATCGGTCCAAAATATTACCTGAATACCTAGTTATGACCAATCGAATCTTCATTTTCATTTGATTGGTTAAATTTTGGGGATATATGAAGTTACTAATTAGCAAACCCGGAAGGTACCTATAGTAGAGCATGAAAATATAAGAACTTTTCATGAAGGAATCGGTTCAAAATATGATTTGAACACCGAGTTATGGAGGCGGCGGAGAAGAGCAACGGCGGTAGTGGTGGTGGGTGGGGGCAGGGCTGGCGGAACCAAGAGTGGCAGGAGTGACGAGGGCTAGGCAGAGGTGGTGGGTAGCGGGTGTGCTAGGGTTTCGACGGGGCTTGATTGCGAGCGGGCTAGGAGTAGGGTGATGCGTGGCCGAGGCCGGCGTAGCTAGCTGGGGCTTGACGGGATTCAGGCGAGGCTAGCCAGGGTGGGCACAACCAAGGCACGATAAGGGTGGGGTTTGGTGTAGCTGGGCACGGCTGGCACGACCAGGGCTAGGAAGGTTGGGCGCGGCTTAGTTGCGGGCGGGGTGGTGCGTGGTCGAGGCTGGGTGGTGGCCGCGTGGTGGGATCGGATGTGGCGTGGTGGCCAGGTGGAGGCGACGCGAAGGGGGTGGTTGTAACGACAGGTGGAGGGGTGGGGGTGGCACAAGGGTAAAACTGTCCTAACACTTTTAGGCTTTAGGCCAAAGAGTATTTTAGTCATTGTGTGGTCAACGTCAGAAATGGTGTCTTAGAATTATATTGTCACTTTGACCAACTAGTTAGAGTTATTTTTGCACTAAAAATTATTTGATGGTTACATTGACACTTACTCAATTAGGTAAGGTTATATTGGTATAATATCCGTTTCTTTTTTATTTTAAAATTAAAACACAATTTTGGAAAACAAAATTCTAGTTTTCTTATTTAAACTCAATCAAATACAGTTGCCTTTTCTTACGGACTAGGGAGTAATTAGAAGTTTGGTGGTGGGTTTCCATCTCACGACGACATACAATGAGAACTGAACAGCATCCAAACTCACTGCCATTAGTCTCAAACTGCCATCAGGTGATCATAATCTATAAGTTTAGCAGAGTATGATGAAGAAAAAAACACTTTTTATCATCTATTTCTGTGTTTTTCTTTATAATGCTTTAGCTGAAATAGAGGGAATTTTCATTGAGTTCATATTTCCATAATACAATTACATATTAACAAGACAGGGATGCACTAGCAGTTAACAAACACCAGCACACAGTGATACGCTCTAATATGGTACATTAATACACAATGTGAAGAAAGAAGAAACAAAGCACCAAAGTTATACACAAAATAGCTCAAACTAAGGTTTTGCTAGTTAGAAAGCATTAGTACTTGGGTTGTTTGGTAATTGGTCCAGGATCACATGAGCTGCTGCATCGTTTCATGAATGAATCAAGCGTCTTTTGTTTTGTTGGACTGTTTTGCTGATTCCCAGAAACTTCTAATGAATTCTCATGACCATCTAGCATCTGGAGATCATTCCAATATAGGGAGTAATTTAGACCCAGGTTTAGTTTTTGAATGATGCCGAATTAGGATAATGGAAAATACCTGTCCCAGGTTCTCCAATTTGCTTTGAACAACATCCCTGCACACAAAGAAGAACGTTAAACAAAACCCCAGCATTCATACTGGAAGATTGCACCCTATCCAACAAATCAATGCACTGTACCAGATTATATCATCAACAGTGTCGTTAGCCAGAAGATAGTATACGTTCACAGATGATACCTACACACCCAATGAAGGGTAAACCATAACTCGTCAGAGCTTAACCCCCAAAATGTGCTGACAAACTGAGAATCATTCCAGGTTTGGGGAGACTACCAGCAAAACGGGGCAAAAAGAAATTATGAAACCACGGGAAGAATGCAGCAAGGGAAGGACTTATTTTGGGTCTAAAGTAACATCACAATCATCTCATTAAGAGTTATACTTTCCAACATCAATTACCTGGCCAATCCTGTGAGCACGATCTTCTGCCTGAATAAGGTCACCTGGCGTCCAGGACAACTCTGCAAATATTACTGTGCTTGCTGCTGTTAAGGTTAGTCCAAAACCACCAGCTTTGATGGACAGCTGAATAAGCACAGTTAGAGAATTAATCATCCCTACAAAGCATTTCAATTTCCAATTGAATGCTACAAGTTGTCAAATGTAAAAATACACATCAAATAACCATGATGCTGAATGATGAAAAGCACAGAGAATTACCACAGCTGCCTTTATACGGCTGTTCTCCTGGAAGTCTGTAACCAGAGCTTGCCTTGATGCAGCAGGAGTTCCACCATCAATTCGGATGCAACCGACTTTTTTCTTCTGCAAAAGAATGATGCTATACATAAAATGTAATTTTCTACAAAACAATTCCAGTTGATCTTGGAAGTCTTACAAGAAGATATTGGTGTATTGAAGCAATCATCGTTTGATGATGAGCAAATATAAGAAATTTGCAGCCTGCCTGTACATTTAGAATAAACAACTTCAGAGCATACAAGTTACAAATGCACTGGATGAAAACCAAAGCATGTCTCAAGAAGGTACAAAAGCATTCAGTATCCTCCAGTAAACTTCACTTTATACATGTACATGCTCACAGATACCCTTAGGGAACAAAGGCTAATGCCAGGTAAACTCATTTCTTGTTCAGTAGCATATATATCTAATCTCACACACAAAAGAAATGCATTGGGTGTGGTGTGTGTGGGTGGGGGGATGGGGGTGTTTGAAGATGCAATTTTTTGCTTATTATCTTTTACCACAGAGTATTAAACAGCGAACATGAGACTATATTACCATTGCAACATGATCCAACTCAGATTCCCAACCTTGAAATTAAAATAGAAGTATCCAAATTAAAAGAGCCAAGAAATACATTGAGATTTCAGTAATTCTACATGCCACACTTAGTTTGTGTTAGGCAATATGATTTCTCGGCAGCTTCAGAAATGAGGTCAAATTTTACGGAAGCATACCTCGATAATAGTTCCCAAATAATCCAGAACAGCTGGAATCTTGGCTTCCGCAGATTCAGTATATATCTACGAAGTCATGTAGGCCGGAAGAATCAATTAGTCTAAAAGCAAAAAAAAAGAATGATATGTTTTATAAAATAAAGGACTGTCAAACTAAAAGAGTGTGTGTGTGTGTAAAGGCAACAGAATAAGTACCCAAGAGATTCTTATGCTTGTTTCATACCTTATTAATGAGATTCTTCTGAGAAAACTTAAGTGATTCCACTTCCTCTTTGGATTTACTGGCACTAATTTTACTCTTAATCACTTCCAACTACAGAATAAGATAGGACATCAGCAACATTCCTTTACATATTTCAGGAATGATAAAGCAGTCATCAAAACCTATTATACTGTCAGAATGATAAAGCATATTAAAGGAAGAACTTGACATCAAAGTTTGAGGAAGAATTTTAGATTGTTAGTGACAAACCACTAGAAATAATCCAAGGAAACTGCTATTTCAGCCCACGTCGCATAGTCCATGTTGGACAACTAGACTGAATATCCTCATTCTAATCCAATGCAGATTGTAGGAATCTATAAATATCATATCTCCTCACGAGGTGAAGCTTGTTTCTCTAAACATTATAACGGTGATTACGGTCTTCTGCGAAATAACCATTTGTAATCTAGAAAGGAAAATACTCTCTAGGAAAGTAAAGGAGAAACTGAACGGGATTGAGTCCTACAGTCTATCAATACCTACTGTGATAGTTATTCTTGAAGAGTTTTTGAAGCCTAAGAGTTCTAGAGGGATGCCTTCAGAAACTTCAGTTCTTTTACACTCTTACTACTACCCCCGTTCAGCTATTTGTGCCACACTTTTCAGCCAAGTTTCTCAAGCCACGTTTGACCATAAATTACAAATAGTATATAAGTAATAATATTATTATGTGATGTATCTGGATTCCTCGTAAAATGTACATAAATTTTAAAATTTTATACACCATTTACAATACGTAATTAAATCACAAGTTGACTGAAAAGTGTGTTAATATTAGAAAAACTGAAGAAGTATATTTCCAGTAGGATGGGGAAACAATAAATCACAATATAGTGTATGAGCTCCTAATCTGTAGAATGATTGAAGAATAAAGTGTTGGCCTAGTAATAATTTTTAGAAATGAAATTTAATGATAATCTATAATGGATCAACGTCCTAATTCTGAAATGGAAGAAATTAAGAACGCGTATAAGTATGTTTAGCTAAAAATTAAACAATTAGAAATATTGATCACCTCCCGGAACAAGGCTTTAACATGCATCATCTGCTTCTCTTCCAGTTCCAAGAAAACCTGTAAAATAAAATTTCAAACTGTTATCAATCTCCGAAAACTTATAAGTACGAAGTAGCTACAAAATAGAACAGCAGCTTCCTTAAATGATTCGCAAGTATTAGACTATTAGTAACTTTATTATATGTCCTAGAGAAGTGCACAACACATGAATAATTATGCAAACTGACCACAAAACTACCTGCTGGCGGCGCTTTACAGGAAGCTCAGAAAGGACATCTTTTTTAAGTCTTCTAATCATCACAGTTGCTTTCATCAAATTGTGGAGCTCTTCATGGTTGCTTGCACCCTGATAGACTCCAAATACGCCCTAGAATGTTATTGGGGGAAACGTCCATGAGTCATAAATTAATATAAATGGAGAGGGCATAAAACGCAATTGGAAATTCAACTTACTCCCTTGCAATAGCGATTACCATATTCGTGGACACTTTTATATACATCGGGGTACAAAGCTTCCAGCTGTCAATATCATTAGGAAGCCCCCCACGGCCAACCCAAAGGGAAAAAGATCAAGGAAATTTTCAACTGCTGAAAGGAAATAATCACAATAAGTAGGTCGAATATAAATATACCTGTTTAAATAACTCAATTGGTCGTGATAAAGCTGGAGTTCCACTGAGCAAGATCACATGTTTTGCTTTCTAAAAAGCATAAATATGCAAAAGGAGAGAGAAGCTGTTATTTAATGTGAGATTCTGACAAGAATTGAACACTGACGTGTTCATTAATCCTTGACACACGTGTAGTCATGAAGTACCACAACCATTCCAAGTCACGACAATGAGAGAGACCTGCAATATGGGAATTGTAGCATTCGTCCTTTTTGCTTGAGCATTTTTTAGGAAATGTGATTCATCTGCAACAACAACCTGCATCAAGGCATTATTTATGATATGAAGAAAGGGAAACACTGGGCATTTAACTATGTAAGCCATATACTAAACTAAACATTAACAACTGAAAAAATTTAATTGCAAGACATGGACCCATAGGCAACCCAAAAATACTTTGTTTTACCATTTCCCGTGTTCTTGTTGTTAACTGCAGTACCCATTATAGCCTAAAAGGAAAAAGATAATACATAGCCTATAAAACCATATAGACCTTATGTCTCATATGCTTAAGAAGTGATATTAGATAGTTTCCATCCTTGATGTTTTCCTTTCTCGGTTGGTCTTCTCCTTTCTTCCATTCGAGATATTCAGCTCCCTCAAAAATCAACTAGTTGCATACCTATTCTAAGCCATACCTAAAATCCGTCCCTAACAGACACCACCACCACCCCTATCTCTCATCCTATTCAATTTATAATCATCATTTTCTCTTAGAATAATACAGATTATAGCTATCACGTATAGACATGGTTAAGATGCACTCCACATTAAGCGATTGATGCTAGCAACGAGCAATATGTCACACTCACATTGAATGCCAATAAGTCATCAGGATACAGCAGAAAATTCTCATTTTAAGGAGTCGTTTGGTTGATGTGAGAATTAAATTCCTGCAGTAATTTCTATTTTATGGGAAGTTATTTTCATGATTAAAATCCGAGGATATATACAAAACTTGTTTGGTTACACTTGTAGGAATTTGTCTTTCTTAGGATTTATGTTCCGAGACGTTGTTTGGTTGACGGAGGTAGGGGAGGGAAATGAAAAAACTACGTGCATTATGGAGGTTAGTAAAAAAAATACACGTCATTCATGGGATAAAAATGTAAATGCATATTAAAAAAGTGGAGGATTTGTAATCGACCAAGGGGGTCCTCGGTAAGATACTTCCCACGTTGTGTGGGAAGTTTAATTTCCTCGGCTTTCTAAATTCCCACGTTTTTACTATTTTCCGTCAACCAAACAACCCTACCCATCCAAAAATCCTAGGAATTCGTAATTACTACATCTTTTACTGCATACCAAACAACTCCTAAGTAACTCATTTAAGGCCAGGCAGCCTTTTTGAATGCTTTTCCGGCTTTTACTTGCATGAAGTTGTAGGCTCTTCTAGGTCGCAATCCTATTTCATTAGATTAAAATCGAGATCAATAATCTAAGCTCACCATTGTACAAACCAGAATACGTAAAGCTGGATTTTGCTTTGGTCAGAGTGGTAGTAGAACCATCGGATGTGTTAACTTGTTCCAGATACTTACAAAAGACACTACACCAAGGTATGATGCTCAGTTAAACGTACAGGTCACAATATGACAAACAGGTTCAAAGGACACTCGGGTAAGTAACCCAAAACGTGGAACCTAAATTAACTATAAAAAACTTAATTGAAAAATAAAAAATAAGCTGCCCGGAAGGGGTGGAAATGAAACGGGAAGAACATGATGTGATTCGTCAACACTAGTCAATAGCCATAATTAACTGAACAAGTCTGCACAGATACATAGAGTTAAAGAGGAGATTAAACTCCATCTCAAATTTTAAATGATGAACAATCACACAAAGCTTGTACTGACCTTAAATTCTGAATTCATCAATACATCTTGAAACTTAGGGACAACATCGTATGAAATGATGTTATATACACCGTCAAGTTGGATGGGTCTCTTACTGCTTGATGGCAATACATTAAATCCACCCCTGTTTGACCCATTACACTGTGATAAAACCACCTGCACATGTATATGTTGGTCATACAGGTTGCAAGCATCAAAGAAGCTCTCCTTATGAACCAAACACACATATTTATCACTTCTAAGCTTTATAAAATTCCCTTGGTGTGCATCAGAAAATGAGCCTTCTGAAGGTAGATACTTAAATCAACATTTTCTTGAATCCAGGTGAACCTTACAAACAACTAGCAATGTACTTCATAGTGCACCACTAACAAGTACAAGCATGAGGCATTAGGATAAGAGCATCATGCCATTAGAGAGAAATTTAACTTACAAGAATATCCGATGCAGGTATACCCAACCATTCCTGAATCATCTGTAGAAAAATATCGTAATTAGCGTTGGATATAATTACAAGGCAAAACTCACAGGGAGGAACTTACAGCAGCCCAATGAAGCCTCAGAGATGATGGAGTCAGCACAAGAACTGAAGAGTCTTCACGGATGCAAGAGGCAACAGCAATAGCCTGCAGACTCGAGGCAAAGTACAAGATGATACTAACATCATTAGTATATTAATCTCAAAAGTAAAAAATATATGATAAGCCACGCACAAAGACGTGGATTTTACAAACACCAAGGCATGCATTGACTAAAAACGTCATGTATGATATCCCAAAGTGGCATGATTAGTTAAGCCAGTTTTTTCTAGAAATAGAGGGGAATGAGTTCTTGAACTTCTACAACTGCTGTTTCATTGATTTAAGTATTAAAGTTTTTTTAGTTCTTGATGTCCAACTTTCTAGTTGGATATCAAAAGTATCAAATTCTAAATTATTATTTATTACTAGCCTTTAACTCTTCCAAAGATGACTACCCTGAAAGAAAAATTTCCAACAAAATGTTGAATATGATGGAAGATTGTAGTCCAGGACACTGTCATACTTGTATTTGAATTTTAGCATACCAAGCATGGCTCCAATGAACCGTGATGATTAGTAAACCAATGGGCTGAAACCAAAGGCAGGCAGATTTTTATACTTTCCATCAGTAGCGGATCTAGGAATTCTAATTTGGGGGTTTAAAAGAAGATAAAATCAAACTCTGGGGGTGCAAAAACTTACATTAGACCTTTTTTAAACTGAATTTATCCTACACTACACCACTCTATCCCAGACTACACTGCACACTTTTCGTAAACTTTTTCAAGCCACGTGGGACCACAGAGCTCAATTGGTCCAGTCATAACATAATAGAAAATGTTTAGAGTGTTTATCAATAAACCAAAGATACTTTACTTGAAGTGTCTTCCCAAGCCCCATCTCATCAGCCAGGAGGGCTCGTCCCCCATGTTGTAACACAAATCTGTGGGAAATTAAGACCTTGAGCATTTCAGAACACCCAAAACAAAACTAAACTTAGAAGTTGAAAGTGAATGAATATAGACCATAGCAATTAACAAGGAATGTGTTTAAGCACCTGACGCCATCACGCTGAAATGGCAGGAGCTTTGATTCAATATGTTTGGGTATTAAATCATATCGATCTGGAGAAATAGTAGAGACATGACACTCAGTATACATGACCACGGGTAACAGCAGGAGGATGTTATAGTGCTGTAGAACAGTTACTATGATGAAATGGGAAGGAGGTATGTAGAGAAAAATATCATACATGAACATTAATAGGAAAAGGAAGATGATTAGGTGGAGTGTGTACTTTTATATAGAGGTAAGTGGAGGCTAAAGATTATACATAATAATAATAGGTTGAAATGAAAAGTACGTTGGAGATCAGGAAGTGCAGATGCGGCAGCAATAGCTCGGCGGACCAAAGGCTCCATATTATCCACCTCGACAGTGGCACCAGAGAGTTGAGTGAGAACATTTTCTGCAACTGAGAGGGATGACATGGGAAACATCCACAGCCTGTAGGCAGGCAAAAATATATACATACTGCATTGGAAGAAGATGAACCGGAAGACGATGAATTGGAGAGGAGAGAGAGAGAGAGAAAAGACCTTTCTTTTGCATTCCAGGTGGCTTTGGGGATGTTGTGGAATGCTGCCACGAGCAACTGAAAGGAAGGGTGGGAAGTGAGAAGAAAGGATAATAACAACAACAACAAGAAGAAGAAGAAGAAGAAGAAGAAGAAGAAGAAGAAGGAAAGGGTACCGGATGATAGGGAAATTTAGCAGCAACGAGGGCAGAAGCATGCAGGGAAAATTTGACGAGGAGCTTGGGCGGCTGAATCTGTAACAACGAAACCCTAAGTAAGGAGAAGAGGGATTGATGAATAGAGGAGAGGAATTGAGTCAGTACCTGGCGGTGGGCGATTTGGCGGTGGGCGATTTGGCGGAGGGCGTCTTGCTCCAGAGAATCCAGCTCCTCGGCACTCAAATTCCAGTCGTCCCACTCCATTCTCTCCCCCGTTCCGCACATAAGAAGCAAATGAGAAGATGGAGCAGTTTGTAGAGGAAGGGGTTGGGCTTTGCGAGGCCCAATAAGAGGTGAATAATAGGAGAGAGAAGACAAGCAGAGAGAGAGAGGGAGAGGGAGGGGCGGCCTCGAGCAGCTTCTTCGCCACCCCTAGCCGCAGCAGTGGTATCCTATGGAACCGGATGAAGCATATGATGCAGATGAGTACGGTGTCGTTTGGAGATGGAGAGTGGTAGCTGAAGCTTCGGTGTTCTCGGTCTTTTTTTTGGCACACAATATCCTTCATCCTTTGGTGTATTATAATGCAAGACATGTCTCTACATTTTGGTCGTTGGTTGGCCAAGGAGTTGTTTGCAAATAACTCATACTACAACACATTTGTTCTCTTTTGCTCGTGGGTTGACCAAGGATGTTTTTTATCCTTTGATAACTCTGCTGGGGTCATTCTGTGATTATAGCCCTCTGTAGCCTTCAAACAAAATTTCTTGGTTATGCCTGTTGCTGTTTTCATACCTCTGCTGTTCAGAATTGTCAGAAATCAAAGTTTTCGTGATTTGTGTCCTGGAATTATGTTAATTCTCAGTATCTGTCGGCTGAGGATGATGTGACTTTTCAGTTTGTTCGCTGACCTCCTCTCTCTGCATTGAGCTTATTCTGTTTCCCCCTTGCCAGTTCGTCCTCTTACGTCTGTCATTCATTTTAATTTTACCCGATTGCGAATTCTCTTATCTCAAGTTCATCGCGGAAATTAGTTGTCTTTTTCCCTCAAATTCAGTCGTTGGGTTAGTTTGCAGTGCTTAGCTACTTTTACCCTTCCGTTAAGGTAAGGTTTTTCCCCCCTCACCAGTTTCTCTTCCGATGCCTGTCATTCTAATCCTCCGGAATTTAATTTTCTTATCGTCAGGTTCATTGCGGAAATCAGTTTTGCATTTCCAACGAGGTCAGTGTTTGGGTTAAATTGCAGTGTTTACCTTCCATTTCCCCTTCATTGTATGATGTTAATGGGTGTTATTCTGTTCCGTATGCTGTTGTTGCAGGTAATGGATAGAGCAAGTAAAAGAAGAAAAGCTTATTCTGAAATTTCCATTGAAAATAAAAGGGAAATTCTTGCTCAGCGGAGACTTGCTTATGCCAAAAAAAAACCCACTTGGAAGAGCAATTTCTGCAGATGTCTCGTTGCGCATTCGTGGTTTGGAAGATTGCCTCCCGAATTTACCTATTGGTAAGTTGAGATTTTATTTTGTTAATGTTGTGCTTGTCGTATATGATTCAGAGGTTTAACTCCCTTGTTAGTTTGACCTTTACCTTCTCTGTAAGTTGCTGGGTTCATCTTTCTGATGAACAGCATTTCCATTTCCCCCCCCCCCTCTTTGAATTTGCCTTTTTTGTTATGTTGCTTTGCCTTTCGCCTCTCGCAATCTGTATTCAGTTTGAGGTTTACCTTTTCTTTGAATTTCTTGGTTCATCTTTCCGGTGAACAGATTTTGCAGCTGAGCTTTACATTTTTTCAATGTGGCCTTTTTATTAGCTTGGTGTGCTTTTTACCTCTGTCAATCTGTATTCCCTTGATTGAGGAAGCATGAATTGATTAAACGTTGTTCGGTTGACTTTGGTTTTTTTGTTATTAATATATTATGAGGTAAATTAAACACTAACAACTCTGTCTAGCAGCGAACGTTTGACTTGCTGAACAATGTTGCAGAGGAAACTGAAAATAGTAAAAGGCGGCAGGCTTATGCTGCAATTCCAATCCAGGAAAAGGAATGCTTGCTTGCTAGACGTAGGCTTGCTTATGCCAACAAACGAAAGGCTGCACCTGAAACCGGCAGTTCCACGGCTGTGTTACTGACCCCTCATGGGTTGGAAGATTCCCTCACTGCCTTATCTGTCGGTAAGTTTGGAATTCAGCCTTTGTTTTCTTTTAGGTTCTCCTGTATGTTCCACAAAAAAGTCTTCTTCTAATCCATTGGTTAGATTTAGGTCTAGGTTCTGTTCAAATTTGGTAATTTGTCTCTGTCGTTGCCCGATTTTAAAATTTTTTCCTCCCTCTTTCAATTTGCCGATTTTCCCCCTGGTTCCCCCCTCCCCCCTCTCTGAATCTGACTGCCATTAAGGAAGGATGCAGAAATACAATGGGGTTCATCTAGGTTCTTTCCCCTTTTCCCAAAAGTTACTAATTTATGTTCAACTTATTTTACTGTTGACAAACTGTCTGGAATCATTGCCAGATTTTAAATGTTTCTCCCCTCGTCCTTCAATTTGTGGGTTTTCTGGCGTGGTGGGGGGGGGGGGGGGGGGGGGGGGGGGGGGGGGGGGGGGGGGGGGGGGGGGGGGGGGGGG
>JAULKM010000001.1:26898-37276 GCA_032355605.1 Rubia tinctorum
AAGGGGTTGGGCTTTGCGAGGCCCAATAAGAGGGGTGAGGTGCACTGAATAATAGGAGAGAGAAGATAAGGAGAGGGAGAGAGATGGCGGCGGCGAGCAGCTTCTTCTTCGCGACCCCTGGCAACAGCAGTGGTGTCCTGTGGAACCGGAAGCCGATGATGAATACGGTGTCGTATGGGAGATGGAGAGCTTCAGCTTCGGTGTTCTCGGTGACTCCCCCGGACGACTCCCAGATAGACTACCTGGGGCAGAGCACGAAAGGCGACCTCAACATCCGAGAGCTGGAGGCCCTGGAGCTGCCGGACATCCCCATCCAGGAGGCGGCGAGGAGGCAAGCTGGAGAGGCGCAGCAGCTGCTCGCCCATTTGGGGATTCCGGTGGACAACAGAAACTCTCCCCGCGGCATCTTCTGCAGCCGCACCCTCAACCTCCGCTCCATCTCCGCCATTGGATACGACATGGACTACACCCTCATGCACTACAATGTCATGGTACCTACTACACCCTCTTTGTCACATCTCCCTGTCATTCCATGCCAATCATGCCATCACATTCACTACCACATATCATTCACAGGCATGGGAAGGCCGGGCTTATGACTACTGTCTCCACAATCTCCGGAACATGGGCTTCCCCGTTGATGGCCTTTCTTTTGACCCTCAGCTGGTACTTTCCTAACCCTCCACTTTCTCATTCTCCCTTTCACCCCTTCCATTCTGAACCACTTCTTTCAGGTCATCCGGGGCCTTGTCATCGATAAACTCAACGGCAATTTGGTCAAGGCCGATCGCTTTGGCTATGTTCAGAGAGCCATGCATGGTACCACCATGCTCTCCACCCAACAACTCAGGTCTGCTTCGAATGCCACTCCACCTTCATCCTTCCATTGCTGCCTATTGTCTTGATTTTGTATGCATTTTTGCAAGTGAAGTGAGATTTATGGGAGGGAGCTGGTTGATCTGCGCAACGAGCCCCGCTGGGAATTCCTCAACACCCTCTTTTCTGTTTCTGAAGCTGTCGCCTTTATGCAGGTACAACTCCCACTGCTTCTCTAACACATCCCACCGCCACCTTCAAATTTATTCTACTTCTCTCCTGCAGATGGTTGATCGACTCGATGCTGGAGCTATACCGCCCCATCTCTCTCCACTTGATTACAAGGGACTTTACAAGGTAACTGCAAAACCTCTCAACAATGAACATGATGTGTGTGTCTGCGTCTCCAGTCTCCATTTATTACTCTCCTCACTTCTCTAGGCCGTTGGGAAGGCACTATTTAGGGCACACGTGGAAGGTCAGCTCAAGGTAAATGCTTTTCATGCATTCTGTTCTTCCTCCCTTTTTTCTCCCCCAGCACTAATCTCATCACTGCAAACCTTATAGAGTGAGATTATGTCCAAACCTGAACTCTTTGTCGAGCCTGATCCTGAGCTTCCGTTGGCGTTGTTGGATCAAAAAGAGGTAATCTGATTAACTTGTTGATGTGCGTGCCTCCATTATTTTCACTAATTAATCTTCATTTCTATCAGGCTGGCAAAAAACTTTTGCTCATTACAAATTCGGATTTTCACTACACCGACAAAATGATGCAGCATTCGTTCAATAGGTTCCTTCCCAATGATATGAGCTGGAGAGATCTGTTTGACATGGTGAGTGCAACTCTTCACTATAGTTTTAAGTCCAGCTGATTTCATGAATTAGGTCTTTTCCGTCATCTCTGAAATCATAACTTGGTCTTTTCCATCATCCCTGCTGCCCGTACAAATCTAAATAAAAGATGTTTTGGATGGAATTTATAAGGAGTCTCTTCATAGGATTTAATAAAGGATATTTTAGATGAGTTTTTGATCTGACAAAAGAGGGGTTGACTGAAATTCAAAGAAAAAGCACTCGTTGCTGTGGCTGGGAATGTGTTTTTAGGCGTCTTTTGCAAGTTTTCTTAATCTGTTACGGGGAAATGATATTCTTTTATTTTAAGAAGAAGTGGTGTGAGATATTGTTTTGAATCAGCAAAATTGTGGTGAAGTGGCTGAAAGATTTAAGATTTGGTTTCGAACTTGTTTCTTTCTAGTGTATTAGTTTTGAGATTTAATTTTCTGGAATTTTGTTGATGCAAATAGGTTATAGTATCAGCTCGAAAACCAGAATTTTTCCAAACTTCTCACCCAATGTACGAGGTGGTAACTGGTGAAGGATTGATGCGGCCCTGTTTGAAGGCTCGTCTAGGTACTTCATACTCGATGTATCTTATCTGTATGATGGTGGTCAATGACCAATTGCATATTCTAAAAGTTATGGGCACAAACAGAATTCACTGCTATACTCCCTCCACTCCACATGAAGAGTCCTCTTTCTATAACTAAAGTACACATTGAACAGGGCTCTTCATGTGGAAATGGAGGCTGTATGCTCTATATATTATTGACTCATATACCTATGAAAAGAACAATGTCATTTACTCGTATATTAGTAGAAAGTTTTGTCCATTTACGGGGACACTTATGATTGAATGACTGTTCTCTGTGTGGGGTAACTTTTTCTGCACTGCAATCATTATCACGCTGTTCAAGAAACATGTTTGACCGTTAATATGTTTACTTACGTATAATAATGGCAAATAAAAATTTGATATTTAGAAACTACTTGTTAGGACAAATTGAACAATATCATGTACGACAGTATTGTTGTTCGTGCATCTATTTATATATGCGGTCAAAGTTTGATAGAGAATAGTGTAAAAAAAGTAAAAGTGCAAATAGAGCTAGGTTTGTTGAGGGAATCTTGGTTATTGGTGGTCTCTTGGAATGAACTAAATTATTTTTCTTTCAATTCAGGGGGGCTATATTCTGGAGGCAGCGCGCAGATGGTTGAAAATTCACTGGGCATTCATGGAGATGAGATATTGTATGTGGGTGATCACATATACACAGATGTGAGCCAATCTAAAGTGCATCTGAGATGGAGGACAGCATTAATTTGTCGAGAAATCGAAGAGGAGGTAATAGTTGTTGGCCTTTTAGTTCCATGAAAAACTGACTGCAAAACATCTACAGTATGTAATGTCTCGTCCTCTTTGCTAGAATGATGACTAGTGTTTTTCTTTGTCCGTCTCTGGAACAATGAGAGTCTGAATTTTGCACAAGATCGATGCAGTTCCTTGTGTAACATGGTTAAATATTTTCACGTCTTGCATTCTGCTTCCATGTGAGGCAATAGCTCTAATTGTAGTGATTCTATTGATGCATTGCAGTACAATGCTTTGATTCGTAATCATGGTCATCGAGCAATGCTTATAGAACTTATCGGTCAGAAAGAAGTTGTGGGGGATCTTTTCAACCAACTTCGGCTGGCCTTGCAGAGGAGAGATAAGGGGCGCCCTGCTCAGGCAATTTCTCTGTTCATATTCTTTCTAGTACTACTTTAATTGTGATTCTATTGCACTCGTTGTTTGTTGAGATTCCTTGTCCAGTCAGTTAAGAAACAATTAGCTTTTGCTTGGGTCAGTTAGATATGGATTTTGTTGATTGTTGAATGCTGTATAGGAACTTTGATTTGAGAAGCTCAAGCAGGGTTACCCCTGGAGTATTGTAGAGTAATTTGGTTGAGTTTTGGTTTGCAACAGACGCTTGCTACCACTCAAATGGATGACAAGGAACTGACTGAGAGCATGCAAAAGTTGCTTCTTGTCATGCAAAGGCTTGATGAAAAAATTGCACCAATGCTGGAAGCCGATGGAGAACACTTCAATAAAAGGTGACTTGTTTTTGTGACTCAACAGAGCTCATGTTTCATGATCATCGAACTTGAGCTGAATTGATGTGTTGTATGTTCAGATGGGGTTTTATTTCGCGTGCGGGTCTGTGGGACAAAAGCCACCTGATGAGGCAAATTGAAAAGTATAATATGTTCCAGACTTGTTTTGCAGAAGAAAGAATCATGGGATGCATGATAATAATGAATGGCTTTGTTGTTGTTTGTACAACAGGTATGCTGATATCTACACCTCCAGGGTTTCAAATTTTCTGCACTACACGCCTTTCATGTACTTTCGGGCTCAAGAACAGGTATGTCGATCACACTATCCTGCATTAGATGACAGTATATCCTCAATTGAAATATTTTGTCCTCGCGTTGCAGTCTCTGGCCCATGATTCTTATTCATTTTCCCACCAACGGACGGATGGAGAATAACCCTGTCGCTTCGTGCCAATGTAACATCTGTCGCCAATGTAGCTCTTATCATATGTTATGTAATAAGAAAGTGGTACGATCTGGAGGTGGAGGTTGGAACGTGAACGTGAAGTTTCATCATTTTGTAATCCACTCTCCCCGGCCTGGAACATTAACCCTCACTTTTATTCATTACTCAAGAAAAGGGCTTGTGCTAACTCTGACATTCCTACTCAACGTCAACAAAACAAAGCTAATTCAAATGTGAATAATATGGCAGCTTGCATTTTCTGATACTATGACGTCTACCCAGGCTGGTTGCTGGGCCGTCGGTTGGCAGTTGGAGATGCTCTTCTTTGTACCCGATGCCAGCCAGACAAAGTCCATGAGGTGGGACCCATGGTGCGTGTTTTGCAAGCTCTTTGCGATCGCGAGATGCCAAAACCAGTGCAACAATCTCAGGTGGAACTGCTTCCCTTCCAACTTGAAGCAACAACGCAACCTATGCAAATACGCAAAACTAGAGTAACCTCCAGTATCCAACAATCCTATTCTAATATTCTTTTGAGTGTCGAGAATCACGTACCATGTTCCGCACTTGCCTATACAAAAAACCAGTCCCTTCAACCTCCAGCTGCAACAGAGGACCCTGTAAAATAAAGCAGCTACGTTAATATCTCATTTCCTGCTCCTAAAATAAACTCGCCGCTCTTGCACAGCAAAAGAAAGAAAAAAATCAAGTCGTGATATGATACCATTTCTGATACATCAAAGCGTAGAATCCTTTTTACTGGATTCGGTATCCCATCATTGTGCGATGTATTGCAAAAAGCGGAAAAGTCGTGCGTCCCAACAAAAAGCTTAGCAGCATCCCTCATGGTATCCGCACTGAGCTTGTACTCACTGTGATACGCATGGTGTCTCTGGAGTGGATCCATGACCGAATCATTGTATACTTTGTACCGATAAGTCTTGGTTGTGACAGAGAAACGGGCATGAAATTCAGGGAGAGCAGGGCTAACTTCTCTAACTCTGATGTCTGTAGGAAGAAGGCCATTTAATGCCTGGTGTACGCTATCTAAGCTTTCATAGTTGAAAGGTGTTATGTAGTGTGCAACCTGTAAGCCAAATAACTTCTCAGACCACTCATCGGACCTACTTCTGTAGCTACATTAACATTTTCAATCCATAGCAGCAAACCTGACCCAAGGCATGAACTCCTGCATCAGTCCTTCCTGCACCAACCAAACAGAGATTCTTTCGCTCCACTTTTGTGATTTGGGTTAGAGCTTCTCCTAACAAACGTTGTATTGTTGGTCTTGAAGGCTGATATTGCCAACCTACCAAAGAAATTGTAGAAAAAACAAATCTAAGAGTATGGTATACAATGGATGTCAAACAGACAGAGTTCACCAAGTCTCAGAAACTTCGTCCAGCAGGTAATCAAGTTTTTAAACCATTTCAATATGGCCACCATGTACGCCATTCTGTAATCCACTAGTATGCAGTGGGCCATATATTGGCTTCCTTTGCTTTCTTTTTTTTGAAAAAAAAAAAGGCCATATATTGGCATTTAGTTTCCCATTAATGAATATTCTCAGTCACCAAAATGTAGCAGGAAATTAAGTACTGAAACCAAGCCCATGACAAGCCATCGAGTAACAGAAGGCAAGAGAGAGTTCAAGCAGAATTAGAACCTGAATATCGGGTGCCGTCATAGGCTATAAGCAGGCGCCACTTGAAAGCAGGAAGCTTGATGACACTGTTATTCTCACTCCCTTCATCCCTATCAGGCCAATTCTGCAATTAACTTACCGTCAGTTATTACAGTTTTCCAATGCCAGAAAACCACTATTACAAAAGCACTCCCAAAAACAGGCAGGCTTCCACATAAGCAATTGTACTCTGTACAAAGGGAAATCATCACCGAAATTTGGTAAGCGAAGTACACCAGTTGAGCGGAGTAATTTACACTTTCATCCTATCCTATCCTATTTTAAAGGTGAGTAACCTATCACCTGTATTTTCCACTGACTACCAGCCAGTTCATAAGTCATAACTTATGCAAATGAGTGGAAAATCCTCATAGTACACCAGAAAGATGAAATTAAAAGTTACATACTGTTCATTACAGTGCACATACATGCATACATACATACTCTAAAAACCAAGTAAGAACACAAACTGCAAGAAGAGAAGTGACAGAGATCTTAGCAAATGGGTCTAGAATGTTTTTTATAATGAGTAATGGAAGTCACCACTAACTATAATTGACCGAAAAGATAGAGCCTACCATCCCTGCCCTCCGCCCAGGCAAGCCTCTAACCCACCCTACCTTTCCTTTCTTCCCAATATACTCCCTGAACACACAGGTAGTCTTTCAAAACAAGAAAAGATCCTCGGTGACATGAACAAAAGGAAGAGAGCAAGATGTGGTAACACAGCTACACTTGTTGAGATGCATTTGAAAAGGCACTGAAGAACATTGCAATGAACCAACTGTTGCACTTTCTTTTTTCTTTTATCCTAAAAAAACTTGTCAGGCAACCGACCGTGCCTCATCACTTTCAGGAACTACAATGTCAAGCCTCATCATCGGCTTGTATATCTCAGGAACTCGAGCTCCTGCCTGTCGACAAACTTCAACTACAGCCGGTGCCTTCCCATAGAATCTTCTCAGTGCACTCCTTAAAGGAGGTCCTTTTGGATCTCGAACATGCCACACATAATTGGGTGGAAAAACTTCATCAACTGTAGCATCCTGCCAACCATGCTTCCCATCCCTCCATTGATGCTTAAACTCCCCACAAAGCTTAGCATTGTGGCCACAGGGACCTACATTGACCTCTGAACAGTACCCACAGGCCTTCACAGTGTACTTCTTCATCAAGTTCTTCACACCCCATTTCACCTTCATATAAGCATCCATTGTCTGCTGAGCAATCATAGGGACCTCTGATGCTTCTGGTGGTGAAAAACGCTCAAAGCTCCTATGCGTGTCGAGGTCCATAACTTGTGACTTTCTATCCAGTGACTTCCGACACACAGGCTCCTCAACATATCCGCCAATGTCAATCACTTTTTTTCCAATCATGCGGATAGGTTCTGTTCTCCTCCGACAAGGATATTCAGGTATATCAACACCAGCTTGGATACAAAGTTCCACAACTGCTGGGATTCGGTCATAATCAAATCGCGTTTCATGCTTAATTCGCTTTCCAAAGGGATCATACATGTGGTAGGATTCTACAGGGAGAAGGACATCATCGATAGAGCCCTTCACCCACGAGTGAAGGCTTCTGCGCCCTGCACTGGTTGGTCCACGACAATTTTGAATCTCGTGTCCTGTTGGGGCTACATGAACTTCTGAGCATTCGCTGCAAGAGCAGTTTCAAATAAAATGAGAGAGAGAGAGAGAGAGAAGGAAGGAAGAGAAGTTTCACGCATTTCAATGAAGGATACACACCTACACGCATGGACTGGAACAATGTACAAGAGCTGGGAAAGGCCTTTAATTAGAAATTTCCAAGCATGCAATACTTGATAGGCGATGGGGACTAGGTCAGGGTCAAGCAATCCATTCTTTGGGGGCTTGAGAGGTTTCTCGATACCCAACTCTGCAAGCTTCTTATCAGCTCTGGAAGCGTCGAGAATGGTCTTCAAAGGCAAAGGGTATGGTTTTTTCTTATCCTTAGGCAGAATAGGAGGAAGATCAACATTTTGAGGCAGGGGCTCAAAAACTTTTGGGGACCTCTTTGCATTACAGAGGACAGTTACAGAGGTCGCAGAAGAAAGAAGATGAATGAAGTGATTGGGAAACTGCGGGTAAGACCAAAGATGTTAGCTGCTAATGTAAAGAGGCATGGGTGGCGAAGAAACTAAACGGAAGGCATGACATGAAGAGGAAGTGGTTCCAAGCAGCAGCAGCAGCATAAACTTGTAGAGAGGAGACGGGATTGACATAAGAGGAAAGTTTATCCTAAACAACCAACCTTGAGTGATGAAGAAAGCCGCAGCTGATGATGTTGGCGTCTGCTGTCCAACCAACGGACAGAGCCTGCGGATAACATGAACATTAACAGCAGGAGGGAAGGGGGGGAAAAGAGTTTGTGAAAATGATGAGCATACTTGATGATGGTAGAGCTAAGCCGAGAAACAGCATCGCTAATTCACAATTACTCCCTCTGCCTGCCAACACAAACGCAAAACACGAAACACAAAACATAAATGAATAGTCCTTTGAGTTGCTTCCACTGGAACTTGAGGTGAGCAAACAATAATGAATGAAAGAGATGAGTAAATGTTGGCACTTGGATGAGTAGGAGATGAGCTTCTCATATTCAGATTCCCAGTCACAACAGGTAAGGTAATACAGCAAATACCCAATACTTTTTACCAGTGGGTGTTTCGCATATCGTATGCAGGGATGGCAATTCATAATTCAAGCTGCAGGCAGTAGTTACTATACTGACCTACAGATTCAAGTTTCAGCGCATCTGGCAATTGGGCGAAACTAATAACGCAAACCAAACAGCACAGAACTAAATCCGAGAAGAATTCCTGGACCTTAGAATGGAAGTCAACGTGTATTTATCCTAGGAAATGAAGACCCGTGTTCGGTGAGTGAAAAGGTGAAGCATCAGAATTAAGTGCAGGGTGAAGAAACGTAAAGAGAGTCTGAATTAGAGAAGAAGAAGAAGATAGGTGGGGCACTGGCGATTACATAGGTTGGGTTAGGCTGGGTTGGGTTGGGTGGGATAAGATGAGGAGTTGTGATGGGCTTGGGCTGGGGATGGGAATGGGAATGGGCCTTTGGTGAGGAGGGACAGGTGGCAGCTGCATGCACTCCAGGTGGCAGCAACCGCCTCAAAGATTGAGATCGTTCCACCACCATCTACGCTTTTCTTAGTTGCCACTATCCATGCGTGAACCGCTATAAAAACAAGAGATCCATCTCGCCATACTCATCATATCAAATCCTGATCGATGGCTAAATCCGCCGCTTTCATACTGCTGCTGCTTGTTGCTGCTATCCATTGCGAGGCTGTGGATGTTGAAGATGCAGATGGCATGGTCGTGAACAAGGAGGGAGACAAGTCGTGGGCCGGGTGGGCCAAGGAAAAGCTTTCGGAAGGCTTAGGTTTTGGGGGTGATAAGGCCAAGGATGCCGGTGGTGAAGCCGCCGGAGAAAAGGTCTCTGGTAAGGACCAATGATCATCTCAATTTCTCTACCAATTCAATATTTTAAAAAATTGATATTTAGAGATAAATCTAACAATGTCTCGTATCATATACCTAGTATATATTAATAATCAAAGTTTATTAAATCCACTTTGAAAAAGTGAAGGGATTAATGATGATTGATTGTGGTTTTGCAGATGCAGGGCAGTACAGTGTAGACAAGGTGGCAGAGGAGGCCCAAGAGAGTAGTGTGTGGGCCAAACGCAAGGGTGAAGAGGCAAAGAAAGACAAGGACGATGCGAAAGGGATGGCGGAAGAGAAGGGTGAGTGGGTGAAGGAGAAGGCCGGGAAGGGGTACGAAAGCGCAAAGCGCAGAGCCGCAGAAGCCACAGAAGCGGCCCAAGAGAGTGTTGGGTGGGCCAAGGATAAGGCCGAGGAAGGCGCCAAACGCACGGCAAAGAAAGACAAGGAAGATGCAAAAGGGATGGCGGAAGAGAAGGGTGAGTGGGTGAAGGAGAAGGCCAGGGAGGGGTACGAAAGCGCAAAGCGCAGAGCCGCAGAAGCCAAAGAAACGGCCCAAGAGAGTGTTGGGTGGGAGCCCACTGTGGATGACGAGCTCTGACTGCCTTCTATGCTTTTAATTACTCCGTCTTTTAATTAGCTGATGACGATGTCTTTCATTCAGTAATTAAGAATCCATCACGCATTTCCCATCGCTGCCTCTAATTTGATTGCGTGCGCCCACTTTAAATTACTACCACTTGTTTTTCATATCATAAATACAACTGGCCTTCTGTTGCCTCTTCAATTTCAACTTAATCAACTTTATGGACCTAAACTTTTTTATGAATATTTTTATGCCTGTTAATTTAAATGTGTTTTAGAGAATCTTATATAAGACATGAAATGTTAATCAATATTATGATCTCTTCATGTTTATTGTTCTGTTTTATATTAATTAATCACGACGTGTATTTTATCATACTGTGTTTGTTTGTTATAATACTATGTACTGATTTTATGTGGA
>JAULKM010000001.1:37376-49259 GCA_032355605.1 Rubia tinctorum
TTTTCAATAAAAGAATAAAATAAGATTAGTAAACTTTGCAATCAAATTGTAAGAAGGTGATGAAATGACAAAAATAAAAATAAAGAAAAAATAGAGGAGATAGGAACTTATGATGCATACGTATATATCATCATTCCATTAACTCAAATTTATTAAACTAAAATAATAATATAACAAGAGAAGAATGTTAACTACGTACCTTATACACTATTAAAGATAGAGATTTGAATGTAAATGAAGACATGTTAAGATCAAAAGTGTATGGAAGATACATAAATACTAGAAGTAAAAATGATTAGAAACATAAGTAGAGTTACTAAATGTGTATTTATACTAAATTTAGCTATTAGAAAAGACAAGCATAAATACAGTAAATAAAACTTGGCCATGATAAAGTATGAAATACAATTATTATAGCATTAAACTAATAGTTTGACAAGTAAGTGGTTCATAACACAATTTCAATAAAAAATAAATTATCTTAAAGATATATATAGAACAATGATTTTTACTACCAAGATATTCAAAGTGGAATTTTTTTTAATAAATAAATCTTGATACCAACAAAGTATACATACGTGTTGGAAAGAGTAAATTAATATATCAAACCAATCATAAAAAGGGAAAAGAGTACTAATAATAAATAAGGATAAATAAGAAAAATATATGAATATATACACTTATCATTAAAATATCTCATAAATTTAAAATGAAAAATAAAATAATAATAAAAATAAAAAATACAAGTCAAATGGGGTGGGCGGTTAACCCCACCCAAAGGTGTCAAGAGACACCATGATTAATTGGTGCATAGCTTTGCAGCCATTTGCCTTGTTGGATGTGCAAAAGGCTTAAAATGTGAGCCTAACAAAACAAAAATAGAAAGAGAAGAGAAGACAAGTCAGTTGGGAGAGTCGGCCAAAGAAATTATAAATAGCGGGGGAGGGGAGGTATGGATTCTTCAGATTTCGTTCTGAAGAAATCTTTCCTTTTCCCCCTTCTTTCTTACAAATAAAATACAGGAAAATTTAGCTGTTTGGATAAGAACAACGGAATTGTGTTAAATACTGAAACTACATTCAACCTGGTGAGTGTTTTCATCGCCATAACACGAATTGAATTAAAATTTATGATTGAATTTTTTTATGTCTGTTAATTTTAAATGTGTTTTTAGATAATTTTATATAAGACGTGAAATGTTAATCAATATTATGATCTCTTCATGTTTATTGTTCTGCTTTATATTAATTAAGCACGACGTGTATTTTATCATACTATGTTTGTTTGTTATAATACTATGTACTGATTTTATATGGAGACCGGCTTGTACTTTATCTTTCCGTGTCAAATTTGACTGCTTGCTACTTGATTACTTGACTGTGTTTATCAGGGTCCCCGACACGATTGGAGTTCGGTCTAGTTTGGCGGGGAACAGTATTGACCGGACCGTACAACTAGATCTGCTACTCGGGGCGTTTCTGGTATGCTAGCATAACCAACTGTTACTGATACGAGCTCGTAACTGAACATATGGGGCATGGTTGACAAATATGGATTTCTGGATTTGTGATAGCCGTCGGGCACTACTGAAGGATTTATGCCATGATGTCAGTCACAATAGTCATATAGGAACTTGACTGCATTTTTGGCATAACCCACATGTATCCTTTTACTACGTGCTAGGATTTATGTGGCTATTTGCATTATGTGATCACTGAATTTTAACTCGGTAATTATTGACGATGAAACCTCACTAAGCAAGGAGTTTACCCTAGTTTAAATAACTCTAACAGGTGTAGCGGAACAGTTAGAGTGAAATACACTGGTGCCTTTACTTCTTTTGGGGAAGGATCTTGGGTGAACCTTAGAACGTTTTGGTTTAGGTTGTATTACAATTATGTAAAATATTAATGTAAAACTGATCTTTATCGGATCCTTTAGAATCTTTGCATGTATTTTAGTTAAAACTCATGTTTAATGCGTGTATTAAGACTTTCATTGTAATAGTAAGTTAGAGTTTTGTATTTTCTAAATTGCTCCCGCATAACTGTAATTGGTCGTTACCGCAATTGAATAATCCGATCCGTTGGATTCTCGGTAGCACGCCTTGTCCAACCCGATACTTGCATTTAGCAAATGGGTCCTGGATTTGGGGTGTTACATTAGGGTTGGGGTTGGTCGGGCTTAAGGCGGGGTTAGGGTTGGCGGCGACACATGGCTGAGCTGTTGCGAGGCTTAGGGCTAGGGGTGGTGGGTAGGGCTTAGGGTCAGGGTGGCAGGGGCTTATGGTGGCAGCGCACGGTGGAGGAGCAGCGGCCACGCTGAAGGAGCGGCAACCACGGCGGAGGAGCAGCGACGTACGGTGGATAAAGCCTATGCTTAACCCAAGATCCATAGGTCGCACGTATATTAGGTTATTCAATCCCCTTGATTCTCCTTGTTTGTTTTGATTTTATTTGTGTATCTGTGATCTGAAGAATCAGTGTATTGAAACTTGAGTTGCGATTTTTTTCTTCTATTTATGAATATGTAATCCGATACGATGGCGAGAGGTGGTTGCGTGATGTAGCGGCGAGAGGTGGTGGAGGGGTGTCGGAGGTGACAAAGTGGCGGAGCAGCAGAGGCTATGGTTATGAAGAAGAAGTACAAGGGTTTTTTTGTCTTTGCATTCTTAGTTTTAAGACTAGGATTGTTTTAGTTTTTTTAACTATGGTCAATGCCGGAAAATATCAAGTCAACGCCGAAATAGTGTCAAAAGGTTATATTTGCACATTTGATGTAAAAGTTATGGTTATAATTGCACTTTTAAATTACACAGGGTTATATTGACACTTTTGAAAAAATAATAGGGTTATATTTGTATTTTACCCAAAAGAAAATATGAAATGCCCCAAATCCTAATTTTATTTTCTCCTTTTTCCTTCTCTTTCTTTTCCTTCTCGCTCATACCTGATTCCTCCTTTCTCCATTTGCCGCCGCTAAAATTGTTCGCCGCCGCCGGTTCCCTTCTACGCCCATTTCATGCGTCACTGCTACCCTAAGCGTTGGACTTTGTTGCAAGCCGATGGATTTTGGCGTGTTTTTCCAGCAACTTTGAAAGCATGACAGCATACTTCAGCGGAGAAAATTCTCCGGTGGGCTATACAAAGAAGCGGGTCGCTTAGCTGGGTCATCTGACCTGATTGGAGGAAACAGGGCAATGTTGCCGGAACTCAGATGTTGTGGGAGGTTTTGCCGTGCTTCAAGCTCGGCTTCATTAGGGGTGGGCGTCGATTCAGTTTAATCGGTTTATTCGGTTTTGCCCCTAAAAAGCACAAAACCGAATCCAACCCGAATAACCCGAATTATCCGAACCGAATTCGGTTTCGGGTTGAAACCGAATTCAACCTGAATAAACCGAATTGACTGTATTTTCTAAAAATAATTTCTAAAATTGAATAGTTTAATTTAAAATTAAAAAAAAGATGTATTCTAATTTTACATCATCAAAATCAAGTTTTCAAAAAACAAGTATAATACAAATTCAACCATAACAATTTTAACATTACATTTAACTTTAAAGAAAAATAGTTCGTTTTAATATTTATCTTCAAATCCTTCACAATCTTAAATCCTTCAAATACTCCACATTCACATTCACTTTCAACCACTCCACAAATGTATTTAGAGTAACTTATGTTATTTACTTATTACCCCAAACTTACTTAGGCTTTAGAGTTTGGGATAATTTTTTAAAAATATATATTGATCCTCCAACTTAAATTTTTATTTTTGAATTTAATAATTATATACTAATAAATTAATTACAATTCGGTATTCGGTTCGGGTTTCGGGTTGAGTTTTAATATCCAAAACCGATCCAAAAACCATATTCAGAATTTGGTTTATTCAATTCGGATATCCGAAACCTTATATTAAATTTGGTTCGGGTTATTCGAATTTGGATAATTTAATTTTTGATTTTTGGTTTTTTGCCCACCCCTAGGCTTCATGGCGCCCAATTTAGCAATCCTCGAAGCCGTGTCCGAGACGGAGGATCTTAAGCTACACGTGATTGATTTTGACATAGGCCTAGGCAAGCAGTGCGTGCATTTACTCCATGCGCTCGCGGCAAAGAAATAAGCTGAGAAGCAAATTTTGCAGATTTCAGAGGGGAGGATCGGCTCGGAGTCCGATTGTGTTTCAACATCACCAGTTTAAGCATCTCCGATTTGAGCCGCAAATAGATCAGTGTAGAAGCCGATGAGTCCATGGCCGTAAAATTTTACTTTCCATCTCTACACTCTCCCGGACAAGAGCATGGCAGTGGAGAATCTCCGAGACGAGCTTCTCCGGCAGGTGAAGGGGCTGACCCCCAAGATTGTGACATTGGTGGAGCAGGAGATAAATGCGGACACAGCTGCATTCAAGTCACCCATGAACGAGGTGTGTGGGTACTACGACATGCTGTTTGAATCATGGACGCGACCATGCCGCGGGATTTTTTGGAATGAGTCAAGATAGAGGAGGGATTGGGTCGGAAGCTGGCTGACTCGGTTGTGTGCAAATGGAGAGGGGCATTTTTGTCTTTTTATTTTTTGTATTTTGTTCCAAGGGCATTTTTGGTCATTTTCGGTGGGCCAATGACCGGAAATGACCCGTCAATGTCAGGATATAGTCTTTAGGGTTATATTTGCACTTATATAAAATATTTAGGGTTATTTTTGCATTAAAAATTATCTCAAAGTTATATGTTCACTTACTAAAGTTATACAGGGTTATACTCGTATATATTTGATTTTTAAAACCTCATTCAAAGTCATATATATATATAAATTTATAAAATAAGGGAGTTGGTTTAGAACGAAAGAGACACAACCACCGCAGTGGAGACTTTTGCCTGTGAAGACATAGCCACTGCGTCGCGAGGCCAAAACTCTCTCTATTCGGTCGAAGCGAGTTTGGGCAGGGTAGGAGGGACGGACTGGTGGGGGAAAGGAAATGGGGATGGCAGGGATAAGAGGAGGGGTGTTTGAAGAAGAAGAAATTGGTAAAATGGGGAACACAAATTTAGCTAAATGGTTGAGGGTATTTTTGCCATTTTAAATTCGATCAACATCCAATTGCTTCAATCAACGCAAGAATTAGAGCAAAAGTTTATAACTGCGCAATTCATTATAAACTTAGGGTTATGTTGAAATTTTCTCGTTTTGCAAGGTTTTATTAATATTTTCAAGCTAAAGTTAGAATTAGAAGTATAAAAATTTGTTTTACATATTTAGATTTCAAATTAAAAATGGAAAAAATCATCCGATACATTTTGTGTATTCCAGTTAATATTGTGAACAATAGAATATATGTCTATGTGTGAACTATATGTGGAAGTAGGAAAAACAGTTTGAAGAACCACATTAAATATGTGTTTTTTTCCCTTTCTTTATTGTGATCCTGTGCTGGGTCGAAAATTAATTTCCCAAGAAATCATAAAATGGCAGTCAAATAAACCTAAAATTAACAAGGAGGTCAAGTGTTTAGCAACGAAAGGTTTACACATGCATATTGAATAATCGCGAGGGAATAAATTATGAGCGTATCCTATGTGTATTGATGCAAACCTGCAGCTTATATGCTCACCAATCTAGATAAACGAGAGGATCTTTGGTTCGTATCACGATGCCACATTAGTTTAGTTATAATAACATGTTTTTCTTTAGAGTTTTTTTTTGTTAAGATGTATTTTAATTTAGATATAATTCAAGGTCATTTAATATTAAACCCGATCTAAAATAAAACTACTGTTTTATAGATATCAGATTACTAAGTTGAGGTTGAATTTTCATTATTTTGTAAGAGGATGTATTGAAATACAATGATTAGTATATAAATTTTGGACCATTTCAATTGATACTATATATATGACTATGACTGACCTGGTTTCTTATTTATGTTTTTTTCAAGTCACATTTGAACATCGATAATTTTAATTTTATATTGAAACAAACTATAACATTTTAATTTTTAAATATTATACATTCCAAAAACATCTCACATAATAAATTTCGTTATCATATATTATACTCCCTCCGTCCCAGAGAAATGACACATTTACTTTTCTCAAGACAAATATTATAAACATCTATTTGTATCTTTAACATCTATTTTATAAATATCATTTTTTTATTATGAAAAATTATTGTGCATAGCCAGAGATATTGGGGGTGGAGGATAGGAAAAAAAAAAGGAGTTAGAAATTGAAGGAGATGATAAGGTAGAAGAACATGTGAGTCACGCGTTTGCTAGTCTCCACAGCACCGCAAAGGGAAATGGTAACACATGTGGTGGCAGACTAAAAGTAAGAAATAATAATTGTGGGGAAGGAGGACCCAGTCAGTAATGTAGATTGGAGGCGTTGAGTGTATAAAAGGGATTTGTGGGCACTGCCGTTTGAAGGAAGCAAGCATCGGCATAAGTTGTGGCGCTCAAATAGCCCAAACCCAAACCCAGACCAAGTCGTGTTATAATCCCGATTCCCGGCTCCAATCCTCGATTCCCATTCCCATTCCCACTCGATCAAAAAAAGGATCCAAGGGTTGGGGGGTTGGTTTCATGGTGCTGCTGGGGCTGAGTAGCGGCGGCGGAAGGACGAAGAGCAGCAAAGCACAGGGGGAGGAGGCCCATTCCTCTTCATCGTCACCACCGGGGGTGCTAAGGCTGGGCAAGTACGAGATGGGAAGGACCTTGGGGGAGGGCAACTTCGGCAAGGTCAAGTACGCCCGCAACTCCGAATCAGGCCACCCTTTCGCCATCAAGATCCTGGAGAAGCACCGCATTCTCGACCTCCACATCACCGACCAGGTCCCTCCTCCTCCTCCTCCTCCTCTCTCCCCTTCTTTCATTTCATCACCCCCGCTCAATCCTCCTCGTTTCCAAATGCAGATCAAGAGGGAGATCGGCACCTTGAAACTCCTCAGGCACCCCAACGTCGTCAGGTTGCACGAGGTAATCATTCATTCATTCCCCATCCTTATCCTTTACCCGGTCAAACTCCACTATTTTATACCGCCGCTTTCGTTTCCCCATTTTTCAATAATAAATCCCAGCCTCCTCCTCCTCCTCCTCCTCTTCTCTTCTTAACTGTATACTGTATGAGGGGAGATTGCTCCTCTTCTCAACTGTATGAGGGGAGGTGGTTCATTTTTCGACAAGAATTGATGTATTTGGGGAAACAAACCACCACCACAAGGCTTGGCTATTTCCTCCGGTGGGCCCTCCCAATCATTTTCTCCTTTTTCAACCACACTTTTCACATCACAGGTGTTGGCAAGCAAATTGAAGATCTACATGGTGCTTGAATATGTGGCCGGTGGCGAGCTGTTTGAGAGAATTGTAAGACCACCCCTACAGTACCAACTCTTGCACGTATTACTATTATTACCTTCTTCCAACAATGACTCTGCCCTGCCCAGGCATCCAAGGGAAAGCTACCGGAGGCTCTTGCCAGGAAGCTCTTCCAACAGTTGATTGACGGTGTCAGTTACTGCCATACCAAGGGCGTTTTCCACAGAGATCTCAAGCTTGAAAATGTCCTCGTCGATGCCAAGGGCAGGGTTAAGATTACAGACTTCGGCCTCAGCGCTCTGCCTCAGCATCTTAGGGTATGTACCTACCTCCATTCCATTCCTCTCCTCACTTTCCCCCACGCATCAACAACCGACCAACTGTGGATGCTTGATTCATGATCAGGACGATGGACTGTTGCATACCACGTGCGGAAGCCCCAACTACGTTGCACCTGAAATCCTGTCCAACAGAGGCTATGATGGTGCTACATCCGACACCTGGTCCTGCGGTGTCATCCTCTACGTCATTCTCACCGGCTATCTCCCCTTTGACGATAGAAATCTCGCGGTTCTCTATCAGAAGGTACTTGTTACTGCTTCCCTTCCATTCATGCAATGGCTTCGTTTGATGACACTATCGGACTCAGATTTTCAAGGGTGACGTCCAAATACCCAAATGGCTGTCCCCGGGTGCTCAGAACTTAATCAAGAGAATACTCGATCCTAATCCACGCACCCGCATATCCATGTCGGATATCAAGATGGATGACTGGTTCAACCAAAACTACTCACCCGCCCTTCCCCTTCCGGATGATGATGATGACGACGACGCCCCTTTGGATGATGCTCACCACCTATCTGTGCGTGCCCTATTAACTCATTTCCTGTTCCCCAAATTTGATCACATAAGGATGGATGGATGGATTGGCTTATATGTGAATGTATATTCCATGCAGGCCTCGGAAGCAGAGAGGGATCCAGAAGAAGAAGCACACAACCTGATCAATGCCTTTGAGCTCATTGGAATGTCCGACTGTCTAGATCTTTCCGGCCTCTTTGAGACAGAAGTAAGCCCACACCCACACCACACCACACCTGCAATTTAAATACATACAATTTCAAGCTCTTAAATTAATCACACCTGCATATGTACAAATTTTCAGGATGTATCCGAGAGGAAGATAAGATTCACTTCTACTTACTCTCCCAAAGAGTTGCTGGATAGGATTGAAGATGTAGTCACTCAAATGGGTTTCGTTGCACAAAAGATAAACGGAAGGGTAAGTCATCCACTAATCTTTAGTCACTGCAAACACAAACAACAACAATCCAATCAGCAAACATGTAACTCAGTTGTCTTGGTGCAGCTTAAAGTAAAGCAAGAGCACAAGGGTCAGAAAAGCATTGCTTGTCTTTCCGTTACAGCACAGGTAAGCAGCAGTAAATCCAGTGAGTGATTAAATCCGTGTCTTAGATGTAGTAACTGAAGTGAACATGTCACAGATTTTTGAGGTGAGTTCATCGCTGCATGTTGTTGAATTGGGGAAGTCTTCTGGAGATCCAGTGGTGTATAGACAGGTATTGATTGCTCTCTCTCCAGGGCACCCGCACCCACGCTAAATTAGTTAATTCTGTGTATTCGTCCTGCAGCTATGTGACAAGCTATCAAATGAATTGGGTGCACACTCAAGTGAAGAGAGCTTCGCCACTGCTGAATTATAGCCAGCCTACGCATCCGGTCGATGTATATATACCAGTACTGCCTAGTCTAGTGATGTACTTGTAAGAAACTAAAGCACCATGTACAACGAACGCTACAGAGGGAGATTCAGTTTATGGTAATACCAGAACCAGAGCTACTTATTGTACCCTTGAGTTCTTATGCATTCACCAGCAACAACAAATAACTTTCTTTTATTCCCAAAAGCACGATGAACATTCCATTCGCATCCAGTTTCTCTAAACCAAGTATCGCGGGAGGAACCAGAATCCTTCCGGTCCATTGAAACATATAATCATTTCAACTTGCAGAACCTGTCTGCAAATTCACAACAGATACCTAATAGTGCATCATGGTACCTACTCTTTTGGCCTCAATCTACAACAACAAATCATCCCTAACAGAGGCTAGAGGGATTCTACTGGAGTGCATACATGCATATTGGCACTGCAGCATCAGTATATATGGAACTGAAATCCACGCTCACGATTCCCTTACTTGAAGTGCGTGTTTCATCCATTAACACGAAGCTGGAAAGCCTTACTGCTTGTCTACCCCCTCCTCGACACAACCACTGGTATCTGATATTTGGAGCTTCTCGTCCAACGGTGTCTTCAACCCATCATCTTTGTCATTCATCAATTCCACCTGCCGGAGGAGGATACAATACATCACTGATGCAGGTGGTTTCAGAATAAAGCTACCCGCTGAAATCAAGACAAACGGGAACAAGAGCACTAGTAAATTAAAGAGTGTTTAGACCTGAGTCTGAAATTTATGAAACTCATCCGCGCTGAGAGAACCATCACTATTTGAATCAAGGAGCATCATCATCCGGTGAGCCTCTTCTCCAGGAGCACCTAGCTCCTCCATTACTTGGGTAAGTTCCTCAATGCTTATCTTGCCGTCATTATTCTTGTCAAGAAGGCAGAACACTTGATCTCGGGGATCAATCTCAACATCTGTCTCCGGCACACGCACAGCAGCAAGCTCAAGGGTAGCAATCATAATAGCCTTGAGGCGGTTTGCCTGCGCAGTCAACAATCACGATGGCCTTGAGGGCACTTGCAACAAGAAATGTACGACAAGAAATGATGCTTGCCTCTTGAGGATCAGTAAGACCACTCTTGTACAGAGCATGGGATGCAGTTCCATGAGCAGCAAAGGCGTCCATCTGGAGAGTGCGTATTTGTACCTCCATTGGCGGCCTGCCGGCAATATGAAGAGCCATGTGGAGGCTCCTGTACCCATTTGGCTTTGGGGTTGCAATGTAGTCTTTGGAACGGGAGGGGATCTCCGTCCACAGAGACTGGATGATTTCACGGGCCCGGTAGCATGCCATATCTCCACCACCAGGGTGATGGAGTGGGGTTAGCACGACTCTGAGACCAAAGATGTCATTGACGTCCTGGGGCTTGCGTCCATCTCTGAGAAGCTTCTTCATGGTGCTGTACCGACTCTTGCAGCGAGCTGCGACAGAAACGCGAGCGACCATCTGCATGAGCAGGGAGTCAGAGGTGAGGGAGGTGAGGAGGCGGTCCCTGTAGGTGTGGAGCAGAGGGGTGGCCGAGTGTGTGGTGAGCCAGGAGTCGAGATGGCGATAGGAGTGAGGGAAGAGGGATCGGAAGGAGAGATCCTCAAGCTGGAGAGGCAAGGAGTAGGAGTAGGCGTCCAAGGCGTGGGCTAAGGGGGCATGTACGTGGAGGACCTCAAGGGAGATGAGGTGCTGCTGGAACCTGGGAAGGTGATGGAGATGCCTCATGGTGTCGAGCTTGAGGGCCAGGTGGAGAAGCAGGGCCCTGAGGTCGTAGTAGGTGAGGCAAAACTTGCGCAGAGCGGCAGCGGAATCATCATCATCATCATCATCTAGCAGTAGATGAAGCTTGGAGAAGACGTTGGCGTTAAGGCGCAGGGCTTCGTGAAGTAAATGGGCAGTAGTGGTACCGATGCGATTCCGGACCTGCGAGAGAGTCATGGCGCCTGCGTCGACAACTTGGGCGAGGATAGCAGCAGAGATGAGATGGGCGTCCATGTGGAGATCGGCGAGAATGAGGGCTACGGAGAGGGCCTTGGAGAGGGGGGAGCGAGGCGACTGGGGCAGGGAGCGGAGAAGTGGGATGGCGAGCTTCAGAGTGTTGAAGAGGAGGAGAGAAGAGGAGGTGAGGCTGTTCCTTTGAGATAGCTGATTGTAGGCCCCAACCAGCTCCGCCACCATCTTCCCGCCCGGCTGCTTCAGCACTGCCACCATTTCACCCTTTCCTTCATCTTCATCTGAGGCCCTAATCCCCTTGCTGCTCCTGCTCCTGCTCCTGCTCCTGCAACTGGTGATGCTGAGGCTATTACGGCTGCTGGCAGGGAAGGAGGGCGGGAGGCACCGGAAGCAGGGCAAGGCGTCCATCTCCGTCTCCGATGACTCCACCTACCTGCTAACCATATCCATTCATTGCCATCATCCAACAAGACATGCTTACAAATTAGAAAGAGAGACTGAAATGCCACTGAAAGACGTGATATTTACAAAATAGTACACATGAACAATTCTGAGTTTCCTATGGATGATTGATTGTGAGTTGTGACTCATCCGGGCTCCTTTTTCTTCGCCCTTGGTTTTCAACTCACTGGGGGCATTTTTGTAAATTACACAAAATTCAACTACCCATTATGGTGCATTTAAAAATATCAAATCTGTCCTAGCCGAACATGCTTTCTAGTTTTTTAATACTCCCTCTGGTTTTTTTATTTATATTGGCACTGTTTGACCGCAATTTTTTTTTCATACCATGTTTGACCATCGATAACTTTTGTTATATATAATAATAGACATCATGTGAGATGTCTTTGGAT
>JAULKM010000001.1:55388-68071 GCA_032355605.1 Rubia tinctorum
CCGGTTAACGTTTCTCGGTGGAGAATTTTTGAAGTCAGGTCGTGCAACTGGATCGTACGACCCGCAAAGGCTGACTTCGGGTTACAGTGCTTGGCTAAGCGGCACTGGACCTGGTGAGGGCTGGTAGCGGAGGTGGGGGGGGGGGTACGACGAAGGGGCCAAATATGTCGTTAAGATGGCTAAGCGGGGATGGATTTTCTGAATATACGGTGGCAGAGGTTTCTGGTGGCAACGCAGGAACAACGGCGGCGGAGCGTTTCCTGTGGAAGAGGTCCCAAGCTTGGCGCCAACGATCATCAGCACATAGCCGATGGGGAGAATGAGGGCGTCGCTTATAACATGGCCGGTCGGCATCTCCTTCGTGTCCCATTAAGGGAATGAGTTGTTGAGGACTATCATGTTGCATTCCCAGAGCGCCGATAATTTCTGGGGCTGCGGATCAGTGGCGTTTGGTGGCGAAGCAGCCGTGCTTCCGGTGGAGCAGAGACGGTTTTTGGCTGTGCAGCGGCATTTTCTGGCGAGTTTGGATTTTGAAGAAATCCTGTCAAAAGGTTATTTCCATCATCAATTTTTCTTCTTTGGTCAAAGGGGTATTTCCGTTATTCCAATTTCTTGACATTATCAAAATTTCATGGGTCCACGTCGGAATTGGGGAGTTTGGCTATATCGGAAAAAAAATTCAAAAGTTAAGGTTATATTGACACATACAACAATTAATTAGGGTTAATTCGACACTTTCTGATATTGCAGGATTATATTGACACTTTCAGTCTAAACTTAGGGTTATAAACATATTTTGCCCTATTTGTTCACACCTTATGAAAATGTCATCTTTTATAAGAAAGGAGAAAATGTTCATAATGGTACCCATTTTAAAGTAAAATTCACAGGTTGGTACCCAAATATAAATTGTTCTGAAAATGTACCTACTTTTTCATTAATGTCCCTAAAATGTACTTCTTAATTAAAAGTGGGTACCATTGTGCCACAATTTTGATCCAAATTGGTACCCATTTTTTTTTACTAAAATGTACCATTTTGAAATATAATTGAAAATTTTGGCACCTTTAAAGGACAAATTCAAAATTTGAATATCAAACTGTGAATTTTGATTAAAGTTGGGTATCATTTTGGACAATCTCTCGAAAAGAAATCACTCAACATTTTCTAATATGAAGAACTTGTGACATGGTATTCAACTTTTTTTTTCTTTTTCAATTGAAACATACCTTCTCTCTGTTTTGCATGTAAATAAACGAATTATATTACCCATGAGAGACACCTTTACTGTTTTATGGTCACTTTGTGATCATATTTTTCAACCTAAACTAAGAGACATATGCAAGTTTAAACACACCACCTTAATACATGATTATAGTAATTAGGGTCAATTCATGTTTTCTTATGGCAAACAGATGAAACAAAAGGAGTTCACATGGTGGGGGTTAGGGTTGTCATGGTGATTGAAAGGTCCCTATTTTAAGCCCTTTCTACCTAATCAAAGAATGTGTGGTCCATGGTAAGTTAATTCAACTTAATTCTTGGCTCCATATTTTGCTTTTATTTATTTGGCCTTTTTAATTTTACCTTCCTTTGCACTCCCTCTTGTGACTTACCCTACAAGCATGAATGAGTCAAAGTGAAACTTAATTTCACTAATTGAATTTGGTACATAGGTCATAGTTTTAATCAATTTTGAGTGTAGATGAGATAAGATTCTACGGGAACTTCTAATTGTTAACAATAATTAACATTAGGCTTTAAATAGTTATTGATTGTAATTTGGGTATTGACAAGCTTACATAGTATCTATTGCCTATAATATTCTTGCACCCCTCGCATTCTTTTCATATAAAAATCACTTGTACAATTTGTCATAAACGGATCTATACTTGAAACTCCTCCAACAAGAATTTTGCACTGCAGATTGGAGAAATTCAACAGCAGCCTCTAAAAAACTATCGACCTAATGTAACCCAGTGAAAATGAAGACTGGTGCTCAGATAGAGTAGCAGACTGCCAATATGACATGTGAAATTCAATATGAAAATGGGATTGATAGGTTCATTTGTGAGAGGTTTACCCCATAGTGTGTGAGCTAAATGATGTGTTCAAGCATAGGAAGAATAGATGGATTAGTTATGGTTGTTAGTCAGGTTTATACTACTAAAACCTAACACAATATTGTAACAATTTTGCCTTAATGGGAGGGAAAACAACATTTTTAAAGAAAAAATTCATATTTTTTGTGTTGTATGGTAATAAATAAGAATTGACGAGAAGAAGAAATTTTTAGAAACAGAAACATTAGAAGTTGTTTGGTTGGGGATGTCATTGGAACCATACTCATTGGTGTCATCTCCGACATCGTTTAAAACTCTGTGTAGAAAAACTCTCCCAAATAAAATTCTAAATAAAACTAAATAATTTTCTAAAAATGATTATTATACCCCTATGAATTTTTTTCAAAAGAATCAAAAATGGGAAAAGACGATATTAACCTTCCCATAAAGTGGTCAGATCCCCGCAAATCGCTGCCGCCGGACCGCCAGTCGTTGTCGCCCGCTGGTGGCCGGATTAGATCATTACCTTTATTAAGAAGACGGGATTGGATCAACACTTAAGTAAAAAAATACTGGGTTACACCAGCACTTATGTAGAAAAGATAGGGTTAGATCAACAATATCATTAAAAAAAATTTAGGAGACTCCTTATAGTTATGCCTTCATTACAATCTTGGAATCTAATGTATCAATATATATATATACATATATATATATATAATTTGTATGTTAATTTCTAATTAATTTTCCATACTCCCTCTATCCCAGATAAATTGACATATTTTAACTATTGGAGTATTAGTATCTTTATTTATGAGTGTAAAATTTTCAGAAAAAATAATAATTTAAAAATATATCAGCATTTATGTAGAAAAGATAAGGTTAGATCAAAACTATCATTAAAAAAAACTTTTTTTTTCAGGAGAGCTCACTTCTTATAAATATACCTTCATTACAATCTCAGAATCTAATGTATCATAAATATATGGGACGGAGAGAGTATATAAATTTGGTCTCTATAATGAAAAATTGTCCCTAACAGTATATGAGTAGCAATATGTGTCGATTTCTAATTACAAAGTTGCCAAATTTCTTAAGGGATTTTTTACGATTTTTTTGAATTTCCTTCTAAAAATATTTACCAAAGTTTTTTACTTATGTAATGAAGAAATACAAATTATAAATAATTTATAATACATTAGATTCCGAAATTGTTATGAAAGCATATTTATAAGAAGTTGACTCTCCTCAAAAAGATTTTTTTTTACGATAGGGCTGATCTGACCCTATTTTTTAACATAAGTGTTGATTTACCTATGTATTTTTTTTACTAAAGTGTTGATCCAACCATGTATTACCTATAAAATTACTGATCTAATCCGGCCACCAGCGACCAGCGGTCCAGCGACGGTGGAGCCTTAGGGGTATAATGATCATTAATTTTTCATTTTTAATCCTAGGGGCATTTTTATCTTTTAGATTAGGTCAATGTCTGAATTCCTTTAGTTATTGCCGGAATAGTGCAATTTGGGTATATCTGCACCATTGCTCAAAATCTTATCTGACTTTCAGATTTTACAAGGTTATATCTGCACTTTCAAAATTAAATAGGGTTATTTAGTTTTAAAATCTGAAATTCAATTTCTACATCACCAAAATTAAGTTTTCAAAATAAAAATTCAACAAGTACAATACAAATTCAACCATAACCAATTTAGGAATACATTCAACATCAAAGATCAATAGTTTATTTTAAAATTCATTTTCAAAGTTTTCAGATTCTTCAAAATTTCAAAAGCCTTCACATTCAATGAAGACGACAGAATAAGTAACGACTATTGTGATATGGCTAATGGTGGCACGTGGATGGACATGTCAAATGTGGGTAGAAAAAAAGGGTATTACCCACTTCGACCCGGTTTATAGCAGGTCAAAACAGGTTGGTAAAAAATGGGTGGAGTTGAAACTCGCTCAACCCGAGGGTCGAATATCACCCAACTAGCGGGTTAAAATAGGTAAACATGTGGGTTTCAACCCATAAATTGATCCTCATGAGTTTATATACCACCCAACCTACTTTTTCTCTCTAATTTTATCCTCTTCCTTCTCTCCTGTTACTCAAAACCTAGTTTCAACTTCCAGGGGGGCGTCGCCGCTGGAAACAACCAAATCCCGGTTGTCCCCCCTCCCCACTCCCAGCACCCCTACCCAGTACCAAGTTTTCTATCGGAGACCAACAAAGAAGAAAACCAATTTTTTACAACCCCCCTCAACCAGAAGTTTTCCACTGGCGTCAATCTGAAGAGCTAAAATTCGCCGGAGCAAACCAGAGTATTCATCGGTGCCTGAAGGCTCAAGCGGTGACGACGATGGTGATGCAAACCCTGGGAAAAATAACCAGCGGGAGACGGGTTCACAGTGGTGGTTACGGCTCGGAGACGGAGACTAAGGGACAACGAGCTTTCTTCAAATCTGGCATTTTCATAACCGGCAACGGCATTCTCTGGCGACAGCTTTTTCTGGCAACAGTGTTTCTCCGGCGACAACCAAGGCAAGGCGACAGAGACTAGCACTCTCCGGAGGCAACATGATGTTTCCCATTTTTCTCTCCACATCACTGCGGTAAAGTGAAGAGCCCGTAGGGTTTCCGAATCTACTCGGATTTGAGTCGGACAACTCAGACCCAGTAGTGGCCAACTCATTTTCAACTCAGGCGTAAGTCAACTCAGCTCAATGATGAGTCAACAACGGGTCAACTCAGTTAGAACAAGCCAGTCTGGGTCAACCGGTGTAGAGTATATCTTTGGTGAAATCAAGGCTACGAGGGGAACTTCTCCATTTTTTTTATTTTCTAGTTGGAGGCTTTTTGTTAATTTATTTATTTTATTTGCTTTCAAATTTTTTTACATCATTAATGGGGTAGTGCTTAAAATTAGGTCTTTTGCTGGAATATTTTGTCGCGTGTCTCTGGAAATTCTAAGTTTTTCTAGCTAATCATTTTGCTTGGTTAAACTTAGTTGGCTTTTGATATGGTCTATATGTCAATATAGGAGAAATTTAAGTCAGGGTAGTTACAACAACTTACCTTTGGTGATCCTGTTCATAATTTACATTCCATATTTGTAGACCGAGCAAGTTGCAATTTTTTTATTGATCATATTGTGTCGTGTTAGATATTTTCGTACCTTCTCTTGAGTTTATTTAAGTTAACAAAAGACTTTTACGGTGATCAAAATGATTGGGGTCATCTCCAACTTTCTATAAAGGACATAATTTAAAGGAGATGAACCAGATCTTTCACTTATGGAGCTATTTCATTTTTGTATTAGTTGTTGTAGAGGTTCATTAGGACAGTGTATTGGAAGTTGTGTGAGTTGGTGATTGATATTTGATTACTATGATCGGTTTCTAATGGTTCGAGTCGAACTAGTCAGCAGTCTACACAGTAATTGACCCTTTATTTTACGATATACCCCTTTCTATATGCTTATATGTAAAGGTTGCAAATTTGTAATTTGATTTCTAGTACCTTTATGATACCCTTTTCGGAGAACTAATGTAAGCCTTCGAGCTACTGATATAAGCCTTTGGGCAACTGCTATAAGCCTTTGGGCAACTTGTAGTTAGCCTTTGGGCAATTTAGCAAATTTTTGGAAACATATGAGCTTAATAAAAAGGGAAGGATACCCTCCAAACCCCGTCCATGACGATTTGAATTAATAATAATAATAAAATACCAACCTTGGGTAAACCCGCTAAACTCAATACATTTATTGACCCATATTAGTAAACATATGGTCAACTTGCACACCCAACCCGCCCAACACATAGTTTTCAATTACTCATTCGACATGTTACCCAATTTACCCATTATCCATATTACCCAAATGACCAAACCCGTGCAGGTTTTAGATTAGATGACCCGCAGATTACTGGTTTATTTTTCCACCCTCAGATACAGAAATTCCCAAAACTTAGGTTTTGTGGTTGGTAAATAAATTCTAAAATTTTAAACTAGCCCTTAAGTTTAAATCTATTAAAAACTTTAAAATTTTTAATATTTTAAAGTTTTTATTTCAAAATTATATTATTTGATATATATTATTTATTTAACAGAAATTCGCTATTCGATTAAATGTAAATTTAAATTTTGGTGCCTTCTAATGCCTTTTCCATTTTAAAAACTTTTAAAATCTAATTTAATTTTCAATTTTCCTATTTATTTCCTACTTTTTTAAGCAATTGGGTGTTGTGAAAAATTTGTTTGTTTTTGTTAAACATTAGAACCCATTGGTTTGCCAGGCTAACTTTTTATGACGATCCTTTTTTCCGGTAAAATTTGATTGTTTATTATCCTATGTAAAGATGATTTAAAAGAAATTCAAATGAAAGTTGTTTATAAAACTAACTTTTGGTGATTTTAGTATGAGGATTTCAGTCATTGTAGATTTTGGCTTGTTTAGACGTTTCATGCTTTAGCTGATTCTTCAATTACATTTGGTCTTTGGCTCGTTTATGCAGGTGTCTTTCGAGTTCGGGTTTGAGACAATGTATATGCACAGAAAATGACTCATATACAACTAAAGAAAGTATTTTGGCATTAAATTTATGACCGGTTTTAGTCTCCTACTTTTTAAAGGATCTTAAACTTCATGGAGACGGACAATTTTTAGTTGAGGAGTTGTTGATTTATTTATGTTTTTCGATTGCCTTAGTTTGATCACAAGTGTAGTCTCATATTATAATGTTGATCTGACCCTATCTTTTTACATAAGTGCTGATTTAACTCTTTTTATTTATTAAAGTGTTGATCTAACCTTATCTTTTTAATAAAAATGTTGATCTAACCCGGCCATCGCCGGCGGAGCGGCCAGTTTGAAAATGAATAATAAGAAGAAGCCTAGGGGTATTATGGCCATTAAAATTTTAGTTTTAAGTCAATGGGTATTTTTGTCTTTTCAAATTAAGTCAACGCTTGAATTCCTTTTGTCAACACCGGAAAAATGTAATTTGGGTATATCTACACCATTGCTTAAAATGTTAGGGTTAGTTTAGCACTGTCAAATTTTACAGGGTCATATCTGCATTTTCAAATTTTAATAGGGTTATTTATGCACTTTACGCAGAGTTATTTTTACCCACAAATTTATCAAGAATTTAGCAATTAACGTCATAGACTTAAGATTTAACGGTTTGATCAAACGGAATGACTATAACTCGTCTATTTTAGTAGTTTGATAGCTAAGAATAGTTTGAAAAAATAAGTGCGCAAAGATGAATAATAATAATAATTCGGTGATCACGTGAAAAGTGCGCAAAGGTAAACAATACTGATAATTCGAGGATCACCTAAAAGCATTTGTAAAAAAATAAAAATGGGTGCCCACTCTTGCTCCTATATAGATCCATCCGTGAGTCGCACCATTAGTATTGTAACCAATGTTCTCCGAATTTGGAAATTATCTTTGGATCCCATGCACAACTTCACAATGAAGCAAATAAAAAGAAAAGGGAGGGAGTAAAGCCTAAAGGTGAACAGTTGGTTGTTGCCTTTCTCCTTCATTAAAAGCTCATCTTGCTAGAGATAGAAAGTCTTGGGAACGAATTTATGATGTGAGCAACTCGTGGGGAAAATTCTATTGTGAAATGTTCTTCAACTACTTTCTACACCCATTTTGTGAAAGTTACCTTTCGTGGAAGAGTTTTTAGTAAAAGTTAAAGTGAAGAGAACATATATCCGCAGCCAACACAAAAAGAGTAACGTACTGATCCAACATAAAAAAAAAACCTTGATTATATATGATTATTTAAGTAGAAATAATAAAGATTTAATGAATAAAAAAAATTTACTGATACTTTCAGTGAAAATTCATAGTGAAATATCGTAGTGAATGATGCGGCATTAATGAAAATATCAAATTACTAATCACCTTTCTTGAAAAGTGTAACTAACAATTAATATATTGGTCATTTCAAATGTCACGTCATCCACTATGATGTTTCACTATATAGTTTCACTAAGAATATCATTAATCTAAAAAAGTTATCATTAAAGAAAATATAACGATTTAAAATAACATAAGAATTTTTTTTATAAAAAACCTGTCAAATTTAAGTTAATAAAGGGAGCAAACAATTCAGTATAACTAGATTGTATCTTCAAACGAAAAGCGACTCAAGTATCTTTAAACGAATTGAAAGGATAATGAGAGCATCCCTTTACTTCTCTTTTGTACTGTGCAAAGGGCTAAAACCCAATCAACTCAAACCTCAGGTATCAGCGGCGGCTTTGAACAGTGTGTTGAGGCCGACGTTGATGCACTCCATCGTCACCATCGCGCCGAACGGGAGCACATCTCTGTAGCAAACTCTCTCTGCCGCCATCTTCGTCGGGATTTTGGACAGAGGAAATGAATCAACACGAGGGCGGAGTCCGGAGGCGACTGGGAGGAGATCGGGGCGGCTTTGGATTCGCGTCTGGAAAAAGTGAGGTGGGAAAAGGGCAAAGATGCTTAAATAGTACTGCTCAAAACGACAACCACCTAAATGTAAAATTACGATAATACCCCTGATGTACATTTGTGTCAACCACATGGTTTGGGAGAATTTCTTTTATAGGTATACCGGGAGAAGAAGAAGAAGAAGAAGAGGAGGAGGAGGAGGAGGAGGAGGAGTGAATAATAATGGCTACAACCGGGCCTTATGCTCGTCTCCTTTCGGCCCATACATGCTACCAAAGGCCCAACTCAACTCTGTAATGATTAACGATTATGGTTATGGATGATGATACAGTCCAAAAGCAGTAGAGTAGCATCAAGTGTTGAGAATGAATGACATTGTAACTACCTATCTTCGCCTTGCCTGCCTTTTCTTTTGTTTTGTTGCCATTTTGGTATGGTCCGGTGATTCGAATGAATCATCATTCCAATGCTGCTATACTCCCTCCTGTTCCTCCTATCCTATATCAAACAAACACTTGCTAAATCTTTCCCACGCTCATCAACAAATTTATCTTACCGTTAATATGTTTAGCTACGTTGTAAACAAAAAATTACTTTTAAAAAACTACCAACAATATCAATATTATTGTATTCAAATATGTGATTAAAGTTTGACAGTGAATAGTGACATACATTGAATTGTGCAGATTGACGCGGAACCTTTATATTATTTTAATAAAATAGGGATGCATGATCGGCCACTCCTGCAAAAAAAAAAAAATTAGTTATTGTCACAAATCCATTTTATGGTCTTCAAATTCAAACTAACCACGTAATGAAATGCAACGTGGAATAAAAAAAATTATACATTCCGTAGTAGTGATAACAAAATCCAGCAGGAAAAGAAAAGATGAAATACTTGGAAAGAGAAGTGCAGGCAGGCTGTCAGTTCTCTTTTTCTCTCTCTCTCGAACAAAACACGCATTCCATCTGTCCGTCTGCGAGGGCCGGGAAGTGAGCCATCTCTCCCTCCGTTGGATTGGATTCCGATCAAAACCCCCTTCTCTCTCTCTCTAAACCCTTGCTCCAACCTCTCGGCACTACTCTTAGGGTTGCTGTCAGCTCATAATTTCACAATCACCACTCTCTAATCAATAAAAGGGATATTGATAGTCGTCTCTGCTACATCGCCGCCGCTATGGCCAACAATTTGGACTTGCAGACGAACCCTCAAATGGAACAGATCCATGGCGAAATCCGCGACAACTTTCGTGCTCTCGCGTAAGTCTCTTAGTTTTTGGGTTCCAACTTCTTTCCATCGTTCTGCATTTATCACCTATGCCCACCTTTCCCGCTCTCTGTTTTTCACAACAATCTCTACGGTGTTTAGGGTTTCCAAAATTTACATTCTCAATGCCTCAGTGCCCTTTGTCTTGGAAACCAGTCCTGTTATCTCCTCTCCCCTCCCCTCCAGTACAGGTGGACTCATTCTCTTCATTTCAACCGTGGTTGATGATATCTGCTCCCATGTACAGAAATGGATTCCAGAAGCTGGATAAGATTAAGGATTCCAACAGGCAAAGTAAACAGCTTGAAGAACTTACTGCCAAGATGAGGGAGTGTAAGAGGTATTCTACTATACCATGCCTGCCTGTCTATGATCAAACCGTTTTCATTCATTCTCCTCCCCTTCCATCAATTGAATCTTCTTTCAAATAATAATATTTGCCTCTTTGTTGTTACAGATTAGTCAAAGAGTTTGACCGTGAAATTAAAGATGAAGAGACCAGAAATTCTGCTCAAGTTAACAAACAGCTCAATGATGAAAAGCAGTCCATGGTAAAGCTTATGAACCTCATGCTAGTATTTCTTAATGGTTAATGAATTAGGGTTTAATCATATGTAAGGTGAATAAATCTTAAGGCCAGCTATACCAATACCACATGTGGCATAATCACTTTCACTTTGCAGATCAAAGAGCTCAACTCATATGTGGCATTAAGAAAAACGTGAGTTTCTTTCCTATTCCTGTCTTCTTCTTCTTCTTCTTTTATTCCCGTCTTCTTCTTTTTATGTACACGAACAGTTTTATGAATTTGCATTACATGTTGTGTGGACTCTGTCACAAATGTTGTTGCTGTTGCTGAGTTACCATTCTAATTTATGGCTTTCAACACAAGTGTGTGTGTGTGTGTATATATTTGCACATGCCTCACCCACTGGCTCATAATTGACGCACGGTATTTTTTTTGTGATCCTGTGTCTTCAACTACTTGTACCTGTTCTGATTACAAGTTCCTATGAGTTTATGTATCCTTTCCTGGGTGCAACTGCAGTTACATGAGCAGTCTTGGTAATAAGAGGGTTGAACTTTTTGATATGGGAGCTGGTGGTAGTGAACCTACTGCTGAGGAAAATGTTCAGATGGCATCAGGTAGTTCCTTATATAGTTATCTTTTAAATACAAATGTATGAAGCAAGTACACATAGAATATTTTGATGATATTACAGACTCATAAACATTTTTCGAGTAAATGAATTCGCATGTTATAAAGATTTTGCAATCAACGCACTACTGATATGACAATTACTGCCATGTGAGTTTCTCACTAATAACCTTGCCTAAAGATATGTCAAATCAAGAGCTTGTCAATGCTGGAATGAAGACAATGGATGAAACTGATCAGGCCATTGAGCGCTCTAAGCAGGTGAATTTTTCCTTCCATTTGCTTTTCCAAGTTGGAGTTTTTCAAGCTCAAACTGACCAGCAACTTGGCAGGTGGTTCATCAAACTGTTGAAGTAGGAACGCAAACTGCTGCTAACTTGAAGGGCCAGGTAACTTAATTTTTACTTAGTTTTTGTTTCATTATTGAGGTTTTCTCGTTTTGATCTGTGTGATTTATTAATTCCAAATTTACAGACTGATCAAATGGGTCGCATAGTGAATGAGTTGGACACAATTCAGTTCTCGATAAAGAAGGCTTCGCAGCTTGTTAAGGAGATTGGTCGGCAGGTAAAGTTTCCTGTAAATCCCTTGATTTCATGTTGGGTGCTGCTCAGCAATTGTTCATTTTAATTAAATTATCTTCTCATTTCCTTTCAGGTCGCTACAGATAAATGCATCATGTTTTTCCTTTTCCTGGTTGTCTGTGGAGTAATTGCTATCATTGTTGTTAAGGTAACTCAATCAATGTTTAGACTTTTCCTTGGTACTCTTTTGCATTCTCAAGTGCACGGTCTCCTTTTAACAGCTTTCCCAATAAAATGTGAAAATTTGAATTGGTTGTTAATTCATGTCTGTTACAATATGCTGACTGGAATTCATTAAAATTCTTCTTAGATTGTCAATCCAAACAATAAAAGCATACGGGATATTCCTGGATTGGCACCACCAGCTCCAACAGGAAGGAGACTTTTACAGCATATGCATTCTAGGACATCATATTGAGTAGTGTAGTGTCGGGTTCGTCCACATTACATGTACATGCTGACCAGATCAGTACTGGAAATTTTTAATTTTTTTGATGGATGGCGAGCGTCCATCGTTGTTTTTGGTTCTTACTCTCATATTCTTGTTATTGAGAGTTGTGCATATCATCAGATTGGTGGTGTTGGTGTAAATTACAAATTACTTTGTGCCTGCTTGTGTTTTTTGAGGCTGAGGAGTCATGTGTTATTGCTGAACGTAAGCTTCGGTTCCAGTTGTGTAGAGTAGTATGAACAAAAATTCGAACCACGCTTTAAAACTTGTACTTATTGCTGAATGTGAGTATTTATCAGTATCATTGTTGAAGGGAGTTGGGGTATTCCGATGGTTGTTACTCTTTCATTTTTTACTGACAACACGCATAATGTAGATTGGTTGCTTGGTTGTTGAACCAAGATTGTGATGAATCTCTCTGGTAATGAGATAAAATGACAGCTAATCTACCGCTAATTTCTTTTTGTATGGAAATGAAAATGAAGGAAGAAATGAACTTTTTGGCATAATAAATGCAAGTGCGGGTTGCTGAGTTTGCCCTCCCCTGAAGATGGTGTGGAGTATTACCATCTCGGGCAAATTTTCCGCGTAAATGGTGAAGATGATTGGTAGTATGGTGATCAGGGGCGGATCCAATGGTAGGCTAGGGGGGGCTCCAGCCCTACCTAGATCTCCGGCCACCGGGTAGAATGAGCGTA
>JAULKM010000001.1:92151-117238 GCA_032355605.1 Rubia tinctorum
CCTGGTTCTATCCTTAATCACAGTAATCTTGTTAGAATAACCATCATGCACAGTTCTACGATCAAATTGCCATGGTCGTCCTAACAAAATATGACTTGCTTCCATGGGTATAACATCACATAGAATCTTATCATGATATGCTCCAATCTTAAAGTTAATCATGCTAGGGCTGGGAGTCGAGCTGTAGGGTTGGGAGTGGAGCGGCGGGGATGGTTGCTCTAGGATTTTTGTGGTAGGGGCTAGCGGCACTAGGGTTTTGATTATGGTGGTTGGGTATCGAGCGATGAGCTGGTGACACTAGGGTTTCTGTGGGGGGTTGGGCATTGAGCGGTGGGGCTGGCGGTCGTGTGACGAGGGTGGTGGCGACAGGTGGGCTAGGATTTCATGACGCCAGAGAAAAGTGAAGCTGCAGCGGTGAGGGGTGGAAGGTGGTGCTGGCAGGGGGTGGAAGGTAGTGGTGGTAAGAGTGAAAGGTGATAATGGCAGGGATGGAAGGGTGGTTGTGGTGGGTGGTGGGGGTGGAGGTGGTGGCGGGGCGACAACAACCTGGTGGTGATGGTGGCCTGGGGGAAAAATTTTCCTAACACTTTTAGGATTTAAGTCAAAGGGTATTTAGTCATTTTATGTGCGGTCAACGCCAAAAATGGTGTCTTATGGTTATATTGGCACTTTCATCTAGGGGTGGGCGTCGGGTCGGTTTAATCGATTTTTGATTTATTCTGTTCGGGTTATTCGATTTTACCCCTGAAAAATTCAAAATCGATACTGATCCGAATAATCCAAAAAACTGAATTATCCTAACCAGATTCAAAATTCTGTTTCGGTTTAAATTCTGTTTCAAACCGAATAAACCGAATTCATGGGAATTTTTTAAAAACAATTACTAAAAATACATAATTTAATTTAAATTTCTATAAAATTATGACATTTAATTTCTACATCGTTAAACTCATGTATTCAAAATATAATCCAACAACTACAGTACACATTCAATCACAATAATTTTAACATTACATTTATTATTAAAGATTAGTAAAAAAAATTAGTCAAACAAAAGATTGAAATGAAAATCATAGATCACTCTGCCACTATGTGGAGTTCAAGAAGGTAAAGAGGTTGATGCAACTTAACAAGTAAAACCACAAACGTAATAACTATTTTTTCCACAATGAAGGTAATCCTTCTTTGCACCTATTGATTTTCTTTTGCAATTGGAGAAGTCCATAGAGAAGAGTCTCAGCAGTAGGTGGACAACCCGGAACATAAATGTCAACTTGGACAACCTGGTCACAACATCTAACAACAAGTATGAATAATGATAGTAGCTGCCACCATCTGTATAACTTTCCATTGATAATTTTTAGAGTTTTAAAATCATATTATTAATATATAATTAATTTATTTTTAATTGCAATTCAGCATTCGTTCGGGTTTCAGTTTGAGTTTCAGCATTCAAAATCAAACCAAAAATCATATTCAATAATTGGTTTACTCAATTTGGTTATCCGAAAACCATATTTTAAATTTGGTTCAGGTTATTCGAATTTGGATTATTCTATTTTCGATTCGGTTTTTGGTTTTTTTTGCCCACCCATACTTTCATCAACTCATTAGGTTTGTTTTTTGTAGTTTAAAGTATTTGAGAGTTATATTGCTACTTATTCAGGCATATAGGGTTATATTAATTTGTATATACCCCTATAATTTATTTTTAAAAATAATACATTATAATGTATATAAAAAGTGAAAAGTATACTCCAATTAAAGGTCAAACACGAGATCAAACCAAATTAATTTCACTCTAACTCGAACTTGAGCCAAGATTTACAGGCTCAATCCCGAGCTCGAGATATATTAAACGAGCTGAGGTTGAACTTACTAGATCTCGGCTCGACTCGTTTAGAACTCAAATTCGATCGCCCGTTTCGCCCCGATCACTGGGCTCTCCAGTGAAAATGGGCACGCCGGCAGGGTGTTCGATGTGGTTACCGGCGAAATATAAGGAACATTGGTATAGCGGGTGAGTTGAGCAAGTGTAAGGGCATGTGCGAGGCTTAATTCAGGCTGAATTCAAAATTGGGACTGAATTGGGACCGAAAACCCCCCACAGTGGGGGACTTGGTGCGGGATGCATTTGAAGCAGCCCGCTGGGCCGGCTGACTAACACAACCAACGTCTCATTCAGTGAACTGACTCCTTTTGCAGGCAAAGCCACGTGCGTGGGCTAGGGGCAAGGGCTGCTCCATTTTTTTTATCAAGGGTGCCACGTGGCACCCCCTTTCTTTTTTTTTCTTTTTTAATACCAGATTTGAACACATGGCCCAATCTGATGGTGCCACGTGTCCCAACAAAAAATTTTAAATAAAAAAATTAGTTTTTAAATTTCAGAAAATATTTTTTTGTATTTAAAATTCCAAAAAAGGAAAAATTGAAAAAATTGATTTTTATTTTTTTAAAATCTAAATTGAATTTTCAATCTTTTAAAAATCAAAATTACATTAAAAAAATATATGGTTCTTTTAATTATGGTTTATAAAATAAAATTTTTAAAAATGAAATTTGAAAACACAAAATTTAATTAAAATTTTATAAGTGTATTATTAAATTTCACATTTCAATTTATTTTGTAAGGTAAATTTATTTGAATTAAATATTAAAGGTAAAAATAATGAGTATGATAGAGAGAATCAAGTAGGATCCATAAAATTGTCTCAATGTGGCCCAACTATTATGGGGGAAATTGGGTGATTTAATTATGGGTTCAATTACTCACGTGAAAGAAAAATTAATTATTTAATGAATTGAAAATGCAATACCCGATTTAGAGCCATCTCACCATTCCACGTTGTCTGAAGTGGAGATGTTCTCAAAAGTCACGTCATGATTGTTCGGTAAAGTAGCAGACATTTTTATGAGAGTCACATATCAATCATTTTCATTGGGACCTGGCCCACCGTCCATTTTGCTTGTCGTGGAGTCCACGCCCTTACAGTAATTTTTTCTTCTAATTTTCTTTTCATTTCCCGAGCACGTGCAAGGGTGAAACGACACTAAACCCGTTCAATTTATTAAATAATTAATTTCTCTCTTTCACTTAGTATTGAGTCCACAATTAAATTACCATTTTTTCCTACATTGGTTGAAACATTTCTAAACTCATTTCATGGACCCCACTTAATTATCTTTATAAGCGTATAATCCACAAGTTACACTTAAAAATGAGTTTGAAACTTAAAAAACCCGCATGTTTAAGCAACAATGAAGATAATGAGAATGTATCAAAATTCTGAATATATGTTTTTTTTAAGGTGTGTAATAATCTCGGCCAAGCCTCTTTAAATAGAGGAGAAACTCAGCCTCATCAAACCTTAATCACAATCAGAATCTAAATCAATCTTATGGCAGTTTAAGAAAGCTAAAACCATATCTAACTAATATACCAAAAATCAAATCCTGTCAGACTTAATTCTCGGCCGCACCTGTCTTAGAATTAGACTGGAAAAATATTACCAAATCTAATCTTACCAAATCTAATTGTAATGAAAATAAAACTAAATATGCTAAACCCTAATGGACTGTTTATTTTCGAACAACTCACTAAGGCCCACATGGCCGAAATCTATCAGTCTAAAACCCGAAATAAAATTAATGTTACAATGATCACACTATATCATAAAAAACCCAGTGGGAAAAAGAGTATAGTGTTTTTCATAATGTCTTTAGGTAATCGGCAAACTTGAATAAGTAATCCAAGTCTTTGTCGACTTCTTCATTAATTCTTCATTATGAAGACGATCAATCAAACTATTTAATGCCGCATCCCTAAGGTTCATTCTTGACCTTGTCATAGGTCCAACCATGTCACTTAGATGATCTCGAACATAACCCTTGAATGTTTGATCAAAACATGGAATGTTTTCATTTATGGTGGTAGTCGTCTCAAGATCTCCATCAAATATGCTGAATGTTAATATGTTTAATTACATATAATAATGACAAATTTAAAATTTGACATTTAAAAACAACTTGTTATGACGATTTCAGTTATATCACATACAATAATAATATTATTTATTCAAATGTGCACCTAATCATTAAAAGAAAATAATGTTCGAAAAGTAATTACTCCATATGCAATTTAACCTAGAACTGGGAGGAGTACGACTCATTTGATTTTTTTCGGAATGAGGACAAACAAAATTATTTGTTACGTCAAATTGAACTCTGCGTTGATTTTTTTAAATGAAAACTCAGTTTTTTTCCAAAAAAATATAATACTCCCTTTGTTCATTGGATTTGGTACATTTTTCTTTTTTTAGTTTTTAGTTTGGATTTGGCACACTTTCTTTTTAGGAAAAATCTTGAGAAAGACCGTGTTTCCATAGGCATATGGGAAAACGGGGTTTAATTGAAATTATAGAAAGATAAAAAGTTTTAGTTGCAATATTAAAAATTTATTATGCAACATGTATGAGTGATAAATTTATGACCCGATTAATACAAATCAAAAATTTTATTTTGATTTCTTCAAATTTACAATTTAAATCTTGATCTTTTCATAACTTATGAAAAGACCGTCTTTCAAGAAACGAACTCTTCTTTTTTTGACAAGATTATTTCAATTTCATTCACTCATTCTACTTTTCTCTTTCTAAATTTAATTTCATCCACTCATTTCATTTACCTAAATTCAAACATCTAATGCTATAATACCACATCCAACTAAACGTATTTATTGAAATGTTTAGCTATTTTTATTAATCACGTGATAGTAAAACAAGTATATATTATTTTATTATTTTACTTCTCAGTTCATTTAATTGTAGCACTTCGTTTTATTGTACAATAATTTAAAATATGTTAATTTTGTGGATAAAACTATAATGGAAGAAGAAAATTTAAAGTCCATTTTGAGTGAGACCTCTAACGATAAAATTAAGGACCAATCACAAATAATAAAAAAAACAAGGTACTCACTCTATTTTATTATTTATGACACATTTACTATAAAGACAAAGTCTTGTATAAGACCGTCTCATAGCGAGACCAATGATTAATGTGTAATATATGAAGATTAATTAGAGATGAGTTCCAAATATAATTTTAAAAAATTTGAGAGAGGAAGGAGGGATTTGGGAGCAAATACAATTTTTTGGAGGTGTTGGGCACAAACAATTGAGGAATTAATCATTCTGTTCGAGGGTCAAGAATTCGGGTTGAAAAAACCCGCGGGCCAATTTTTCTTCCCTTTTCCATGCAATATGCACCTTTTTTTATAGGACTTGATGTTTCATTTCTTGTGCTGGATGTTTCAAGCAAATCATGTAATGTTATGATAGAAGTCTATTTTTCTACTAAAATCAAGTATTTAAAATTAAAATATTGATATTTTAATGTAGATTTTCTATTTACTACTCGTTAATTTTTCACACATTAATTATTTTGACACTAGTTTGAAATATTTTACTATTTTACTATTTTAATTTTGAAGTTTTAATTTTTAATTTTTGTGATTTGTGTGTTAGTTTTTCAGCATGTCATTTTAAAAGTTTATTTAGATGTTTCTTATTTTAGGATATTAAAATTTTATTTAATGTATTATTGATTTTTCATTAGTGTGAATTATTTAAATTTTATTTTTGATGTTTCTTATTTTCAAATATTGTATTTTTATTTAATATATTTGTGAATTGATTTTTTCTACCTTTAATATTGATGTTTCATATTTTTTATATTATATTTTTATTTATTGTATTTTTAATGTTTCAATAATGTGAATTGATTTTTCAAATTCTAATATTGATGTTTCTTATTTCTGAATGTTAGATTTTTATTTGATATATTCTTGATGTTTCAATAATTTGAATTAATTTTTTAAATTCTATTATTGATGCTTCTCATTTTTTAATATTAGATTTTTATTTAATGTATTTTTGATATTTCAAAAGTGTGAATTAATTTTTTTAATTTTCCAATTTTAATGTACTACTATGATGTTTTAACCATTGGTGCACACTTTGATGTTTTAAAGTTTACGTGAATCTTTCACTATCATAATTTGATTTTTTAAATATTTTTATTTGATGTTTAAACCTTTTTATTTAGAGAGGGTCTCCTGTGAGATAATCTAAACTTTAAACAAGGGCTTTTGTACCATTCTAACTATATTCTAACTCCAGGGACCTATCTCTGATAAATTTATAGGGACCTATCTCTAATAATTTTACAGGGACCTATCGCTAATATTTTTTTCAGGGGATTTTTTGTCCAATTTTTCCCATCATTTTCCCGCCATCTGCAGCCTGCAAAAATTGAAAAAATCTAAAAAATATTTTCAAAGTTCAAAAAATTAATATGATCATTGAACTGAAAATTAAAAACATCAGCAAAAAATAGCAGAACATCAACAAAAAATCATAAAATATCAATTAAAAAATTGGAGCAAAAAATATATTAAAAACAAATAAAAGGTAAAAAAATAAAATAAATCAACGAAGAATTGAAAAAATGTCGACTACAACTAACAAAACACAAACTAAAAATCATAAAAAATATCAACAAAACTTCAATTATCATTTTTTAAACACTACAAAAATAAACTAATATCAACCAAAAGCTAAAAACATCAATTCCTATCATGTAAACTGCACCCATAAAATGAAAAACATCAACATAAGAAAAAAAACACTAAAAAAATCAACATATGTCACCCAAAACTACAAACATTAACTCGTATCACCTAAAACTCACTGAGAGAATGAAAAATATCAACATGAGAGAGAAAAAAATATCAACGCATATAACAAAAAAACTACAAAAGTTCAACTTACATAAACTAAAACTCACTCGGAAAATGAAAAATATCAACATGTGAAAAAATAAAAACATCAACAAAAAAATGGTACCTCAAGATTATAAATTATTCACTCAAAATATCATAAAACGTCAACAATGTTTTATTAAAAAACTACAAATATCAACTTTTATCACCAAAAAGTTAAAAACATCAACTCCTAACACCTGAATCTCATCCAAAAAAAATGAAAAGTATCAGCATCAGAAAAATAACTGTACAAGCATCAACTCATATTACAAAAATCTCGGTCGGATAATGAAAAACATCAATATTAGATTTTTAAAAAACTGCAAATATCAATCCATATCAATCTAGAAAATGATAAAACATCAACTCATATCAATTAAACTTCACATGAATATTGGAAAATATCAACATAAGATTAAAAAGCTAAAAACATCAGTAAAGAGCTACAGTACATCAAGATTAAAAATTCTTCGGAAAAAAAAGACCTGGTGGGATTTGAACCCAGGTCACTAACCTCAAATTATAAAGCAATAACCACTACACTAAAAACTCTTATTAAACTTACACTCAGTCAAATATTATTAAAGCTCAGCATATACATCAAAAACATAAATTCTTCAAAATAAATGTCACACAGAGATTCGAACTCAATACCTCAAACTCAACAACAAGAGTGCTAACCACTAGACCAAACAAACATTATTGACTAAAAACTCAGTCAAGTAATTATTAAACTTCATCAAGTCTTTTTTAAAAAAAGTAGAACACAATATTAAACCTCATTTCATGAAGCAGAACCTCACTGCACCACCGCTGTTAGCCGCCTCAGGTTGCCATCCCCCGCCTGCCGCCTCAGGTCTCGTGTGAAGTCACGCGCGTCGTCGTCACCGCTCAGACGCGTGCGTCTCACGTGCGTCGTCTTCCTCCTGCTTTTCCGTCAGCGTCATCATCATCGGCGTCATTGTCTTCTGCATCTTCCGCCAACGCCATTCTTTTAAGTTTTTCTCGTCGACAAAAAATAGAAAGAAGACAGTGTGACGCCACCGGAATTCACAGCGCCCTTCGTCGTTGCCAAACCCTAGCTTCGTTGCCAGAAACGATATCCTAGCTCTGCCACCGGAAATCGCAGCGCCCTCCATTGCGATGCCGAAAATCGAGCTTCGGCAACGGAAATGTCGATCACAACGACTTCGCCAGAGGCTTCACGGTGTAGATTCGTCGGACGCTTCGATCTTCTGGATTCCTTGTTGTCTTCAGGATTCGCCAAAAGGAACGGTGGTAGAACGGTGGTGGATTCACTAGCGGAGTGGTGGCGGAAGAGTGGCGACGCTTGGTGCGGAACAGTAGCGTTAGGCGGCAGAACGATAACGGTTACAGATTCCGATCGGTGGAGAGAATTTCGATCAGGAAAATAAAATTGTAAATATATATATTTTTGTGGTATTTATAGCCTTTTTGATAATTGCATAGTAGGTGTCTAAATTTATCAGCATACTTAAAAAAAAACCTCATCCCAAATGAAACCTATTATTAATTGCACAATAAACCTCTGCCTAAACTTTAGCCTGTCTAAAATAAGACTCTATATTTTATTTGATTTACTAATATTTTAATTTGATTAATTATTACTTGGATCTAAATGTAGAAATAGGCCCAAACATAATGTCAAAACCTAAAATATTCAGCCCAAATGTTGTGTGAAACGCGGATTAAAACCTAGCTCGTGCGACCTGATTTCAACCTGGTCTGGATTGCCAGAAAAATTAATTACCCATCAGAAAATCGAGCCTTGGACGGGTGCGAAAGGCTGCTAAGCGTCGGATTCCTCTACATCCCGCCGGATATCGAAGAGCATACTGTAGTTTAACCAACCGCCTAGAAGTCGACGAAGAAGAAGATGGCGGCGATGAGACCTCGAATTTTTCTGAAACAAGGCCACCAGGTTCTTCTCGTCGCTGAAAGTTACAGCAATTTCCGTAGATCCGATGAAAAGCCGTTTGAAATCCAATGAAAACATCCACGGAGAGGGAAATCGAAGCCCGGTAGCGGCGACAAGATCTGATCGAAAATACGACCGGGAACGGGATGAACAACGAAGAAATTCACTAGATCCGATGAAAAGCCATCTGAAATCCGACGAAAACAACATTCACGAAGAGGGAAATCGAAGCCCAACGGCGGTGACAATAACTGATCGGAAATACAACCGGGAATGGGATAAACAACGAAGAAATCCACCAAAAACGCAAAGCCGTTGTTGACGGAATTTGGAGCTTAATCGATGGTGGCGAAAACTGCAAAGAGGCGCAGGCTTGATACCGGATCGACGGAGAAGAAGAACAAGGTCTCTAGACCTGTTTCAAATTTTGATTAGTTTCATTTTAGTCCCTCACTTTAGGTGCATTGTTTAATTATTGGCCCCGACGAAAAGTATTTACATATTAGACTCCGAATTTCAAAACCTACTATTTATTATCAATACTAATTTATAGTTTGCCCCTAGCCCCCTAGTCTCACCATGAGACGGTTTCATAGGAGACGGACTCTTTCATAAATTGATGTTTTCTTTTATTTGACATTCTTTTTCATTTTTAGAAAGATTTCTTCAATTTCATACACTCATTCTACTTTTAAATTTCTACATTCAATTTCATCCACTCATTTTTTAAATCTAAATCCAAGCACATAAACCTATAGTGTCATAAATAACAAAACAGAGGGAGTAAAATGTTTTAGAAATTAAAAAATTAAAAAATTTATTTCTAACCCAGCAACCAGCGCAATAAATATCAGGGACTGAAGTGCAAATCATCTAAAATAAAGAGTAAAACGCCTTCCGCCTCCCCCCTACCTTTCAGCCATTTCTGCCGCTCCAGGCCTCTTCGCTTCCGCACTGCTGCCGTGTCTGAGTTGATGACGGAATCCTCCTGCGGTATCTTGTTGAATCACCATATTTGTTAATTGTTAGCATGAAAATTGTATCACCTCATCAATTATTAATTATTAATGAATTTGGCCAGGGTCCTCTTCAAAAACTTGGAGACCCTGTGTAGAAATTGAAACCCTAAGAATATAAATATAATTATTTATTATAATAATAATAATTATTATTATTATTAAAATATTTATACAATTAATTCTAAGGAATTATTTTACATGGTAATGGTAAAAAAATTATTTTAACACCCAAAATTTTTGCGTTCTAGCCAGGAAATAAGTAAAGTTCAATTGTTCAATTGTACAGCAAAGTTCACTTGTACACAATATCACGATAAAGTAAGAACGGTCTATTTAATAATAAAATTAAGATTGCGTCACTTAAAAGACTGTCTTTCCATAAGTCATGGAAAGACCAAGATTTAAAGTGTAAATTAGAATAAATGAAGATAAAATTTTCGGGTTGCATGAACCGGGTTATAAATTTATAACTACTACACGTTGCATAATAAAACTTTAATATTGCAACAAAGAACTTTTACCTTTTATTATTCTAATTAAATCTCGTATTTCCATAAGCCTATGGAAAGACCATCTTTCCTAAGAATTTACCAAAATTTATTCATATAAAATGAATATTTTAAAATTATACTAATATTTAAATAGTAAATTAGTCCAACAACTAATAGTAATAATGTTAGAGGACTGTACAAAGATGTTTCTCACACACTATCTAGATACTCTTCAAATGTAGTGAAAGGAAAATTTTCATATAATTATCTTTATTTTTAATTATAGAATGAGTATTTTATTCAATTATATAAATAAAAAATATTAAAGAAAAATAAAATTTATTCAAATAAAAGGAATATTTTTAAATCATAATAATATTTAAATAGTAAATTAGACTAGCGACTAATATTAATAATTTTAGAGGATTGTATAAATATGCACCTCACATACTATCTATGTTACGAACCTGATGCATATGGTATACTTCCAGATGAACGAAGGAAATGAAACAGTCAAACAAAGACTCACTAAAGAATAGACCATAGTATTGAAACTGAAAGAATATTAAGGGAATGGAAAGGTAGAAAGTGGTGTGGGGGGATTTAAAACATTAAAAATTAATCTCTTGAAGCATTAAAATATTAAAAGAGCATTGATGAGATCGGCATTGAAAATAGGGGAATTGACTTTAAAAGATATTACATTTTCAATTAATTTTTTCAACTTGATGTGGAATTATGTGTGAATGTCACGCGGTAAGAATTATGTGTGAATGACATGTGTCAAGAATGACCTCCTTCAATATATATTATAGATGTAAAAAGGGCTGATTAAATTAACATTTAGCCTACCTAACCTCTATCAATAATTAATGGAATACATTGTAAGAATATTTAAATTACAAGGCAATCATATTGGTTGTTTATACTATTACATATTAAAGATTCAATAAAATTGTACCATCGTTCTCAGGGATATTAACTCGCTTCTCGCAAAAATCATGATCACTTGGTAGAGAGCAGCGTATCGTGCATCAATATCACTACACCAAACAAAAATATTTTACAACTGTATCACCACTTGACCCAACCACGATCTATGTTGGTCAAACTGTAAAAACTTTGAAAAACACATATGTGACATATCCAAATAAATAGAAATATGAAGATAAAAAAGCAAACAAAATTACAACACACACAATCGGTACAAACAGACCGAGAACAGTACATCAACATGAACAACTAAATCAAGTTATAAACGCAACGATCTAATCGATCAGGATGAAAAACAAAACTAATGTGCGGAGACAAATCTCACACTTATTCGATAACAAATGGAATAACTAAATAAACTGGTGTTTATCCATCTCCCCCGTAATGGTTCGATGGGAAAAGAAAATTGAAAAAAAAAAAGCTTTGATTTTTTCTTAGAGAGATGAAAAGGGTTGCCAGCTCCGCATTTCCAAAATGTTAAATGACAGTTTCGCGTATATATCCTAACTTCTTTTTAGGTTTTGCTCACACGATTGAACCCTTGCATTGTTTTACGAAGTCAATTGAAACATTTCCTTAAACCTCATACTTTACCTCTTCATAAAATTTCAATTATGAGAAGAGGTGGAGGTGACTTTCGTTGTAATTTCAATGCTTGATTCAACGAAAATGTTTCAGGAAGGTAATCGTATGTAAAATTAATAATGATTTAGTGACAGAGAAACTAATCATGTCTCCTTAAGAGGGCACCACTCATACATCCATCTAGTGCAGAAGAAGCAGCATGTTGTGGCTGATATTCCCGAGAAGAAGAGTGCGAAGTTGAAGAGCCTGGAGACTGAGATGACGGTGGGAAGACGGAGAAGCTGTTTATGTGAAGTGGTTTAAGATGTCTCAATCAGCTCATACTACTGCGACGGGAATGTCTCCGGTCGGCCGACACTTTGCGTAAGTAGCCTAACCGTATGATCCAGCTCCGCTACCCTCCTCTGCAAGTTGGTTTTGTCTGCCTGGTGTGGGGGGCAAGAGTAAACTTGAAAAGGTTTTAACGATAACAAAATCAAACTAGCACGGAGAGATGGGTTGTAATAAGACCTTCAACATCTCATTCTGTGCACTCAGCATCTGAGCTCTCTCACGCACTTGCTCTAGACCCACGCGGGTGGCAAGACCATCGGCTTCTCTTCTGCCGGCTTCCATTGCGTAACTGACAAATCAACATTCCTCAAATCCAACTGGAAACATAATAAAGGCTTATCTCAAGGAGAAGGCTACCTGTCCCTTTCCTCAACCAGATCATGTATTCGCTTTCGGAGGTCCACAGTTTCTCTCTCCTGTATGGACAGAATGCGTAGCAAACAAGACTGACTAGTCAGGACACTTCCAAACTAAGAAACGAAAGTCTGAGGATACAAGTTATGAATGAAAGGGTACTGATCTTGAAGTTAGTTCTGCAATAATATACCAATTACCATGGTGATGTATTGTTGCGCCTGCTGCTGAGCCTCCTCAACCAACTTTTGCAACCGGTTTTCAGATACCAAATCCTAAAGAGGCAGTTCATTAGTTAATGTAACCAGAAATTGCAACTTGAGGCGGACTGCGTAAATGCTGTACGAAAAAAAACTTACTGAATAGTTGGTGATGTCAAGCTTGACACCGAGTAAATCCCGTATGACATCATGAGTCATGCTTTCTACAGACGCCAGCCTAGTGTTTAGCAGACTTGCCTATCACGGAGAAGGATTAAAATCAATGGAGAGTGTACCAAGCATTCTGATTTGTGCACCAAGCATTCAACACATCTGTATTACCTCTTTCTGCTGGCTAGCAACCAATGCCTCAAGCTCTTCTATCCGTAACTGCGAAACTGCCAATTCCTGGTCTTTCTCCAAATTCATTTGTTGAACCAAATTAGATATGCATCGGAATGGTGAACTTGAACCTCTTGGTTTCGCTGAAGCTTTTTCTGATTTATCTAATGTTGGTGCTCCGTTCATAACTCTGGATGATTCTGTTCTAACCTCATGCACCATTAACTCTAAGTTCTTGTACTGATCACGGATCGAATTTGCACAAGATATAGAGGAGTCAATTGCCAGCTCAAAAGAAATGCCAAATCACTGATTCAAATTTATAGCAAGACAACTGTTACTACTCTTACTGTAATTTACCTTTTGTTGATACTGTGATGTCTGTGCTTCAGCATGCATAACTAATTCAGAGACATACTCTTTGTATTGCTTTATCTAAAAAATCAACATCATGTAGTCGGTACAGCGAATTTATGATAACTAGTTAAACCGACAAGCAAATGCATACTTACCTGTTTAACTAGTTTTTCCTTCTCTTTTTCAAGATTACGGATGTGATTATGTGCCTTCCAAAGCTCTGTTGAACCCTCATGCAACTTCCTACAGTAGAATCATTTTTTCCACATATGAGTCACATAATATCACAAATACAAGGATTTGGCATATACTAGTATAGAGGAAAGATTTTCAGACCTCAAAGATTTACTGCTGCACAATTCTCCCCTTGAGCTTCGAGAATCCATATCCTCAGTCATGTTTTCAACCATCAATAATCTCTCTCTCATGTCTTGGACTTCCACTTCTAAGGAATTTCTTACTTCATTGTGCCTTTCTACCTCTTCTTCCATTTCATACACCTTGTAAATAAGTACAATGGCAAAGATGTAAGGGAAATTTTCCTTTATAGTACAAATTTATCAATAAAAATCAAAAATACCTTTTTTTCTAGCACGTTGATGGTGCTCTCTAGTTCCTCCACCGAATGTGTTAAAATCTTTACTTCCTCTTCCTTAAGCTCAGCATACTCTTTACTGGTTTCTGATTCCTGATAGAGTGAATCATACTTGGCTCACAGTGAACAAAATATCAACCTGAACTGTCAAATTCTACAATGGATAAACATACCTGGCGGATTTCTAAAATAATAGCCTCCTTTTCATCAGTCAATGCATACGCAATATCGAGCTTATTTTCTAGAGATTGAATTAGGTCAAGAAGTGAGTCCCTCTCTATCATTACCCTCGCCATATCATTTCTGGTGTCTTTCATTGAGGCGGCCAAATTTTCCTCAGCTGATGTAGCCATGCGAAGAATTTCATTTTCCAAGTCCTTCATAGCATGGCCTTGCTCTTCCAGTTGCTGATCTGTTTCTGATTTCTTTTGGTAAAGACCCTTTAAAATAGTTTTCAAATCAGCATTCTCTTCAGACAAGCCATCTAAAGCGAGTCTCACCTCCTCTAAGTCCGAATTAGAGATAACAAGTGCATTCTCAGTCTCACTCAAACGACCTTCAAGGGCTGCATATTGTATAAGCATGTTATGTAGCTGGTTTGTTTTCATTTTTAGTTCCTTCTGAACTTGGTTCAAAGTCTCAGTTAGCTCGTCTACTTCATCCTTGACATACTTTCTGCTGCTAGCTGACTCTTGCAACAAGCTAATGTCAAAAAGTAAGCCTTTCAATACAACATTTTTGCGCTCCAGTTCTCTCTTAAGCTCCAAGTTCTCATCGTGAACTTCATCTGTTCTTTGGACTCTTTCAATTTCAGATTTCTCCTCATCAATGCTTACTGTTCCAACCATTCTCTCGCTGTGAACAGCTGCCAATTCTTCAAGTCGTTTTCCACGATTATGATCTTGTATCGAGCAGCTGCGCTGAAGTAATGAAGAAACAATTCCGCCTTTCTTAACCTTGGATGAAGCGTCCTCCACCAATGATCTTAAACAGCACACATTGTTTAAGGCCTCCTTCACAGAGAGAATGGCATCGGAATACGCTACCTTGCAAAGCTCTTCCCCATCTTGTTGCATCGAAGTACTTATTCCTCTCAGGATAACATACATTTGGTCCTGCAGAAGTTCATTTCTTTCCTCTCGCTCCTGAACAGAGGAATTCAGATGTTTGATCTCTTCAACCAGGCTCTCTCTCTGTGTCCTTAAATCGCTTCCAGCCTGTACCCAGACAGAACTCCAGTACTTGGCATCTTCATTTGATCTCAGCAACGCATTCAACATACAGTCAGCTTCCTTCATGGTTCCTTGGACTTCCTCAAATCTGGTGAAGAAGCTGTCTGCCTGAATTTTTATGAGCATTATTACCATGCATTACGTGAACAGAAAATGCTGAAAGGTAATATAATATCTGGGGGTAAAGGGAAACACGAAAACAATCGAAAATGAACTGATTCCAATTTGAGTGAGCCAAACCAAATTTAATAAATGACTTTTAGATTGTAAATCTATTTTTAATAAAAATATTTTTTAAATTAATTTTGGATATTAAAAGTCAAACTAAATTATGGACCAAAAAATCAAGTTGCAATTAATAAAATACAAAAAATTACATATACGCTCCTTAATATATATTTTTTCCTTGAACTTCAAAATGTATTAACTTATCAGTTGTGAAGACGCTTTGATCCATAATTATTTTATAATAAAAAAAATCTGAGATATCCTTGAAGTTATTTTGTACTCCCTCCGCCCCACCTATTTTTGCACTCTTTCCTCTTTGGAATCAAACCGCCACCCCTGATATCATCATACGTACTCATTTTGCACTTTTATTTGTCGCCAAACAAAAGGTGAAAGAAATTACCTCTGTTGTAAACTTTTTTCCAGCATGAGTTATATGCACAATCTCCTCACAGCTTTGACTCATCTCAAAGCCCTTCACCTGCTCAACTTCTGCCAACGCTCTCAAGGAATTCAACTTCTGCTCCATCTCCAATACTGCGCTTCGCGCATCCTCCAAACTGCTCTTCAGCAAACGCATGCTTTCTTCCTTATCCACGCACAGTTTTGCAGCTCTCTCCACATGCTCACTGATCCATCCATTATCCCGGGGAAACAAACTGGTGATGTTCTCTATCTGGGAAGACGCATCTTTCAGTGATCTTGACCCGTCCAAAAGAAAGGCTGTTAGCTCAAAAGTTGCCCTTTCCCAATCACAACACGCTGCTTTTAATTCGCCCTCCTTCGCTTCCAACCGGTTTCTTAGCCTCTCATTTTCTTCTTCCAAGGAATTCAATCTCCCATGGAGTTCACTTTGCAGTTCTGCAATCTCTTCCTGCAGCTGAACAATTGTTCTAGTGGTCTCCATCTCAACTTCTGCCTGGACTACTTGAGTTTGCCGGTTATGGCGCAACTCCATAGCGTGATCTTCCAGATATCGGCGATTAAGTAACTGAGTCTCCAACAGATCTTTGGATAATTTCTCTAGCTTAACTTGCAACCAGGTTTCACTGGTTTGGCTCTCACCTACCACTCCGGGGCTAGTACCATGCACATTGACGCCATTTGCCTGGTCCTTCAATATTTCTCTCAGATCATCGTTCTCCTTCCGCAGCGATTCTAGCTCCTCATTCATGCAGATTTGATTCGACTCCATTGCTTCAATCAAGGATTTTGCATGAATCAGTTCTGTCCTCTCACCATCATCACACATATAAGTACCATCTTCTACTAAATCACTTCTGATGTTAGCTGCTTCAACCTGCGAAAGAAATTTGAAGTATTTATATGTTCTATATAGGATTGAACCAACAAATTCCTCTCACGGATCGAGAATAACAATACCTTCATGCCTACTCCAGTTTGCATTGCACCACGAATGTCTGGTGGATTTGATAGCACGGATGAATCAACCCCCTCACGAAAGCCACTCAAATATAGTTCTTTGAAGCTTGTACAAGGATGCAAAAAGTTTTCAGAGCTATTGCCATGGTGTAATAAACTAGACAACTGGCCCTGCATGAAAAGGTGGTTCAGTAACTAACTCGCTGAGAAAAGAAAAAGGATGGTGGATGCACAATCACGAAACTGCTAGCTAACAGTACCTTCAGTTGTTGGATTTCACGTTGCAATGCCATGACATCACCAGAAGCATCTTCATTCACCTTTGCCTGAAGGAGTTCAAATAAATTAAAATTTTGAAAGAGAGTAAAGATTTTTTTTAATGTCATCACATAAGAGGTTCAGTACATTGTTTTGGATGAGTTTGGCACGTTGAGCAAATTTCAAGGTACTCAAGGTCTCATTTGCTGAGCTGTGAGAAAAATGATACAAGAAACACTTAAAAGGTTAATTATTTCACTATGACACATTTCAAAAAGGGAGTGAGAGCACTGCATGTATTTTACCAAAGAGATGGGCTGACATTTGCAATAATTGTTGTTTTTGAGTTCCCACCAAGTGAATCCTGCATCAGAAAAAAGCACTAGAACCTTAGAAAACCTCGGCAGCAAACTCGAGTTGTTAACTACAAGAAAGATATTGGCTTTCTTTCCTTCTATGACTGCTTGTTTTCATTACCTGGAGAAGAAATGTTAACCTAGAGTCTCTGTAAGGTACATGTCTTTGTTTCCCTTGTGCTAAATCCACCAAAGACATAATAACCAATCTACATGTATTTATACGAAAGATTTATTTAGGACAGTATGAAAAATAAAAGTGATATTGGAAAGCATTGCATCAGAAGAAACACAAATAAACAATTGCCTAAAAGGAAGAGGGGAATTTTTCACTGAAGGTAAGTGTGAACAGCTGAACCTGCTTGAGAGTGTGTACAACAGGATAACATTAATGTAAGTTTTTAAGATGAGTACTTGATGGTCCATTAAGAGAAGCATCCAGCAACAGCAAGTAGGAATCAAGATTCAGTACATTCCTTACTTCCACTCTTGTATTTTGAATTGTTACAACTTTGTTGCATTTCTTTTCACCGATTTCCGCTCTTATCATGTACTTTTCTCAGAATTCAAAAGGTACTAAGTGAAAGCCTTAAACAGTATAGGTTACAAGAACTGAGAAACTGCACACCCCAAACAGCACAACAGTTTTAAGAATACCCAAGAGTTGACAGTGATTTGTTAATGTTTGCTGCTTCTTTCAAGCGGTCACCTTCAGCCCCTGAGCTCTTCTGCCTGGTCAAATGGAATACTACATTATTTTGGGAAGAAGATCAACAGAACGTGAGGCATTCAACTACATTACACACAGATACCTTTCAGATCCAGCTAAATCTACTAAGTTCAACCTCCCAAACCTAAGGTGGGTCATAGAGTCTTTCTCCCAGCGACTCTCAACAATGCAGGTGAATACACTGTGAGATCGGCTGCTCTCACTGTTCATATAAGTTGCAGCCATTTTTCTATTTGCAGCCCCCTAAATAAAATTAAAGTTAGGATTAGACTCAAGCAGGGAGGGTGGGGAAACAGGTGCATTGGGGAAGAAAAGGGAAATCCATTGATAGTCACACCTGTAACAGAAGTCTGAGAACATCATCAACTGTACTCACAGTGTACTCTGTCAGATTTTCTACATACACTCCTTTCTTCAAATCTTCTCTAAGCTACAACCATCCGCGGAAGAAAATAATAAGTAGTTTGGTTACTGTGGGGTAATATAGATACTGAGAAAAGTAAGGAAAAGCGACATAATATTAGAGTTACTTGTAGATTATTGGATGAAGGCTCTAGAAGATCAGTAACGTGCTCATTGTATATCTCGAGAAAAGAACATTTGCAGCTATATTTTAGTCCCTCATTCCTTCTCTTGTTTTCCTCCTGAACATAAGGAAAGCAGTAATGTCACAAAACAGGAGAAATATCCCTGTGCAAGCAACGTGTGATGTGACTAAACTCACTTGAAGAGAAGAGACAATTAACCTCTCTAATTCTTGAAAATAAGCATTCAAAAATACGAGGCGTGATCCCACAATCCTCGCTGAGCTTTCCAGTTTCTGTTACATGACTTATGTCACCCATCATCGTGTATGTCTTGCCACTGCCAGTCTACAAACACGCAAGTACTAATCACGAAACGAACAAGGAGAGGAGTACTAAAACAAATGAAATTGTAATGAAACTATACCTGTCCATAAGCAAACATGCAGCTATTATAACCAGACATACAGTTGTCAACCATGGGCAATCCAGCAACAGTAAAAAGCTTTTCCTGGGTGGAAAAACCAAACTAATCAAGCAATATGCTCAAAAGCGACAATATAAAGTAGATGATCATCCTAGCATTCATGGAGGACCTGGGAAATAGTTTCGCAAGCAATATGGTCGAAAGTGAATCGGGTTTCAGGATGGGGTGTCCAGGCTAACGTGTTACCACTCTCTTGCCTCAGACATCTTCCATATCCTTGGGACACCTTTTCCACGTCACTCAAGGGTCTAATGCGAATCAAAACCTTGGAAATCAAAACCCATAATAATCAGTAACAGTAATCTCGTAGCAAGCAATCCATGAGTGTATTGATAATAATAACCTGGACGTTGTAGCGTTCCCAGAAAGAGTGATCGTGGGCGAGGTTGAAATGCGGGACCTCATAGAGCGCCGGGTCCGGGTCGAGAAGCGAAACCCGGCGGTCTGGTCTCGACCTGGAGAAGCTGCACTTTGGTCCGCCATTGGAAGCCCTATGGGGAGTAGTGTCGTTGACCTTGGGACCTCCTCCGGCTCTGTTATTCCGGTCGTCTAACGGCGACTTTGAAGGTTGGATCTGAGATGGATCTGGGATTGAGCTCAGCGGGTCCCTCCCCATTTCAGAAGAAGCAGCGGGATCCCTTTCGTTGTTGTGGGAGGGATTTTCTTTGGAGGACATGTTAGCATTTTGAATTGAAGATGCAGCAGATTGCATTGCTTTGCGCCCGCCACTTTCAAATTTCAATTTTCTGTTGCTTTTGCTCTTCCCTCTTTCTACACTACACTAATTGCACTTCTACTGTGGCCCAAAGGCTTACGAGACATTATTTTACGGTCTTGGCAATCCAACGATTGCTGATTATAGCATGAGTCATCTTCAATGTGGATTCAACTGTGATGGCATACTTTATAAATAAGGAGTCGGGTTTAACGCCTTTAAGCCCTTAAAAACTTTTGAGTGATGAAGGGCAGAGTGAAAATTCACAGTGAAATGCATGGTGAATGATGTGGATGCTATTAAATGACTAAATGATTAGTCACATTTCTTAAGAGAGGTGCAACTAATTAGAGATACATTTGTTTTTGCAGTATTGTCATATCATTCACTATGTGGTTTCACTATAAGTTTTCACTATCTTCATCATTACTCAAAACGTTTTTATGCTGAGTATAGTTTGAGACATGCGAGGAGATCGTATCATACATATTCACACAGACCTTTATCCAGTAAATCAACTGTTCACGCTAGTTATTTGTTAAATGAAACGCCATACATCTCGTACGCCTCCAATAGATAGTTTTGAAATTGGTCCTTCAAATATACATGTACAAAGTTTGGTAAGGAGTTTTTTAGCTGACTTTTGAGGTGTGTTTGGTATATCTTGAAAGTTTCTTACCTTTTAACTTTTCATTTGGGCACATAATTCCTCAATGGGATTTAAACCCACGTTGTTATAATAATATCAACGTAATTCCATATGTGGAGTATCATTCAAACTCAAGAAAAAATGTTTATAAAAAATATTCAAACAATGTTCTTTCTCCACCACCGCCACTAAACCAGTCTATCTTTATACTTACAACTCTATTAGTCACACCAAAACCACCACCACCGTTGTACAACCACAACCGCACATCCAAACGATCACTGCCATAGATCCAAACCACACATCCCACATTCTAGTGCCATAGCCACCACCGCCAAGTATCACCTCCATAATCACCACAAACCAAAAACACATGTAAGTATTTACTCCATTTTTTTTCGACATCTCCATCTCAACGCCTATTCTGCCACCATCCCATCCCAATCCTGCCACCACCCAAATCTTGACTACCACGCCACCAAATCCTGTCTTTATATTTGTTTAAGAAGATGAGTTCAATTTGATAGAAAAAATAATTTTGAATTTAGGAGGAAGATGAGCGGGAATTTTGGAGAAAAAGACAAATTTCTCTTTTTTAAAGATTAAAAACGAGAGCTTCTTGAATCTTGTTTTTTTAGATTTAACTATTGTTAACTGCAAACTTAAACCAATTTGAGAGATCTTAGATACATAAAAAAAACACATATTTCCTTTGTCCATATAATATTGACACTTCAAATTTTGACACAGTTATTATAAATATACCAATTTTGTGGAGCAAATTGAATTGAAAAACGTAAAAGTATAATAAGTTGTTCAAACTACATTAAAACATACTACCTTAAGTGGAAAGTGACGAAATAAATATAACACACATGCAAAATATGAAACTAACCTTCTTGTTTTTTTTAAATATCAATCTAACCTTGTAAAATCTTAAACTACGATTCTAACCCTATGTTTTTCAGCAAAAGTGCCAATAACCTTTTCGCACTATTCCAAAGCTGACATGGCATTTTCTGGTATTGACCAAACCTAAAAGGACTAAAATACCCCTAGTTTTAAAATTAAAAATATAATGACAAAAATACTCATAGGGTTCCTCTTATTCTTCATCTCCGCAACCATTGTCGTCCTTTGTTTCATTCTCACCGCCGTCCAGTAAATCCTTGAAAGAAGAAAAAACACATTTCCTTGCATCTCTATTAGAGGTTCTAGGTTGTGTTGTGCTTAACAATTAGTATGCATCTCTATTAGAGGTTCTAGGTTGTGTTGTGCTTAACAATTAGTATAAACCAGTATCATCTATGCAACCGTACCATGTTTAGCTTTGTAGTTAATCTGGAAATAGAGAAACATAGTTATGCAAGACGCATTGCGCGAAGCCCAACAACCACATCATCGCAGACACGCGACTGTGTTTTCTCATATGGTTTCCACCGCCGACCCCTGCGCCCACCACCGTCCTTATTGCCGTCGCGGATGACGGTATTGGGATTGCCAAACCTACCACAACCATCATTAGTATGATATTGTCCGCTTTATGTTAAGCCCGCACGGTTTTATTGGGTCCAACCCCAAAATGTCTCATACTAATGTGGTGGGACTCTATATAGGGAACTATCACCCTCTCAACTTCCAATGTGGGACTTGGGTTGAACACACCCAACAATCTCCCCCTCAAACAAAGGACCACACAACGGTATCCTTCATCCTCGCGCGGACCATCTTGCATCGCTGCCACACCTGCGATGTCACCGCCAAGGGCATAACTGAGGGCCTCCACATTGGGCACACATGCAGTCCCCGTCCCGATCACAACCATGACTCTGATACTACTTGTTGGAACTGCCAAACCCACCACAACCATTATTAGTATGATATTGTCCGCTTTGTGCCAAGCCAGCACGATTTTATTGGGTCCAACCCCAAAAGGCCTCAAACTAATGTGGTGGGACTCTAACTTATATAGGGAACTATCACTCTCTCAACTTCCAATGTGGGACTTGGGTTGAACACACCCAACAAGAATGTGGGGAAAATTATAAGAAGTTTCAAGAGCAAGGAGTGGGTTGCAAATTTGAGGATAACTCACTTTTACCAAAAGTAAGAAAACCCTATCCACACATTCAATACTCATCAGCTTTGTTCAAACTCCAATGCTCCGCCTCCAGCTTTATTTTTACGAAGCTTCACCCATAACTCCAACAACCCTCGAATGATACCATCTCCGGCCAACAACCGATTCCACCCTTCCAGCGAATTAGCTCGAGAACACCACTCCAGCCATGCCTCACCATTTCCGATCCGAGAACCAGCCATCGTCGGTTAGCTCTGCCCTCGGTTGAACCATAACTGGCGAATGATGAAACTGATCAGTCACTGATCATTGCAGGATCATTGCAGCAACAGTGAAGGTTTGCAGGTTTGCAGCAATGAAGATTTGTTGCTAAAAGCTTGTGGCAGTGATTGAATGGAAGGCTGGAAGGCTGGTTTAAAACTCAACTCAGAATCAAAGTTGAGGGTTTCAAATCAGGAAACCGGTTATAACTGTTTTTTGAAATCATTGTCCACCGACTTAGTTCAACCGACTTAGTTCTTCATTTTATAGCTTTTCCATTCCTCTTCTGATTAGAGCTAGTTCCTACTTGGTAGTTAACTCTCTTGGCAGTTAGTTTGTTAGATGAGTTAGTCCTTGCTTTGTATATAACACCATGTAAACATACAACAGATTAGAGAGAGAACTTGTATTCTTGATTGTTCGGTTTTTGATCAAACAGTTTCGTTTTCTTGAGGAATTGCTCAATGAAGTTTTTCTTTGAAGCTTAATTCAGATTTCACATTGAAGACTACATTACCTCAATTCACCGACGTTGGCCAAGCCTTTTCCAGCCATGTTTTCCAATCAAGACGAGGACGCCGTTCAAGCTTGAGCTCGCTGTGTCGCTTGTCTCGGCAAGAAACCACTAACTCGGCAGTGTAGCTCCAGTCGTCGACACATCCAGTTCAGCTGCACCATCACCGGAGAACTGCTGCTCCAGCCGACCAGCTACTCCTGAACATATCTCAGAAATGTAACTTCCGGTGAGTCCAAGCTAACGGGAAAATGGCACCACTCCTCAGTTGTGTCATCGCCGGTGAATACGCGCAGCGGCACACCAGTCCCAGGATCCCATCGGAGAACCAGATCTCAGCCACATCACTTTTTGCGAGATCCACACACCACCGCCACTGAAGTTGCGGACAAACTTCCGTCAATCCCTGGTCTCTTCGAAAAACTTCCACTAAGTCCCTTTCTTTCTTTTTAATTTTATTTTTTAAAATCTGTTTATATGTGTTTATTTGTGATGTGTGTTTTTATAATTTTGTTGAACTTTCTTGAGGGAAAGCAAGACATAAGTGTGAGGATGATGATGTGTTATTAATTTTTGTTCTTAGTTTTAGTTTTAGGTGCGTTCTTTGAAATGTGTGTCCTTATACTTTTGTTGAACTTGCTTGAGGGCAAGTAAGACTTAAGTGTGAGGAGGTTTGTGTGTTTATTTGTATATGAATTTTATGGTTAAAAAATTAAAATCTGAATTTTGAGGTCGAGTCAGATATTCAGCACTTGAATTTTGATTGGTATTGTTCTTGAGATGGTTTGACCTTGCTGGTTGTATATTTATGTTAATAACTTTTGTATTTGATGCAATTGGAAAGCACTTGGTATGATTTTTTGGAAAATTGAATGAATTTGGCCGAAATGATACTTGGGATGACGAAAAAGGATGAGCTAGAATGAATATACAACCTAGTAAATGAGGTTTAAGCCAGAGTAGAGCAGTCTCTACATCAATCTTTATTTTGAGAGAACTTGGCAATACTTAATTACTTTTTGTGAAGGTGATGAAGGCACTAGGTTATGAACCACGCAGCTTAAATTTGCCTACCATTTACATCAACCCCCTAGTAAAACACTTTGAGCTTGGCCTTTTCTTTGATATGAGTTACTGAATAATTTTGCCAAAGCCTATTATTTTTCCTCCCTTGTCCCATGTATGCATGCTCTTGAGATATGATGAATAAATTTCTCACATTTAATGAAGTGTGCATAGCTATTGTTCATGAAGTGGTTGAGATTGTATCTTTGAATTTTTTTTTCAAGATACTCTGTGATTTATTTGTTAGCAAGGATGAGAAAAATGGGGTGAATAATAATATTTTGTTTCTGGAAAATTAAAAAAATGATGTTTGCCCAGAAAAAGTCCAGAAAAAGAAATAAATAATATATTTGTTTTTATGTTTGCTCAGAAAAAATGAAAAGAAAAAAAAAGAAAAAAATAAGAACCAGAATGGGGATGTTTGACCATCAAAATTCTGCAATATTATATTTTATGATGACTGGAAGTGTTGTTTTGATGATAAGAAAGAAGTGGGTAGATTTGAGATTGAGCATGTGTGCATATTTGATGATAAATAAGCCTAGGACCCTTAGGATCTAACCTTATCGCATGG
>JAULKM010000001.1:125559-140387 GCA_032355605.1 Rubia tinctorum
GGAAGGGTTTGATTGACGGATCCACCGGCGTTTTGTACTATTGGAATCCTGAAACTAATGTCACCCAGTACGAAAGACCCGAGCCTCCTCCTGCACAACCGCCACCTGATGTTCATAGCCAACAGCAGCACAGCTCACAAATGCCGCCAGCTGGGCACCAACAGGGACAGCAGTTTCCCCACCAACAGGCTTTGCAACCTGTTCAGATGAACTCGCAACACATCAGACCACAGATGATGCAGTATGCCGGTCAACAAGCACCGTCTCAGCTGGGACCTCAACACCCGATGATGCAAATGGGGCAGAATGCTCCATCCTATCAAGGTGCAGCAGCTGGGAACCCCCCGGGGTATATGCATCACCAACAGCAGACTCAGTACATGCCTTATCAACAAAATCCAGCCCCACAGGCTCATCATCAGACCTCACAACAGCAGAATCATCAAGTCGTACAGGGACAGCAATTTCCCCATCAACAAGATAGCATGGTGGGATTTTCCCCTAGGGATGATGCTGCTGGAAATTCCAGAAAGCAAGTTGGACATTCACCCCTGCGGGTTCAGTTGAGTGGACCGAGTGGTTCTTCATCAAGTCAAAGTTTTCCTCCTAGAAACAGCCCCACGCAGGCTCCTCGTGTGAGTGTTCCACCTAGCCAATATGGTGGCTCTTCAATCAACTTGCGGCAGTCTGTGCCACCCTTTCCTCACAGTGGTATGGATTCACTTCAACCCCTAAATGGCCCCAGCTTTCAGAGTCACATGGGCCCTGGAATGGTGCGTGGTCAGCAGCCAAATGCACCCCCCTTTGGGCTAAATATGAGTTTCGATGAAGGCCCTCCTGGAAGACCAGGAAACGATTTCTATTTCAATCCTTCCAAGGACAGCCATGGAATGGTTCCACCCCAACCCAAGCTTGCGCCTATTCCTATGACAAGAAATAATCAGGTTATAATGCTGGCCTCCTTTTTTAATCATGGAATTGCCATTTGAAGTACCCTTTGGGGATTTCAACTTGTCTTTTCAGTATCAGCCCCTCACTTTGTATTGATGTCCGTGTGTGATGCCTTCTATCAGGAGATGACTCAGATGAGGATGGGTGATGTTCGCCCTCAAAGTGTCAGACCTAATGTTGCTGGTGGTATAAGTACTGCAACTGGTCCTCCTATGCACGAACCCTATGGTCGTGCTGTCGGCGGTCCACCAATTCCTAATAATTCTTTCATGCGACCTCCTTCAGGCATTATGGGTCCCTCAGATATTAATACCATGCATCTCTCAGCTGCTGAAATTTACCGCAAAACACATGAAGTATCAGCTACGGTGTGGACTATCTTCCTTCGGTGGCTATTATTACTATTATAATATTTTGATTGCAAGATGATGCTTCAGATGTTGATTTTTCTTAATGCGTTACATGTCGGGTGATTTGTTTGAATGCTATGGACTATAAACTGGATGTTGCTTTGGTAGCATAGTATTAAGTTTGAACTTGTTTAAAAGCCAACCACGCAGCTGCAAATTTTATATCCTTAGACGGTGGGATATATTTGTTGGGGCACATTCAACTAAATAAGTTCGCATGCAACATTAATAGCTTTTAATTTTGTCTTTTTAGAGTAATGAACTTTACATTTGAATGTTCTTAACTGTTGGAGCTCATCAATATGTGCTAATGCTCATTCCAGCATTCACAATGGCTTATTACCAATTTCAAGGGTTCTCGATTTCAATTGAAACACTGTTACTTTTGTTCAAAACTTTCACGGCTTTCTTTTTTCTAATCTCTGCAAGCAACCTTTTGTTTAAATGTTTAGCCTCATATCATCTACTAGCAATTATAGTGATCTGTGAAATTTTCAGGGTGATAATGTTCCTGCTCCATTCATGACTTTTGAGGCCACTGGTTTTCCGCCTGAGATATTGAGGGAGGTAAGTATCATTCCCTGGTTTAATTGCTTGTTCCTGGGTGTTTGTGACTACAAGATCCACAGTCTTCTATTATTTTCCCTTTCTTTGAAGCTTTATTTTTCAAGCTTATCAAATTTTACTTGTCGCAGGTGCGATATCTGCTCCACAGGAGGAGCACATGTCGTACGCTGCAGTGCCTATGCTCATACTTACATGCATCCACTGTTCTGAGTTTTTGAGGCTGCAAAATGGACAGTTGGAGCCTTCCCTGGAAGTTCCTTAAAAGGGTGGTTGGCCCTTAATCCATATGACAATATTTATAGGACTGGATTTCTAGCTTATTGCTCAGCCTCATCTGTTTTAGTCTTTTTGTTGCCGAGTTGCTTCAGTAAGCAACCGCACACCCATCAGTCTTTTCTTGTTTTTTTTTGGCAATTCTTTCACATTTTACATAGAATTTTTTCTCAAATGTATTTGGTTTGGGTTATGAAATTTTATTTCCTTCAGTGTTTTTGATTGCTTGGTGATGTGATTGCTTCATTACAATTTTTTTTTTTGTTTCAGATACATGTTGCTGGCTTTTCGTCCCCGACACCAATTCAGGCACAGACTTGGCCAATTGCTTTACAGGGAAGAGATATTGTTGCCATTGCAAAGACTGGTTCAGGGAAAACATTGGGCTACTTGATGCCTGCGTTCATGCATCTTAGAAGACTCCAAAATAACCCCCTGCGAGGCCCAACTGTGTTGGTTTTAGCTCCGACACGAGAACTTGCGACACAAATACAGGATGAAGCTATTAAGTTTGGCCGATCTTCTAGAGTCACTTGCACAGTATGCCCTCTTCCTTATTTGATTGTTTAGTTTGTTTGTTGCTTTAAAAATCAGTAGTAATGCAGTTGTAGCTTTGTTTTCTTTCAGTGTCTGTATGGTGGTGCTTCCAAAGGTCCCCAGTTAAAGGAGCTTGAGAGGGGGGCTGATATCATAGTGGCCACTCCCGGTCGGCTGAATGACATTCTTGAAAGCAAGAGGATTGATTTTAGGCAGATCTCGTTTCTTGTACTCGATGAAGCTGATCGAATGCTTGATATGGGTTTTGAGCCACAGATACGGAAAATTGTAAATGAAATTCCACCACGGCGACAGACACTCATGTACACTGCAACATGGCCTAAAGAAGTGATGAAAATTGCAAATGATCTTCTAGCTGATCCAGTTCAAGTGAACATTGGGAGTGTGAATGAGCTTGCTGCTAATAAATCCATTACCCAGGTATTACTGTGACCCTGTTAGCTGTTATTAACTTATTACGAAGACATTGCCTTCCTGTTTAATTGTTGTAGCTTCAGGATTGAAATATGTTTACCTTTGTAGTTTTTGTTTCTCCTTTTTTATGAGTTGAAATATATTTCTTTCTTAGTATGTTGAAGTTATCCATCCAATGGAGAAGCAAAGGCGCTTGGAGCAGATTCTTAGATCTGAAGAGCCGGGTTCCAAAATAATAATTTTTTGTTCAACAAAGAAGATGTGCGATCAGCTGGCACGAACTATAGGTCGCAACTTTGGGGCTGCTGCGATTCACGGAGATAAGAATCAGGGTGAGAGGGACTGGGTTCTGAATCAGTTCCGATCTGGAAAGACGCCAATTTTAGTAGCTACTGATGTGGCAGCACGTGGACTTGATATACGGGACATAAGGTGGGGAAATTATCTCCTCTCTGTATCTATTTGATGAAACTTGTCTGGAATTTTGTCTGCAATAATTCTTATTTTTATTACCCCTTTTGAAAGATTTTCTTAAGAGTTTTGTTGCTTTTTAATCTTGTATAATTCTTTATTTTGCAGGGTGGTTATCAATTATGATTTTCCTACAGGAGTTGAAGATTATGTCCACCGCATTGGAAGAACTGGAAGAGCTGGGGCTACGGGTGTGGCTTACACCTTCTTTTCTGAGCAGGATTGGAAACATTCTACTGATCTTGTCAAACTTTTGGAGGGAGCTAATCAGCATGTACCTCCGGAGGTTAGAGACATGGCTTCACGAGGAGGGCCTAACTTCAGCAGGGATAGAGGTGGGATGAATCGTTTCGATTCAGGTAATGGTGATGGGGGTGGACGATGGCAACCTGGTGGTCGTGGTGGAATGAGAGATGTTGGATTCAGTGGGCGGGGTATGGTGAGGGATGGTGGTTTTGGTGGGCATGGAGGGATGAGAGATGGTGGCTTTGGTGGTCGAGGAGGCGGCATGAGGGATGGTGGTTTTGGCGGGCGCGGGGGAAGAGATGGTGGCTTTGGTGGTGGCCGTGGTGGAATGAGGGATGGTGGTTTTGGTGGGCGTGGGGGGAGAGATGGTGGCTTTGGCGGTGGCCGTGGTGGTTTTGATAGGAATGACCGATTTAGCATGGATGGGAGAGGGCGTGGCAGGGGACGAGGCTTTGGCCGGTTTGATAACAGAAGAGATGGTGTGGATAGAAGCAGGGGTAGAAGCTACAGCCCAAGTCCCGACAGGGTAAGAACTTGGGGTAGCAGAAGCCGGAGCAGGAGCAGGAGCTACAGCAGCAGGAGTCGCAGTAGGAGCTGGTCTCGGTCACGCAGTTATTCCCCAAGGCGCAGTCGCAGTAGAAGCCTTAGCCCAAGGTATGATAGGCGTGAGGGGAGGCCGCCACGCATAAGTAAATTTGATCAAATGGAGCCCAGTGCACCAAATGCCGGTGCTGTTGCCCCTCCTACAACGGCAGCGGGTACCCAGCAAGGCAGTGGATTCTCTGGTGCTTTACCGTTTGATGCAGGACTCCCTGGGGCCGGTGCACCCGATGCTAGCAAATTCGGCAGCGAGGCCTTACCTTGATCCCGGACAAGAAGATGGTGTGAGATTAAATGTGATTGGTTTTGTTATCATACTAGTTATGAAGTTGAAGGTCACTTGCCATTGGATCCTATGCAAACCCTTACTTTCTCTCTTACCATTTTTTGCTATGCCAATCCTAACTTCCGAATAGTAGAATTACGTTTGGGTTGTGATCTGTACAAGGACTTGTAAGAGTCGATATACAGTTAAATGCGAAAGAACATGCTGGATGTCTTTATTGTATGGTTCAATGTAGCGAGGCTGTGAAAATGGGGGGAAATAATCTATGGTTGATCTATAAAGCAAGACATTTTACTACCAAGGGTAAACATGTAAATATTTCATCTTGCTTTTCCTCATTTTACAGTGTCTTTACAGTTTTGTTTTATCCCCTTTTTAGCTGTAAAAGAATCCAGTTAAACCGCCCCAACTCCTCAAAATCCGGTTGCGTGATTTCAGTGATGTGTGACGTCCTCGATTGAGCCTCTTTCCTCAATTTAGGGATGACCATATACTCTTCTAGCTACTTCTACTCGATTGAGTGTGACGATTTCTTTAGCTCTTATGGCCGCTATCTTGGTAGAGTTATCCTCCCTTGCCACCTCCGTCAATAAGGTTTGCTTTAGTTCCACTTTCTTAATCTATTCGTATGCAAAACCTCGATTGATAATCTCATAAATTACAAATTATAGGGATCAGAAGTAGCCGGCAAGTTGTTTTGAAGCACCCCGTTGCTGGGTTGATGCCCTTATGGAGAACAAGAAGCCTATTGGAATTTTCAGAGGAATTCAGGGTGCAATTTTTATTTCTGCGGAGTATGATTTTTTTTTTTTTTTTACGCAAGTATGATTTCTTCCTTATTTGATGAAAACTGAGAAATTTAATTGTAAGAAGAATTCTATTCTTTTCCTACAAGGGTTTTACTCAGTAGCCGACAATGTTGATGATTCTCTTCAGGTATTTTCTGCGTGTTCATATTTTTAAAGTGAGATTAAAAGTTAGTAACGATGGTGAGATGGCGGCCTTGACTAAATTCTCTTTTAATGTCACGCACGAGGCAGTAGTTTACTCTCACACGTGTATTGGCACGGGAAAAGGGAAAAATTCCCATTGACCACCTGCAAGTATTTGTTTTGACTAATAGGCTTGAAGTGAGCATTCCACTGCCTCATCTGTAAGTGGGGCTGGCTGGCAGGCAGGAGTCCGAACCTCAATCACATTTCTTGTATGAACCATTGGTGTGTGCCAGCCAGCCTCTATTCTTTTGTAAATGGCTGAATACCTCCTGCAATTCCAGTTGAAGGTATGCCGTTTTTTACTTTCTTGTTTTGTTTTCTTTTATGATCTCGTGAGCTTATGGGAAACAAGCAAATGCCTAATCCATTAGCAGTTTCCACATAAATTTGGTGGCAGGACCCCTCGTGTTAAATTAATCTTGGCTATGCAAGTTGAATAGATTTTGATGGTGCATGTGCAGGATGCATATTGTTCTCCATTATTCTGTTTTTTCTTATTCCATCCAACTAAGTTGGTTTTTCCCCTTACAGGCTGCTCGGGTTATTACGACATCTCTCTGCGTGTCTTAGTTGAGGCGCATATTTGTCCGGCCATTGTCCGTGAGTGCTTATGCTTGTTCTTTATTTCAGCCCTTGGATGATGAACCTCATTCAGTCCTCTCAATTTGTCAACAGTGATGTGCATGTGCATGTATAATCCATCAAGAAATACCCGGGTTTAAAGGAAATGACACTTTTTTTGTAGTACAATTGGTGTATGTTGGCCTTTGCATCATGATGGTTGATAGATCTATAGTTTGCCGATTTCAGCTATCAAATGACAAAAAACACTCTTTCAACAACTGCTTTACATAGTGTGTGTGTGTGTGTGTGTGTGAACGCAACATGCGCATTGTGTCTGAACAAGTCATCTTCATGTGCAAGTAATATAGAATTCCGATGATAGCTTCATTCATAGTGCACACTATAATCACATTGCACATAATAAGCTCTTGCAGGCAAATGCCCCTCTTTTGAGGAGCAGCAAGTTGGTCGTTCTTTGGCAAATGCACTTGTTGTTTCAGAATGTTCATTAGTACATGCAATGAAGGATGATACTAAATTTATATTTTGTCCACTGGACTTTGTAGCAGCTCCAAGGTGGTTGAGAGCCCTCCAATGGTGAGGCGGCCTGAGAGCACGATTCGAGTGGGAAAGTGGCCTGGTGAGAACACAGTCAAGCAAGAACTGCGGGCAAAATCTCATTTGGGGGGATTCTCTTCGGCATCTCTGATCTTGAAGATGTTTGTCAGAAGGGATTTTTTGACACACTTGCTGAAGTTTCCTGGCATGCGACTAGGATAGTTTGAGCTAATGTTTTGTGATGCAGAAGGTTTTATTTCGTGACTGTTATAATGTGGTTGGCAGTGCATGATGACAATGCAGTGCAATGCAATAGACAGTAAAGGCATGGGATGCAAAATGTTTTTGACTCTGGGATGGCTTCAGGAGATGTGGCAGGCATTGGAATCCTGACCTTGATTGCTGGGGAAACTACTGCATTGCTAGAAGCTACACGTTTGGCCATGCATTTGAGCATGCACTTGATGCCTTGGGAATAATTCAAATGGTTAGTTTCATATTTAAAATGCAACTTTAACAATATTCCTTTACTTTAAAACCAGTTAGATGGGATTTTTTATTGCCCGTGTTTATTGAATAAAAATTTTAAATGATTTTGAAGATTTTTATCCTATTTTTAAAATATAATTTTATATAAATGAACAATCATGCATAGCATTTGTCTTAAAACCTTACCTTGACTTCAAATTCATTTTTCTTATAGTAAATTAACATATTTTTAATTAAGATTTTGTATTTTTATAGAGTTAAGTGCTACAATTACCCTATATTTTGGTTAAAAGTGCCAATATAACCCTGTAAAAATCTGAAAGTGCATTTCTAACCCTATCATTTTCTCAAAAGTGTCAATCTAACCCTGAGAACCTTAATTTGGCCGAAATTATATAAATTGACTATTATACATTTGTTTTTTAAAAATTAAAAATGAAAATACACTTATACCCTTTGTATCTATTAACAAAATAATTTTCTTTTTTTCTCCTCTCATTCTCAAATATATTTTCTTCTTTAGTATTTTTCCCCTCTCCTTCTCAAAAAAGCAAACACATCGGATTTGTTTTCCCTCTCCTTCTCAAACTATAAAAGGTCAAAACGCATCGGATTTGCTGCTGCTTCTTCTTCGTAGGCTTTTTATGTGTTGATATGCTTCTTCTCTTTGTTTGCATCGTTTGCTCCGCCCCAAAGGTTTGCTTCTTCTTTTCATGTCGGTGGGTGAGTGGTGTCGGGGTTGGGTGGGCTAGGGTTATGTGGTGGCGTCGGAGTTGGGGGCTAGGAATTTGCAGTGGCGTTGGGTATGGTGGCAGCGAGAAAGGGGTACTATGAATTTGCGGTGGCGTAGGGGCGGGGTTGCGTCGGGCTAGAGTTTGCGGTGACTGATGCAGAAGTAGATGAAAGGTTTGAGAACGTTAGTGAGAGATCGGTGAAGATGAAGGTGGTTTTGAAGGCGGTGGTGAATTAATTGGTTGGTGATGTTGAGGCAGCAACGATCTCGCTTTCAATGTTGTGTGGGTCTCCTTTGTTTTTAACTCCCCCTGCTTCACCGATTCATCAACCGCCGATCACTGCACCACCGGTGTCAGCAGCCGATTGTTGTAAGGAAGGTTTAGATATTTTTCACGCAAATTCAGTGGTTTCACGGCACCCAAATTTTGGAAAATTTCCTATGTTTAATGGAATTGCAGTTTAGTGGACAATTTTGTTGTTTAATGGACAAGGACTTCGACTTTAGCCCTGAAGCTATGAGAAGGTTGAAAAGGTGAGTTCTTTTCCTCCAACGGCAACTTTCTTAGAGCTTTCTGGAGGCGGTGAGATGGTGGCACAACGAGTTTCCAGATTCTAGCCGCCGCTACCGACGGTGGTAGTGGCTAAGAGGCGGGAACAATGGGGAGCAACAATGGCTGTGGTTATAAAGAAGAAAAACAAGGGGTATTTTTGTCTTTACATTTTAAGTTTTAAGACTAGGGCTATTTTGGTCTTTTATAATTTGGTCAACGCCGGAAACCTACCGATCTATGCCCGAATAGTGTCAAAATGTTATATCGGCACATCTGATGCAAAAGTTAGGGTTACAATAGCACTTTCAGATTTTACAGGGTTATATTGACACTTTTGTAAAATAATAGGATCATTTTGGTATTTTTCCCCTTTTATATGTTATATGCTGTCTTATACCTCTATTTATGACTAGGAAAACTTTTGCCACTTCCTTTTAAAGGATACATAATTTTATAAATTTAATTAAATAATTATTGATTCGTTATCAATAGATATTTTATATTTTTATCACTATATTTTTGTAACGTAAAGTATTTCTACACAATAGTTAATACTGGATAATACCCGTACCGATACACGAATTATGAATGAAAATTTAAATATATAACATAATTTATAATTTAAGTAAGTAATTAGTCGTTGTCATGTGTATATGAGAATTACATATGAAGGAAAATTTATAATAAATCAATGTATTTATTAATATTATAATCCATTGAATGAAATAAAATTAGCTTGATCTTTGTCGACACATGCATATTTTATATTTAAAAAGTATTAAGCTGTATAAAAATACGTATACATTATAAAAAATATGACAAAATAATAAATTTCAGTTGATAATGAATGAATAATTTGATTGAACTTATAAAATTATGTCTCGTTTAAAAGGAATTACAAAAAAATTGTAAGGAGTTGTTATGAAAGAAAAATAAATTATAACTATATAAACTATTTAAATTACACTATATATACATATTGTTCGAAGGTAAAGTTTCGGGAAAGACCATCTTTTCATTGACTTATGGAAAGATGAGGTTTATTAGAATAATAGAAAAGTAAATGTTTTAATTGCAATATTAAAAATTTACTGTGCAACATGCAGTAGTTATAAATTTATAACCAGATTAATGAAACTCAAAAATTTTATCTTCATTTCTTCTAACTTGCAATTTAAATTTTGTTTTTTCCATAATTTATGAAAAGACCGTCTTTCAAGAGGCGAATTCTTATTCGAATAAATAATTTTTTTACATTATAGTTGTACATAGCATTTGGAAATTGGAATTGGCCATGTTTGCATTTGAAGATATTAATTTATAACACAAAATTTAAGTACGGGTAAAAAAAAAGTAAGTGTAAGTAATTTTAATGGTTAATTTACTGTATTATCTTTAATGTAATTTTAAGAACTATTAATTTAACAAATGTCATCACTTCTTCTTCCTACACCAAAATTTTAAAAATATATAATTTATAAATCTTCTATAAATATAATTAAAAGAGTAACTCTTGATCAAGTGTCATCCCCACATTTAACCATTTCATTTTGGTAAAGTGTCTCTCTCCGGCAATGTATGCTAATATATATAATACTATATTTATACATACTCCCTTTGTCCCTCTTAATCTATAACCATGTCCATCAATTAGTATACAACTATTACATTTGTTAGAATAAGTCAATATGATGATTTGATTTGATTATGAATTAGTTTGATTACTAGATTAGAGTTCTATAGAACTAGTTTATCTTTTGTACTCTATTTAATCCATTCAGTAATATCATAATCATTACAGGAAATCATTTTTTCATACTATTAGAGCAAGTTTTGATTTTAAACCCCTATTTTTTTAATTCTCTACCGCCTTCCCCTCTCTCATTTCCGGAGACAGAACCACCACCGTTCCGTCGACTTCCGGTCAAAATTCGGCCAACTTTCGACCAATCTCCGACAGCCTCCGAAGTTCTTTTCCGGTGTCCATATTCTTGGGTTTTCATCTTATCCGGCCGATCTCTTTCGTCCAGTGGCCGTCTTCTTTGGAGTTTGTCTTTCCCGGTCAGTCCCAGCTACGTTTACTGAAAACCATCGTTCTGCAGAAATTCTCTAGTGATTCGTCTTCATCACCGCCGGTCAAGGCCTTCATTACCGTGGCTATTACTGCTGGTCGTCTCGAGTTCCAGCGGCTGTTTCCATTCCAGCGTTAGTTGCAGAGGAGACCGGTTTCAGTTTGTCTTTGTCAGCGATTGTTCGCTTCGTCTCCGGCAGCTTATTTTTTTATCATCGTCCTTAAGCAGCGTTCCAGTCCAGAAATTTTTTCGGCGCGTGAGATCCATGCTCTCCAGGCCTAACCCACGCGTAGGATACACACACACACACACACTTTCCTCTCTGCGCGTGAGAAACACGCGCTCAACTCTCTCAGCACACGCGCTCCATTTTTCAGCTAGTGAATACACGCGCCTGGCGGATTCCCAACACTTTTTTTTTTATCTTCTAGCTAATTTTTTCCTTTTCTTTGGTGATGTGTCTCATTTTGGTTCTCGAAGGTGTGATATTTCTAGACATACATGTCTTTCTCATCAGTGACGACATGATGAATTCAAGTGGATTTTGGATTCTGGCGCCACAAAACACATGACATCGTCTCCAACTGTTGTTGAACGTGTGACACTCTATGATGGTTTTGCTCATGTCTCTATTGATAATGGTGCTAAACTCCCTATTACACATGTTGGTAATTCTTGAATTTCTAAGTTTTTGCCTATTTATGATGTGCTTATTGTGGCCGATATCACTAAAAATTTGCTTTCAATTAGCAAATTGACTCGGGATTTAAATGTTGTTGTCTTTTTTATAATTGTTCATTTATTACCCGGCATAAAATCACTAAAAATCTTGGGTCACGACCATATTGAGGATAGTCTTTATGTCTTAGACTATGGAGCATCCGTTTTACTGTCTACTGTTAAATCAAATAAGTCGTGTGCGTTTTTTTAAATCTGGAATGCTGAACTTGGTCATGTTTTGCATTATGTTATTTCTGGCTTGCGTGCTTCTGGATCCTTAGTTGTCTCATCGATTTTTCCTAAAACCACCCTTTGTGAAGCATGTGAAAAGGCTAAAGGGAAACGTTTATCTTTTCATACAAATGATAAACGTGTTGTTAGGATACTTGATCTGGTTCATTGTGATTTATGGGGGCTCTCTCCTATTTTATCTGCTAATGGTTTCGCCTACTATGCCATTTTCATTGATAATTATTCCCGGCTCTAGTGGTTTTATCCAATGCGCCGCAAGTATGATTTTTGGGATGTTTATCACCAGTTTGAGACTTTTGTGGAGAACCAATTCTCTTCCACCATTAAGGTGTTTCAGAGAGATGGAGGGACCGAGTTCGTAAATGGTCGCTTCCGCTCTCACTTTCAGACAAAGGGCATTCGTCATCAGATTTCTTGCCCATATACTCCTGAGCATAATGGTCGAGCTGAGCGCACGCACGTCCACATTACTGAGATGAGTTTGTCTATGTTGTATCACTCTTATTTTCCTCTCTCCCACTGGCCTAACGCCTTTATTGTAGCCACTTATACCATTAATCGGTTTCCTACTCCTGTTCTTGGTGGACGATCACTATATGAGGTTATTAATGGTAGGGTACCCACATATACCAATTTTCATGCTTTTGGTTGTCGGGTTTTCCCGTTTGTTCACCCATTTACCGACCACAAGCTATCTCCTTGCAGTATTCCGTGTGTATTTATTGGCTACAACTCGCAATATAAAGGTTTTCGGTGCCACGATCACACTACTGCCAGAATCTATGTCACTCGACATGCTCGTTTTGACGAGACATGCTTTCCATTCGCCCCATCCATTCCTTCGAAAATCGGTTCTCCACCTTCAGTGATGGATGTTTCTGCTTTTGTTGATCCTGATTCTAATTCGGCACCTTCTTTTCCTTCAGTTCCTCCTATGCCGACTACCTCTCTTTCAGCCCCTTGCTCCATTTGTGACACAGATCCGTCACCGGCACCACGACATCCACCTTCATTTTCTCCGCCAGTCAGTCCGCCTGCTCAGTCTCCTCCCAGCTCGGCTGCTTCTTCACCAGCCTCTTCTGTTGGTTCTACTCCTCTAGCCTCTCCTCCGGTCTCTTCTCCTCGAGCTCACACTCATCGCATGGTCACTCAATCGGTGATTGGAACTATTCAAAGCATATATTATTCAGGTATTATCGCTCATGGTCTTATTGCTGCCTTGCTCGCTCAGTCTGAGCCAATAGATTATCGCACTGCTCTTCAAGATTTGGCTTGGGTTACCATCATGGATGACGATATGGGGGCTCTTCGTGGTCAGCACACTTGGGATTTGGTGTCTCGCCCTTCAGACGCTACCATTGTTGGGTCCAAATGGGTCTATAGGCCGAAGTATCGACCAGATGGTACTGTTGAGCGTCACAAATCTAGACTTGTAGCGCAGGGCTTCTCGCAGATTCCGGGTTTTGACTTTGATCACACTTTTAGTCCTGTGGTCAAAGCCTCAACTGTTCAAACAGTTCTCGCCATGGCCACTATGCGCTCCTGGCCGCTTCATTATCTAGATGTCAAGAACGCCTTTCTTAATGACGTTGTTGATGCTCCTATTTATATAAAGCAACCCATTGGATACAGGGACCCTGTTCATCCATATTATGTTTGTCGCTTGCGAAATGCCATTGATGGCCTTAAGCAAGCTCCTCGAGTTTGGTTCCAGCGCTTCAGTACTTATTTGACTCAACTTGGTTTTTAGTGTAGTTCAGCTGACACATCACTGTTTGTTCTTTCGAGAGGATCATCATTACTCTATATCCTGGTATATGTGGACGACATCATTCTGGCAGGGAACAATTCGACTCTCCTTCGATAGTTCAATGATCAGACGCATCATGAGTTTGTGATTAACGACCTCGTCGCTCTTCACTATTTTCTCGGCCTTGAAGTTTCACCTACTTCATCAGGTTTACTTCTTGGACAAGTAATGTATGCTCGAGACATTCTCACTCGTGCAGGGATGTCTGATGCTACAGCAGTTTCTACACCATTTTGTCAGGTTCTCAGCTGCATAGTTCGACCAGTCCACCATTTCAGAATTCGATTCTATATCGTTCTCTAGTTAGGGCTCTTCAGTACTTGAACATCACTCATCTTGATTTAGCTTTATCGGTCAACACTGTCAGCCAGTTCCTTCAAGATCCTAGAGATGATCATTTTGTTATTGTTACTCGGATTTTGCGGTATGTTCGGGGAACTCTACATTTTGGCCCTGCTTTTCGATCTGCCAGCTCTCCAATGGTGTTGGGGGTACTCTGATGCTGATTGAGTTCACTGTTTGGAGACTCGTCGTTCCACTTATGGATATGCTATTTTTTTGTGGGAACCTTGTTTCCTGGAGTGACAAGAAACAGCCCATAGTTTCTCGTTTTAGCACAGAGTCTGAGTATCGTTCTCTTGCCAACACTGCTTCAGAAGTAGTTTGGCTTACTCATTTGCTCTGAGATATTTGAGTCCCATTGTGTGGTTATCCGCTGTTGTTATGTGACAACAGTAGCACAATCTTCTTGACTCAGAATCCAGTTGCTCATAGGTGGGCGAAGCACATCGATATCGACTATCACTTTGTTTGGGAGTTGGTTGCTTCGGGGAAAGCTTCATTTATGCTCATGTTCCCATTACTCTTCGTATTGCAGACATCTTCCCCAAAGGGCTCTCTTGTCCGCTGTTCGAGTTTTTTTTATCCAAGTTTTGCGTCGACGAGCATCCAACACTTCGCTTGAGGGGGGTGTTAGAATAAGTCAATATGATGATTATATTTGATTTGATTATGGATTAGTTTGATGACTATATTAGAGTTCTATTAGGACTAGTCTACTTTTTGTACTCTATTTATTCCATTCAGTAATATCAAAATCATTACGGGAAATCATTCTTTCAATATTGATTAATAATGTAATAAATATTTGACTCCATCTATTGAAAGACGGTCTTTCCAAAGTCATGGAAAGACCAAGGTTTAAAGTGTAAATTAGGAGAAATGAAGACAAAATTTTTGGGTTGCATGAATCGGGTTATAAACTTTATAACTACTACACGTTGCATAATAAATTTTTAATATTGCA
>JAULKM010000001.1:217605-229983 GCA_032355605.1 Rubia tinctorum
AGTGAATGGAGGTTAAGTATTAAATTGGTTTTAATGATTCACGGAATCGAGTGTATGATACTTGAAAGAGCGCATAGTTTACGGAACTACTCTTACGCTAAAAATCACCCATGTAAGCGAGAAGTGTGGCCACTTCGAAAAGGAGTTGTTGGGACGCAATTCTTTAGAAACCTTACAGAACTAGACGTGTGTCATTACCTGATTAATGGACACAACCTAGGAAATCACAAAGGCTAGGAAAAATGACTGTGGGAAGTGCATTGTCGTTCACACAAGCGCTAGGGGGAGTTCAAGGACATCGCGTCCACTTTCTAACCAGTGGGCTAAGTGTACTCTCTCAAGGGAAAGTTCAAAGGGTGACACCTACTTATCCTGTGCAGTATTTATGTCATTGAAATGAATCTATCACCAAGTCAAACTCTGTGTCTGGCGTGATTGTTCTGATTCCACATCAATATCTATTCATGTGGGGATTGTTGGAAAATGATTGTAAAATAGTTGAATATCGTCAACTTTTGGGTTTTGTTTTGAGTTGGTCTCGAACTGAATTAGGGTCAGTGGGTATTGTTTTTGGATTCTCCTCTGCGAGTACTATAAAATTGACTATTTAAACTCTTAAAACGGATAAAGGGTGAATGAGATATGGATGCTCAAAGAGACACTCTTGGAATGGAAACTTAAGCGGAAATACATTCGCACGTAATGAGTTTTCTATGTTTTTTATTGTCCAAAACGCGTATGTATCGTGTGGAAGTCTCTAAAATACCCAAACCGCGTAATAAAGATTCTTGAAATCACGTGTGGAATATATGAGATTTGATATGCGGTTAATCATGATAAGGAATATGAGATATTTTTATCTTTCCAGAATCTGTTCGAATATTTGTAAATATTTGGTGGCTGGAGAATATTTTCTCTTATTACAGGAATCAGATTTTTCACTGTATCTTTTCATATGGTCTCTTACACAGCTATAAATAGAGACTCTATGTCAGACAGAAATCTCGCATCATTCTCAAGTTCTTCCTTTCTTCTAAACTTGAGTCTTATCTTCTTTCTTTCTCTGTCTATGATGGTCGTTCGGGCTGTGTGTGAATCCGAGGTAATTTTTACTGGTTAATTATTATCTTCGATGGTTTTATCCTATGGAACAATGTCCACGGCGGGACTCATTCGTTTCAAGGACAACGAGTTTACTCGTGACTCCAATATATGATTGCTTGAAACTTGATTATTAATTGTATTTTAATCATTCCAATTGTACGCATGAATAATTAATAAATTTTATTATTTTTGCTTATATTAAATTGTTCGTGTAATTTTGTTATTTAATTTCCACACGTTTATACTATTTGGCAAGGGTTGTTATCCAGCTTCAGATTTACTCTTCAAATCAGCAAGTCGAGAACAACCCAACTTGCCTAATTATAGTTCTAGCTCAATTTAATAATAGCTATTTTAATTTAATCCACCTCAATTCTTTTCAACTATATTCGGTTCAAATGAACGAAAAGAACCTACTAGCATGTTCACTCTTCACACAACAATCTCATGTGCATATTCACTTCTGCCTAACACTCCTAAAACCATCAGATCTTATGATCACCAGGCGATTCCGGTATGCATCACTGTCTCATTAAGTGCTTCAACACAATCAACATCTTTTCTACAATAATAGGACCATCAAAACCTGTCTTCAAATGCTCATGATTGTCGTATTTATGTATCCTTAAATTACTGTCTAGTTTGGTTTGGTTGGTTTAATAGACTACAAACTATACCTCAAAAGTCCAGCAAAATTGCGATGTAATACTGAAACTGACCTTCCAAACAGGCCTTATTTCATTCATTAGATAGATAACAATAACAACATTAACAGTACCAAAGAACAAGGGATCAACAAGAAGGACACAACTACAACAAGAACTAATTACTGCTCCCAAACCTAAACTGATCAAACTGGTTATTCGCTGCATCGTCGCTTATTCTTCGCTGCCATCTCGCTAATGAAACTCCCGAGTTATCACTTCAACAATTTCCGACTCATCAGCATCACCTGCGCTGACCCATATTCACAAACTTCCGCGCGACTCCAAAGATCAAGGCTTTTGTCAGCAGGCCGCGGTCCAGGGTGCAAGCGATGGCCACTGCCCCGCCAACGACCAGGTACCTGGGGATGTTCCTCCCGAACGGCTTCTCGGGTGGATTCAGAGCTTCAATCTCTGATGGGGCGTTTTCATCCGAGCTCTCCAGCCACCTCAGATACTCGGTAGTGACTTTCGTGGTTATCTGAGCCATTAGGGCAGAGCTTGAGAGGGCCGCTTCGGATGCTCTCCAGTTCTGGTATGCTCGTAGGCCAGGGTCGATTTTTTTCACAGCCCCCCACATGCCTTGGCGCACACCAAGCTTCGCGATCTCCCATGGTATCCCCATGTCCTCATGGTGAAACAGGATGACCTCACATGCGGGCTGAGAGCCATCTCGGCTAGAATCAACTGTTTCTAGGCACAATGTAGACTATTAGCTTTAGTTCTAATATACAGTAAATCAGACATAACACCCGAGATCACGACATTAATCAGAAAGCATGACTGATTACCTGGACGAATGCACCAGCTCGAATAGTACAGATCAACACGCCTCGGTTTCTGGCGACAAGGAACAGCAGAGTATGGAACACCCTGAAAGATACCGCGATTATTAGCTAAAGGCAACATCAACGAATTCACAAACATCGCCTCCAGTCTTAAACTAACATGCATCCACCAACTCGAGTCTCGTTCAAAGAGACATTCATGATTACAGTCTTTACAGATATCAAAACATCCATTTTAGAGGCAAATTTTAGAATAACTCATACCTTGGTCACACAATAGTATGCATCGCCCGCCTTCCAAATCCTCCGACCAATGATGTACTCTCTGTCACTACAGAAGAAAGGAAACTTCACCCGAACAAAAAAGAACAGTAAGTACGACATAGTCCCGTTACAACAAAGACATTGAAAAATAACTACAAAACGATCCCCTGATATCCTCACCTTGCGAACCCACTGAACCACCATACTCCCATTGGTGGAGCATTCCTCCAGAGTCTCTGCATGTAAGAGCATGTCATCCCACTTCGACCTAAACTCATCGTCCCAGAAAAAGTCCCTCACGATTTCGGGTGTAGCATTCTCGTACACGGTCCTGCTCCGATACTGCGGAGGCCCGTTCTAAACAGGACATGCATACACACATACATGAGCACATTATATGGCTTCGAGAATCAAGACAAAAAAAACTGAACAGGCTGAATAACTGAGTTATTTAATCTACCTCGGGATCGCGGCGCCAAGCTTCGTAGCTCATTGTCTTGGTAGAACGGTTCATCATCTGAATCCAAACCGGGCCGCCATCAGTCTCCTCAGTGAGGCGAAAAATCTGCCTCAAGTCACTATCATCCAGAACAACACTCGAACTTCCAGCATCACTCGAACTGAAAGTGAGAAAAAAGAAACCCAGTAAATTCCACACATTAATCACTGTAATTCAAGAAAGCTGTAGGCGCAAAACCCAACTCAATTTCACTCAAGAATGCAATAAAGTTAACATCTTTACACCCAATACGTCAAACCTTGGAGAGCTCTCCTCAGAATGCCCATCACCGGAAGTGAACCCCGGGAACTGAACCCTGAACCGGGCCCACTGGGGCTTCCACGACCAGCCCACGAGGACGCCAATGAAGACGGCGACCCAGAGAGGGGCGGCGAGGACCATGAGCTCGGAGACGACTTCAGCCATGGAGGGCTTCTGGAGAATCTCCAGGAAAGCTGAGAACATAGCCACGGTGAGTCAAAGTCAACCCCTCGATTCAATGGTGGTTGTAATCAGAGGGGTTTTGTGGGGAAATGGAGAAATGGGGATTGAGAATGAAGCGGGGTTTGAAGAGAGGTGGTATTTATGAGTTGGTGTGGGGGGCTACTGGGTGGGGATTGGGGAAGAGGAAGAGCTAGGATAAGGATGTCGTATACTAGCGGTAGGAAGACGGATAGTCCGGATTCCTTTGACCCACCTCAATGTATTTTTTATTTTGACATTACCATTACACCATGTATTCGGATACTCTTTCGATGGAGTTATAGGCGAAATCTCTCACCCCATCATTCAAACACTGTGGAAGTATGGATTGACGAGGAGTTAAATCTTAGTTATTAAGGGTCATTTACGTGGAGATCACTTTCCAATGTTTATAAGGAACATTTTTAGTGGAGAAAATGATCACACTGAGTTAGAATTCACGACCAATGGAATAGTTAATTATATATTTAATCACTTGACTGATCACATGAGTGCATATTCTTTCGTATCATTATACGGGATTTTGATGTGTTTATAATTATTATTTTCAACTTCAGTTCAGCTCTTTTCAATCTAGTTTGGTTCCATTTACTTTAATGAAATTTTGAATTGATATTGTTTTATTTAGTTTTGATCTTATTATTTCTATTTTAAATTATGTATAATGTTATTTCAGTCCGACTCATTTAAGCAAGAAATCATAAGGGGGATGGACCTATTTCCAATTCATTAAACTCCAATACATGAATCAAACCTATTTCCAATTCATTAAAGTCCTATACTCCCTTTGTTCTAGTCGAATCTGCACATTTTTTTGTCAAAATTTTCAAGTCATGTTTGACCAGCGATAACTTTAATTATATATCAATGGTGTGTTAAAATTTGATATTTAAAAAATACACCATGCAAGTAATCCAAAAATATCTCACATGATGGTATTGATATTTATATACTAGTTGAAATTTATGATCAAACATATTTTTTAAGAAATTGACCAAAAAGCGTGTAGATTCGAATTGGACGAAGCGAGTACATAAATCAAGAAATGTACAGTATACTATATGTTAAGATTTTGTATAATGATACAAAAAAAAGATAATGAACTGGGATGGGCTGAGCTGGGAGGACGGTGGTGGCAGTTGAAGTGGACTGGGGAGGGTAGGGACCGGTGAGGGTGGGAGTGGTGGCTGATTGGGATAGGAGTTTTCGATGAGCTCATTTATCATTGGAGTAGGGTTGGGAGAGGGGATGTTGGAGGGGGATGTTGGATTTTTTTTAAAATAAAATTTAATTAATTGAGAAAGTTTAAGTAAAGATGGTGTTTTCATAAATTTATGGATAGTCCACAGCGAATTTTAACTTAAATGTTGTATATTTTATAAAATATAAAGGCAAAGTTTTGGGAAAGACATATTTTCCATATATTTAAGGAAATACAAGATTTAATTATAATAATAATAAAGTAAAAGGCTTTAGTTACAATATTAAAATTTTATTATTCAACTTGTAGTAGTTAAAAAGTTTATGACCCGATTAATGCAACCCAAAATTTTTATCTTAATTTATTTTAATTTGCAATTCAAACCTTGGTCTTTCCATGGCTTACGAAAAGACCGTCTTTCAAGAGACGGGCTCAAATTTAAATATTGTATTTTAAAAGTTAAAACAAGTAATAATATGAAGGTAAAGTCTTAGGAAATACCGTATTTCCATAGGTTCATGTAAAGACGGAGTTTAATTAGAATAACATAAGGTAAAAGGTTTCAGTTGAAATATTAACATTTTATTATACAACGTGCAGTAGTTATAAGTTTTAAAACCCGGTAATTTTATCTTTATTTCTTCTAATTTATAGTTTAAACTATGGTCTTTCCAGAACTTATGAAAAGACCGTCTTCCAAGAGACAAACTTTAATATGAATTTGAATGTGAAAATATAAAAATATATAACATAAAAAAATATTTTTAATTTTTCTATATTTAGTATGTAAGTTAACAGTGTATAAAGTAAAAAATAAGTGGTTTGTCCATAAGCTTATGGACAGGCCGCCTGTAAGGAAATCCACTCAAATTAATTATACAGTATCAAAGCGTGAGCTTGTAAATACATGGTGCAGTAAGGGGTGGTAAATGGACGGACAGGTTGAATATGGGATGGGTAATATGAGTAGTGTGATCCATTTGACCCGTTTTATAAAGGATCAAAATGAGTTTTATAAAGGATCAAAATGAGTCCTTTGGGCTGGATTAAAAATGGTTTGAGTTGAAACCCGTTTAAGTCTCAAGTCGAAAATCACTAACCCGCGGGTCGAAAATTGGTAAATTCACAGGTTTTAACCTATATATTAACCCATGTAGTTTATATACCAAGTCATATGGGCAACCCTATGGGTTTCAACTCATTTATTGACCCATGTGGATTTATATACCGATCCATGCTGGTAAATTCTGTGTTTCAACTCATTTATTGACCAATATTGGTAAACATGTGAATGCCAACCCACACGATCAACTCTCATACTCAATCCGTACGACTCATATTTTTCAATTACATATTTGACATGGTACTCATTTTACCTATTGCCTATTTTATCCATACCTATAAGAGTTTAAAATAAATAATACACTTGACCCGCGAATTACGAATTTATCCCCTAACGTAATTTAGGGGTTATATATTTACCATTTTTCTATAGCTACATGTTCACCCTTTATTTCATTAAAAGTAAAGTATTTCTTTTGAAAGAGTACTATTTCCTAATATAAGCTGAAACTTTAGTTTATTCCAAACACCATATAATAAAAATTGTTTGTTTAGTGTAGTGGTGCTGTCAATCATAGATATTGAAGTCATTTTGACTAACCTAAATCCAAATTGTCTAAAAATAACATACTAAAATTATAGTATGGTATTGATTTTAATTCTTTAGTATAATTAATCATAACTTGTGAAAATATATAACTTTTAAATATATATTTAAAATCATAAATATCACATTGTAATACATCTATATCATTTAACAAGATTCAAAGAAACACATAATCTAAAATAATGAAATGTCCGGATTTATTTATACAGTGATAGAGTATTTTTGATATAAATATATATACATATTATTTATTTATTCATATATGATAAAGTCTTATTTTAGACTGACTAACTGGTAAATGAGAACATTTTATAATTAGTTAGACTAATAAAGTCATTTGATATTTACTTTATTTATTACAATGAGTTACACATAATTATGATAAATTTTTAAAATGAATTTCAACATATAAATAATCATCTCAAACACCATATAATAGAAATTGTTTGTTTTTATGTTGATTGGGGTAGTGGCGCTTTCAACAGAGGATATTGAAGTCATTTTGACTAAACTAAACCCAAGTTGTCTAAAAATAACATACTAATATTATAATATGTTACTAATTTTAATTTTTTTTACTATATATAATCAATCGTAACTGGTTAAAATATATAACTTCTAAATATATATTAAATACTATAAATATATCATTGTACTATACTATATATCACTGAAGAAAATCCAAAGGAATTAAAATAACAAAATGTTCAGATTTTTTTTATACAATGATAGAGTACTTTTGATATAAATATAAATATTTACACATACTATTTATTTATTTATATATGACAAAGTCTTATTTTATATCGACTAATGGTTAAATGAGGATATTTTATAACTAGTGAGACTAATAAGGTCATTTGATATTTATTTTTATTTATTACAATGAGATACATATAATTATTATAACCTTTTAAAATGAATCTCAACATATAAATAATTATTTTTAAAATAATTTTAATAAAATATTATATAAATAATCCAATTTTATTGTATTCAATATTCATCGGTTTCTAAATAAATTAATTATTTGACTTCATAACTCATATAGTTTTTCTTAGATGACTAAACTTTAAATAAAAAATATAAAAAATTATTTTCTATTTAAATGTAAGATATAAAATATACATAAAACTTAATCTTAATATTTTAATTAATAATAGCGTGCTGATGGTACTTTACTATTCTATCTAATTAAAATCCTCTAACTCTAACGGTAAAATAAAAAATTATTTTCTTGCAATTTAGTTTGAAATTAAAATTTTTGATAAAAAATAGTAATCATACTTGAGTTCTTAGATTTCTCATAGTGTAGATATTTAATATATAATTTATTTGCTTATATATATATATATTAACAATATAGGATGGAAGACCTGCAACTATATTTGATGAAAATGTTACTATCGAGTTGCGTTATTTTATTAAAAAAATATTACTCATAGTCGATGATTGAAGACATCAAACAACTAAATAATAGAACTCCCTCCATTTATCTATTATTTGCACACTTCCCTTTTTTTTCTTTTAAACCAATAAACTTTTCATTTTTGGTGAGATTCATTCAATTTCATCCACTCATACTACTTTCTACCTTCAATTTCATCCAATCATTTTCTTCTCATAAATCTAAACACTCAAACTCGTGACGCCACTTATAGAGAAACGGAGGGAACATGACTTTGCCATTTAATGACAGATAATTCGATTTGAGGAGGGAAGCGGTGGTGGGTGAAATCTTGGAATTGTAACTCTAAAACAATTATAATGATCTGTGCAACTTACCGTCGATATTTATCGCAAGTTGACTTTTTTCTCGATGAAATAATGATACTATTCAAAGTTAGAAAATTGAGGTTTAAAGACACAATGAATAAACTGATCTGACTATAGCAGTGCACTTACTAGTTGCAGTCGAATATGATTTGAAGGAGCGGGCGGTGGTGGAGTTGGACGGTATCGAGAAAGACTTGAGATGGCAAATTAGAATTGTGTGGTGGTTTATAGTACAATGATGGATTCAATGATGGATTGAATGATGCACGAGTTAAAACTTATAGGTAATTTATCTTCTTATATGATAAAAGATATAATGAAAAATATTAATAAACTTATTGGTAGTTGATTTCATACCCTCACCACTCGGCACAAATGAGTTTTAATATATTCATCAATTTTAAATCAATGTTTAAAATTTTTATACCGATAAATAAATAAATAACACTAAATCTAATCATTTAATAATGAGTATGTTGTTTGAAAGACGGTATTTTCATAAATTATGGAAGACCTTGGTTTAAATTGCAAATTTAAAGATATCAAGATAAAAATTGTGAGTTGTGTCAGTCAGGTCATAAACTTATAACTACTGCACATTGTATAATAAAATTTTAATATTACAACTAAAAAAAATTACATTTCTATAATTCGAATTCAACCCTTTTTTTCATAGGTGGATGAAAAAGAGGTCTTTGCCGAAACTTTGCCATTGATAATTATGTTATTACCTTACCATCTTAGCCCAATAATTTAAATTAACGATACAATAATAATTTAAATTAAACCCTAAAGTTTTACTTGTTATTAAAGTGACGCTAAAAGAGTTTTTATTTGGTCAAATTAAACTGGCAGACCGAGGAGGACACTCTATCTAATCACACAAAAAATCAAAGAAAAAATAGAATTAACTTTTGAAAGATAGAGTCAAATAACATATCACCCACTACCTTAGATATTATGAGTAGAGGTATCGGGTCAAACGAATTCGTGTTGAAACGGTTCAAAGTATGTTGGTCGGGTCGGTTCGGGTTTTCGTCGGGTCAAAACAAGCTCGGGTTGAAACGGGTCGAAGTCTGTTGGTCAGGTCGGGTCGGGTCAGATCGGGGTTTAGTTCGGGTTGAAACGGGTCAACTCTGTTGGTCAGGTCGGGTCCGGGTCAGGTCGAAGTCTGTTTGTCAGGTCGGAAAGCAAGCTAGAATAGGAAAGAAAAAAGTTTTGAAAAATGGGTTATGGTATTATCTACTCTAGAACATGTGCTAGCGTTTTCTAACATTTCACAAAAAAAATCATTTATTTAATATTGTTATATTTAGCCAATAATAACAAAAATCATGTATTCTGAAGCAATGGATTATGCAGTAACACATTTTTGACCCACGGTGTAATTTTCCAATATTGTGTAGAAGTAATCAGTGTTGACTTTTGAGACCCTTCCGTTCACTCATATATGTCCAACGTAAAGTTCCAAATATTTTGAACTAAATACTACGCTAGGGTCAAAATAAGATTTATCCGTCAAAATTATATTGATTATGGATAAATCTAATTGTCGGTTATTTTCCTAGTTAATTATGGATCGATTTATATATGTTATTTCTCCGGTTGAATCGGTTATAAGTTGATTATATGTCAAGTTGAATAGGGTTCAAGTTGAAACTTATTTCGATTGAATCATGTTTGGGTCGGAATGAGATTTCAAGTTGATTCGGTCATGTTGGGTTAGAGTCCAGATTATCAGGTCATAATCAGATTTCAGGTTGAATTCGTGTCGAGTCGGGTTCGGGTTTGGACCCAGATTGTCATATCATATCATAATCAGATTTCAGGTTGAGTTTGGGTTGAATCAAGTTCAGGTTTGGACCAAGATTATCAAGTCAGAATTGGGTTTCGGGTTGAGTTCAGATCGAGTCGGGTTTGAGTTCGGGCTCAAGTCAATATTCTGCGGGTCAGGATCAAGGTTGGATTGAGTTCGGTCGAGTCGGTCCGGGTTGGGTCAGAAATTTGGGTCAGAAATTGACAACTCTACTTATGAGTTCACTATATTCCCTCCCTCAATCCCAGTTCAAATTGCACCACCATCATTATCACATTGTTCAAAAAACATGTTAGACCGTTCATATATTTACCTGCATATGATAATAGCAAATAAAAAGTTGATATTTAGAATCTACTTGTTACTACGAATCAATGTCATATATGATAATATTATTGTTCATATATCTATTCAACTATGCGGTTGAACTTTAACAGAGAATAGTGTCCAAAAAACAAGTGTGATAATAACTGGGATAGAGGGAGTATATAGAACACATCTTTTTTGAATTGTTTCTTTTATATTAATTAATACACTTCCTATTTTTAAAAAGATTAGTTCAATTTCATTCATTGATACTACTTTTTACTTTCTATATTCAATTCCAACCATTCATTTCATTTACATAAATTCAAGCATCTAAACATATGATATCTATAAAAAAAAATTAAAATGAGCATTTGTTCCATGACAGCCTAATATTATTAAGAGAAAAGTGTTTTATAACCCTACATACGACATAAGTACCAATATAATCTTCTAGCATTCAAAAGTGCCAATATAACCCTAGATAATCAGTGAAAGTACCAATATAAGCCTCTCCGAAATATTTCGCCGGAATTTTGTAAAATTACATTTTTGCCCTTCTGAAAAAAAAATACTCAAAAATAGAAAATGACTTTATTACCGTTAGACTCATTAATACCCTAAATATTGTCGTTGGACCGCCACCGGACCACCGTCAGACCACCACCGGACCGTCGACGGATCGTTGCTGCACTGCCACCGTAACATGTAGGGTTATATCAAAAAATAAAAATACTAAAAAACTAGAAAGTGACTTTATTGTCTGTAAAGTCATTAATACCCTAAATATTGTCACTGGACCGCCTTCGGACCACTGTTGCATCACGGCAGCGGTTCGACAAACTATAAAGGTAAATTTGTCAACTAAAATTCATATTTTAACACTAAGGTTATTTTAGACATTTTACACACGGTCAAGCCGAAAATGAAAGTAAATGCTGGAAATGGGGTTTGAGCGTTATATTAGAACTTACATAAACTAGTTATGTCTAGAGTTATGTTGATATATATATATATATATATAATATATCCCTATTATTAATAAGTATTTTGGGGAAGAGTACTAGCACCATTTAAATTATGAATGGCCGAACTCTTCATATATTTTACTATCCAACTACCTATATTGTGCATAATATTTGTCTTAAAATTTTATTATATTTTTTAAAAAAACAAACTAAACCTTCTTCCTTCCCTTCCCATCACCACCCACCAGTCACTGCCGTCACCATAATACTCCTAACCCGCCAAAAAATCAACCATTTCCATAACCAACCCCACAATCACCTTCCCATCACCACTCGAATGCCGAAAACCCTCACCCCCAATCTCACTAGGGTGATAAGTGGACAAATGGGTCAAATATGGGTAGGTAATATGAATAATTAAAAATATAGGTATGACTCATTTTAATCCATTTTACGAAGGATCAAAATGGATTAGGTAAAATATAAATTGAGTTGAAACCTGCTCAACCCACGGGATGAGAATCACCCAACCATCGAGTCAAAATAGATAAATCTACAGTTTCATGCAATAAATGAATGAGGGAGGGTGACGGTTCATCGGAACTTCAACTATAAAAGGTAGGCTCGGGTTTCAGGTTTGTATAAGAAAGTCAATAAAGTTAAATAAAGATAGATTTGACTTCTAAAGGGGAAGCAAAAAGACCTAAACACTAGACAAGAATAGTGAGTGTATACCTTATTCTTACTTCTCTTAAAATAAGTGAGAACGGACAGGGTTGGGGGGGGGGGGGGGGGGAGGG
>JAULKM010000001.1:230083-247998 GCA_032355605.1 Rubia tinctorum
AAAGAGTATAGTGTTAACTCCTAAAAAATACTAAACGAATAAAAATATAATAAATGACATTTTCTAATTCATATCAACAGAATTATTAAAGTATATGATATTGTTAAATTCGTGGTAACAAGTAGTTTTTAAATATCAATTTTTTATTTTCCGTTATTTGACATAGGTAAATATATTAACGGTCAAATATGTTCTTGTACAGCGTAATAATGATTGTTGTGCAAATAGAGTTGAGACAAAGGGAGTACTAAATGTCTTCAGTTAAAAGAAAAAGAAGATTTAGAGATTGCTTTTAGAACTACTCATCTATTTTAATCTCGGGTGGCATTGTATATTTGATGGTTGTGCAGTGTATAAATAAAAAATAGTTAAGTGTTAAAATAACGTTGAATTTAGGCTGAAAATGTCAATATAACCTTGGAAACTCATAAAGTGCCAAAATAACTATTGACTCGGCTGACTTTTTAGTCAACCTTCATCTTGCCTGATTTTAATGAAAAGACAATTTTGCTCTTACTTTTAAAAATAAAATTGAAAACCCTTCTTCCCCTGTCTTTATGGTTCTTATTCTTTCTTCACCAAATAATTTCTCACTCCATTTCTTTCTCTTCCCCGTTGTCATCATTGGCCTAAGGAGTTAGGTTACTGGCTCCGAGATTAATGGACTCGGGTGGCAATTCGAGGGACACCAGCAGCGATAATGTAGTGTTGCGGTGGTCGAAGGAGGCAACGACATCGAACTCTCAAAGGACGACGCGGTGGCGGGGCTATCGATGAAGACCGAAGGAAGGCCGCGACTGACAACAAGCTCTCAACGGAGGAGCTATTCGACAAACGACGGAGAGTTCGAGAGACAACGACACGGCGAGCCATTGAGGGACTAGGGTTCCACGGCGGCGCGGCCCGGCGAAATCAATTGGTGGCGGTGAGGGCGAAAGGAGAAATCTATTGGTGGCAGGTAGGGCGAAATGAGAAACCCTTATTTGAGTAGAGGTATCGGGCAGTGTGGTGGTGGTGGTGATTGTGACAGGGGTGATGGCTGGGGCGGGTGGTGGTCTCTGGGGTGTGTGATGGTGGTGGCTATGGCGGGTGGTGGTGGTTTGGGTGTGTAGTGGTGGTGGCTGTGATGGGTGGTGGTGGTTGGAGCTGGCGGTGGCAGTGGTACTAGGGCGGATGGAGGTGGCTGGGACGAGTGGTGGTAGTGGTGGTTGGGGAGAGTGGTGGCGGTAGTTTCCGGCGGCAACATTAGGTTTTGAAGAAGGAAGATAGGTTTAGGAAGAGAGATAGTTTTGTCATTTTATTTTTTGCTATGCGTGATTTTGTTTGGTCAATGCCGGTATTAAGAATCTTGGTTAAATAGGCACAAATTTTTCAAAAATTAGCGTTAGATTGGCACATACAATTATTAGTTAGGGTTAATTTAGCACTATTTGAAATTGCAAGTTTATATTGACATTTTCATGAAATTAGGGTTATAAATGTATTTATCCCAATAAAAATATATGTATCAGAAACAGAGAGCGGGCTGTAATTAACTTGATTCAATTTCCTGTGTTTTCCAAGCAAAATTTGAGAGCAGAGTAATCATCGGTGTTTGTACTATTGGGTGCACACTGTAAAATGCTTATTCAACAAGGGGAGAAACCTAAAATCTAAGAAAAATTAAGGACGAATAGGCAAATTTTGAGCTGTCAAGAAGGAATGGATGAGAGCTAGAGCCTCACTAGGGTTTGTGAGAGGCACCAAGTGACCTGCACCTCTTACTGTCACAAATGTCAGCCCCTCATACTCCACCTTTCTTCCTCCAACCTACAAAAATGTTTGCAAATTTTTAAACCGTATGGTATGACCTGTAACACTTTTGGTGTAACACGACATAATTACACATTTTGGACCCATAACATTTTTGGTGTAACAGTGTAACGACAACAAATTATGTACAAATTTTCAACCTGTATCGTATGACACGTAACACTTTTGGTGCAACACGTAACACGTGACACATTTTCGACCAGTAACTCTTTTGGTGTAACACAGTGTAACGACTACAGCTTATAAACAAATTTTCAACCCCTATCGTTTAACAAGTTACACTTTTGGTGTAACGACTACAAAATTGTGTAAAAATATTCATCCCGTGACACTTTTGGTGTAACACGGTGTAAAGAGGATCAGTGAAGTGGTTTCCTTATTACCTGATGATTGTGGTACCATGTATGCCACGGTGTTTTCACAGGCAGATTCAGGGCTTCGATGCAGTATCTTGAACCAATGACCGGGACTCTACCATCAGCGTCGCCACTACAAGAATCAGGCCATCAGAAGCCATCTTCAAAAGCTCACGAATCACGATGATCGAATTTATGTATCCTTAAATTACCTGTAAATCCAGATTTTGAGGCCGCCTTTGATGAGTTTACTATATACGTGCAGGAGGGAAGAGACGGTAACATTGTACTCCCCGGCCACAGAACCACAGGTTTCCCATTTTGATCCTCGCGTATTAGCATGAAGCGCAGTTTGAACATCAGCGCGATTAAAGTAGTTTTCAGCGTTATTCGAGTAGCAGGGATCATAGCCTCCTAGGAGAAACCTCGTACTCCTTGCTCCTATAATCTTCGGCACCTGATAACAGTAACAAATATCGATTACACTGAATAAATGCCATCTACTACATGAACTAGAAGTTGAATTGAATAACCTGAGTGCGACGAGCAAAAGAAGAAGTGGTGTTGGGAGGACAGGATGCAGCGTAGATGTTGTAGATGTCGATCTCATTGTAACTGCTCCAGACTACGGACATTGCATCACCGCATTCTTCAGTCCAATCGAAGAGCTTGAAGTTGCATACTTGTTTTGCCTTCTTAAACTCATCGTCTGATATCACAGCATGGCTCCACGCATACTCTAAAATTCCTTTGTAATCATAATAATCATCTGTTTCAGGGTTTCCCACCTGCAAATTATACTATGAATCAGAAAACACACGCGTTTGTTTGTTTACTTAGGAATGCGAAGAACAAAAGGTTAACTTACAATGAAACCTTTCAGGTTTATGTGGGGATATTTTGCTTCTTCCTGGTTCCTGTCATACACAAGCTCCGCTAACTGAGGCACGTAATGTCCTGAAATGATCAAATGTATGATTGTTTGTCGTGTATAATCATCATCTAGATCATCTTGTGAAAATTACATACCGGCATAGCTCTCTCCTGATATGCAGAAATCTCGAGTCTTGAATTGGGGGAATCTCTCCAGCCAGTTTACGAGAAAGCTGTACGTATCTTCAGCTGAAGATCAAACACATAGTTTAGTACATTTGAAATAACACGTTAAGAGTTTAAAAGCTGGATTTAAAACATAATACCGGTTGACTTGTCATTCAGTTGCTTAAGATCGGAAGTTGTATTGGTGTAAGAGAATCCAACTCCAACCGGAGATTCCACGAAGAGTAAATTTGCTTCTGCACAATCAATACATCGATTAATTATACCATTACCATATACAGGCAGCATTCATGCTATCACTATAGGAAAACACATACCCGTGTTCCATGAGTAGTTATTGAAGAGAAGTCCATCTCCATTTTTAGTAACCCGAAGAGGACCTAACTCTGAAGCTGCACCATATCCAATCGATGAACATCCAGGCCCTTCAAGAAACCATATGGTTTAGCGCTAGAAAAAAAAAGACCCTTTCTGATACGAATATCCTTGGACCATTCTCCAACATACTCCTCGTTTTCATCTGATCTTCATCACGAAGTTTCATAAAAAAGTTTCTTAAAAAGAGCACTGAAGAATGGTTCACGGATATTCGTATCATTTTCATTCTTACACATGAAGGTTGTACCTCCATTGAGCCAGAGGAGAAGGGGCTTGTTGGATGGTTGAGACCGTGCTTCGAAAAACCAGTAGAAAAGTGCCCTCCCGTGTGCTTCATTCACCGTAACATACCCTGAAAACTGGGAAATATGGGGACTTACAGGCTGGCCGGGCAGCTGAACAATCCTGTCAAGAACTTGAGAATATGGTACTGCACCAATGCAATGCATCAAAGAAGCAAGAAATGTGGAGAAACATAATACTAATAATGAAAATTTGGTAGTCTCTGGTGCCATTTTTCCTCATACCTACTTTGCTTTTTACAATTACGACCCACTTTATATCAAGTGGAACACAGAGTTCATACAAAAATATCAAGATATATGGCTGCCCATGTTTTCTGTTTTGTCCTAAACCAATGGAGGGATCCAAATTGGCTAGCAGAAAAAGGAAAAAGGTCCCTTTCTTGACTACTAAAGTTTGATCATTCAAATGGACAACCTGAGCAATGCCAAGGAATCTCCAATTATTGATGCCATTGGCCAAATAATGGGAAAAGTCACAAGATAGAGCCAATCATCATCATTAGTGTAAAAGACTTGGCAAAACCAGAATAGTAGGCTTCTTTCATAATTACACTTGCTTCGTAAAGCTTTTGGCTATAAAGCATAACATCGAATGCCAACTATATACATATTGTGTTGCGTCTATGATCTTACAAGATTTCGCATTACTTACAATTAATTGACATAGTCGAGCTTAATAGCAGTGACTAACTTGATATGAAATTGCTCAGTAAAGTGGCTCGAGAACCAAGTCACTGGGATCAGTCTGAGATTTCGGTTTCCTTTTTGGGAACAAATGCCAGAGGAAGTTGCGTGACATGCGACTCAAAGGGTTCTGGAGTCCCTCCATTTCATAGTGCCCAAATCGCCAGTCTCGATCAACATAAGGACGTTGGGTAGGCTCATCAAGGCCTCCTGTTAGTATAACATTAAACGATCACTGAGCAAGCTGAAAGCTGAGGCAGTGTCTATGTAAAAATCGTAAGCCGAGAGATTAGCTAATTACCAGCATACATGAAGCCATTTTTGTCAACTGCCCGATAAAAAGGCCTCATCTTTTTCTCTTTAGCAGCAATCTGAAGTTCATTCCATGACCTATCCCGGTCTCCGTTAGTGATCTTTCCTGATTTGACCACCTGATTGTAAAGCCACCAGTTCAGTATTGGTACAAACCAAGGAACTTGGGGATAGGAGAGTGTTGTGGAGATATTTTTACTTTAGTAAACAAGTCGTAGGAAGGACGTGGGATCCGCTCGAGATTGTTGGAGCGATCTACCCCTACGAGCCCGAACTTAGGACCATATCCATCAGCCCATTCCCAGTTGTCAGAAATGGTCCAGAACAGATAGCCGATGACAGGAACGCCCTTGATGGATACAGGTCAAAGTTAGTAATTTTAAGATGAAAAAAGTAAATACGGGATACTGAGGATTTAGGGTATGAAATTTAAACCGCAGTTATGGCAGCATAAAGTGCTAGCAGATGTTCCATCAAGTACGGGCGCCTGATCAAATCAGTCTCATCGGAGACACCATTTTCAGTTATCATAAATGGCAAATTGAGATGCTTGTATCTCTCATGAAACTGAACAAGCACATGATATAGTCCATCGGGGTACACTCCTCGGCCAGATTCACTGTATTCATCAGTTTCAACCAGCTTCGGTCCAGTACCAGAAACCACTTCCTGAAAAATCACAAGATTATTGAAAAGTTTTTGGCAAGTACTGAAAGTCAGAAACCAACAGATGAGGTGCTTCATAAAGATGCGAGACCGGTGTACCTGGCCATAATAATTTATCCCGATGTAATCTAGCTTGTCACAAATGCTATCCACAAACGGAAACTGAGTTAATGAAGTTGTGAATTTAACAGCAGGAACATCAAAGAGGCCATATGGCCGCATAAACGAGACATGATGCGCCACTCTAACAGTTGCACGTGATGTCGTGCTTAAGCATACCACAGACAAGTTAGATTCCTCCATGCTTGATGCATAATTTTCAAACAAATTTTGGGAAACACAAGTCTGTGCGGAATTTGAGTTAACCTTTTCTCATGGATATAATCATAGGCTTTCAGATGCGCAACTGCAATCCAATGCATGGCCTGAGTGTAGACACCTGTCGACAAGGCAGAAATGGCAACTTCCAACATATCTGGATTGCCACCAGGCCATGCGCCAGCACAATAAGTAAGCAGAGAAAAGACATGCGGCTCATTAAAGGTGACCAAGTAGTCCACCATATCTGATACAGAGAGCCTGTATGAGAGATAGATTCGAGTTATCATATCAGACTTCTAGCAGTTCTTAATCGGAATCAATCATCTGGGGGAAAATACGACTGAACGTGAAAGAAGCAAGCCATATTTATTTCGGAAATGCAGTTTGGAAGTGCAAAAAGATGATAGCTGAATACTCGCAACAAAGTAAATACTGCATAAATGCACTGTGAAAAAAGTAATTACTAGGAACCTAACCTTGTAAATTCCATAAAATAATCAACTGTTTTTTCTAGCTTCCAACCGCCATACTCCCCTGCCCATGGTGGCAAGGAATGGTGAAACAATATCAGCATCACTTTCATCCCATATGAACGAACCCTATTGGTTATCCATTAATACCGCTCCAATGCTGCATAATTGACCTAAGAAACAAGACGAGAAATTAAATAAATCATTATCATTAACTTTATTGAGCTTACCAATAATAATGAGGTATTGCAATAAATTTCATGTATCTACTGTGTCCTGCTTCAGCAATTTGCATAGGATTAAATCTACCTAAAATGGGCATAGAGATCTTGTCACTGATACTATATACTATATTATAAAATTTATTAGTACTCTCTACGGACTCATTGAACAATTTCATAAATTCATGCAAAGCCCTTGATCAGCTTATAGCAGTATTTTAAGCAATAGGAACAAGGATGCGCATTTGATAAGTCATTCATTCACCTACAGAGTTTAGGCCATTTACTGGTTCCTCTGGCATCCCATCCGAAAAACTTGTATACCAGTATCCTTAGCTAATTTCAACTCGACATCAGGATCTGACCAAAATCTCAATCTTTCTTCCCTGAGAGTATATCGACAAGATCAGTAACAGGGAAGCCAAAATTGAAAAGTGTGTGATGAGTCTACATTCATTTAGTAAGTGCTTTGCAACTGAACAATGTAAACTTATATTGATCGCACTTATGGATGAGCAACGATGCATAATGTGCTTACGGATGTGGAACATTATGCCAAGCAGCAACATTGTGATGACACTCTTCAGGTGGCACGGGTTCCTCCAACTCTTCATACTTCGCAAAACCTCTAATTTTGGCTTCCATAGCTATCTTCAAAGCCTTCTTCCTCTTTATGGTCTTTTTCGCTTCTTTCAACGGCAAGGAAGCCGGTTGGGACCCACCATCAGCCGAACCAGAAGCAATAAATGGATCAGCCGGCAAGGATTTGGGCTCAGTATCTGCCTTGTCACACGGAGTTTCCACCGCAAACTCCAGCCAAGCATCATTCAACTTGTCTTCTACATGCGCAGGTGCAGTTGCCAACCCGAAAAAGAACCTCCTTTCACCTTCTACATTATTAAGAAGCCAAATGATAAACTGTTTCGCACAAAGTGAACAATCCAGACAAACTAAAAAACTCACAGCATGCATGAAACAAAGGCTTCACCATAATTCATCTAAAATAATACATAGAGCTGCAATGCAAAAACTAACTGTCTGATAGAATCACAGGAGATTCAAGACATTTGCACAATGAAATGGGAATAATAACTCCACCATGAAGTTCATGGTAAACATAGCATTTCCCACGCAACTTCGTCCCGATAGTCACACAGTCAGCCAAATGGTAATGGAGCTCAACTCCAATTATTTATAGCTTATAGTTAAAACATTCAGCAAAAAGCATATGATGTGGACCACACAAGAAATCGCGTAAACAGCGATGGAGCTCAAGAAAGCTAACACATTCAGTTCAATGCAGAACACCTGCTAACATTTCCAGTCCAAAACAACCTCAATTTCCCATTTCCACAATTGTTCTTTTGCCCTTTTTAACAATTCTCAACATGAACAACACAGAGCCCTCCTATCATAATCCATTCCAAACACAATCAGCAACAAACGAACAAAATAAACCCGACCCACCAAATACACCCGCCAACCGAACCATGAAAACCCAATCTTTGAACAAATGAACACCAAAACAGTACCTCCCTGATCCTCGTCGGAAGCGCTGACGTTGAAGACGGCGAGTACGTCGGAGCCGTCGTCGATATGGGACGGTAGGGGCATGAGATTCTTCTTGCGGAAGCGTGAGTAGGAGACGGCGTTAGCTGCCACGGTGACGGTGACGATCACGCCGGCGAGCTTCGTCGCCGTCACGAAAATGGCGACCAGCGGCATTTGATTGGTCTGGTTTTTGCTAAGTACGTTTAGTGTAAATGAGTCACGAGCTCGAATTGTACACGTAAACCAGGCCTAGTTGTGTTTTGATTTAGTAATAAAAAAATAGACTGTGACTCTGTGAGAGATGCTTAACGCAGGACTGCTGTAATTTGGGAAGTGTCAAGTGTGAGATAACAGGGGAAAGGTCCTATTGTTGCCACGTGGCGGATGTTTGGCAGTTTTGTCCTCTTTCTATTTTTGGTGAATTGCACAACAGCCCCAAATTTACGACATTTTAACAGCAGGACTTGTTGTAGTTGTAAAGTTTTATTTACCACCTTTGATGTAACAAGAGAAGATGATTGAGTGTTCAAATTATTCTTCTGTCACTGCTTAAAGTGTATAGTGAGAGAAATGAAGTCTCCAAATGTTGCCCTACCCAGAGGCTGAGGCAGTATTTTTTTTGTGGGTCACAATTTCATTTGATGACTTTGTTCGTGAAGATGGTGTTAAAATTTTGAGAAAATTTTAAATTTACAGGGAAAAAATGATCTAAAATTAAAAATAAACTAAGACACTAATAAAAAACCATATGTTAATCAATTAAAAACATTTAAAAATAAAAAATTTGCCTCACCTTGTCCCGACGTAGATCTGCCACTGGCCCTACCTCATAATTGTATCATAAGAAACCCTAACCGTCACACCCACACTCAATGGCGGAACTGGGGGGCCCCCAAACCTCCGGTGACTAGGGTAATATACCCCTCCCGCCCCTGCCCCGCCCCTCCTCGCCCAGCCCAAATGCCACAACATAATGTGAAGGCCAGAGTTGGGCTATTAAAATTAGACCACTTAAGTGGGCTGTTTTCGTTCATAGCCCAGTATCAGTAAAGCTGTTGGATAATAATTCCTAAATTGTAGTAGGGTAGTATGGTCTTTTTCACACCAATTTTCTTTGTAAACTATCAAAAACTTATAAGTGTGCAAGAACTAATGATGGGATAGACATGTGCATTATCAAACTGGGACTAGTATTTATTAGCACAAATAAACTTGGCTTAAATAAATCGATCAAAACTACATTTAGTTGAGATGTGTTTATAATCAAAACTAAATTGACTTATTTTAAAAGTAAGTTTTTCTCAAAATACCTTATTCTCACAGGCAATCTTCTAATCGAATATCGAACATATAAAAGTGATTAGGATACTAGTAAAGTAGGTTATAACTTTTGTCAAATTATACCTTAAACTATTTATTTTCAAGATGGATTAAAATTGTTGAAATTCGTGGTAGATTTTGACGAGTAATCTTACAAAAAATGTATCAAGAACAAAAATTGAAATTTTGCCGTGAACTGTAGACCCACCAATCACGTGTGTCATCGTTCATTTATTCGAATTTTCATTCATGAATCAATAAGTTTACGAATTTGGATAAAAATGTCATTTCCCAACCCTAATGCCGGTGAGAGTAAATTTTCAACCTTGAAGCAAATGCAGGTAACAAAGAGCAGGTCTGGCCTGGGCTCTGGCATAAACAACCCAGACCACAACAACCAAATGCCCAACCTAGTACAACACAATCATACACATCTCACCTCAAATTTTCACAATCAAATTTTAGATTCTGTTTTTTTAAAGATGATATTTTCATAAGTTATAAAAACATAAAAATTTCGAGTTGCGCTAATTGAGTTATAAACTTATAACTACTGCACGTTGCATAATAAAATTTTAATATTGCAACTAAAATATTTTACCGTTCTATAATTCTAATTTTCATATGCCTGTGAAAAACTGTGTATTTCATTTAAAAGTGGAATCAATGACTAGATATTTAATCACTTTACTCAGAAAAGCAATCTAGAAAACTTTGATCATAGACCCCACAAAATGGGGTGTGTGTCCCCATTTTATTTATTTTTTGCTAAAATCTGTGTATAGCAAAATTATTAATCTTGTTGCAGAAAGAAAAAGGACTTTGTTGCATTAATCATATGGTGGTGGATCGATGTATTGTGGTCCAAAATATAATTCAACAAAATCCCAAAATTCATTGAATTCCTAATGATGATGAATTTGATCAGGGAATTTTTGGGGTATGAAAGGTACAACTCATGCACTAAGAGTCAACTCACTATTGATCCATCACTTTCTTCATTCAATTTTTCTGATCAATTCTTTTTGGTACTCATATTAATAATGTACCCGATTAAGTAAAAAACAACTCTCTTGCAAGTGAGATATGGGCTGGATTTCTTCTGGCCATTCACTGTAAAAATTGATTGACCCTTTACCAAATCAATCTTGAGTAGTTGAAAATTTGAAATATGATATTGAATGGTTAGAGTAGTCTTTTATACTCATGTATTTTCTTCTTCTTTTTTCTAGTTTAACGACAACTTAATAGATCGTTCGTTACGTATTTAGTCGTGTACCATAACTTATGAAAAGGTAAAATTTCATAACAATTAGATTTATTAATGATACATAATTAGATTTAAATTGGGTTTATCAACTTCATTCATGTCTTTGATCAAATCTTTGCGGCCCTTGTATTTTATTAAATAAGAGAATTTGATCTTATTCTTGGTCCAATCCCACCGAACTCTTATGCATAAAATACCGCTTGAGTATTGAAGATGGTATGGCTGAATTCATATACAACTTACAGGCGTCTTTGCCAGGATCAGCGTTCATCGCCAGTTCTGACATCATATCAGTTCTTGCAAATTATTAACATCAGTTTTCATTTCAACCCCCGTGCATCAGCCACCATTAACGACGGTTTTGATACATCCGACAATGCTACCGCCACCATCAACGACAGTTTTCATTCAATTGTTATGCATCATCCCCAAACGACACTTTTTACTTCAATTCATCTGCCCTTTCTTCCTCCTCTTTTACCTAAACCCTTCCCCTCATTTTTCTTCCTTTTATGCCCACTATCTCCTCCCTTCTCCTAGCCGCTCCTCCCAGCTACCTACCATGTCTGTCACCTCTGCAATGGATCCACAACCGTTAATCTATTAGCAATAAGTGGTAATTGTAGATTTGAAGGTAGAGTTTAACTTTTTTTTGGTGTTTGTCATAAATGTTGGCGGGGTTCGATTGAAGACGTTGGCGGTGGTGGTATGATGTTGATTGAAGGTGCATGTGGTGGGGTGTGTGATGATGCTGATTGGTGGTGGTGGTGGTGGTTTACTATGTCGAGGTGGTGTGTTGTGTTGTTACTGACCAAAATGGTTCATTTTTTCAAAGAATCTCCACGAGTTTCGACATCAGAACCGGTCTCTACGGTGGTTAAAAAACGACGCGCATCGCTTGCAACTTAGCCATGCACAACGCGTCTTGTCCGCCATTAAATGCCCATAATAAATGTCGTGAATGGTCATGTTTTCAACTAATATATAATGATATTTAAGAAGTTGATATTTATAGAATACTCTCTTAAACAAATCTAATAATATCTCATATTACGGTGATATTACTTAAAAATCATGTTAATATTATGTTTAACTATTTTTTTAAAAATAAAATTTGTGCAGATTAGTGTGAGACATATGACGTATAAAATTTGGGGGTGGCCTAATAGAAGAAAACACTGACTAAGGACAAGAATGTACTAAGAAGAAGCTGTAAAACCATAGTTACTGATTTGTTTCTATCAATAAGTTTGGTACCCGTTTGGATGATTAACACCAGCTAATCTTGTACCTAGTTTAATAATGTGATTGGTGACCATTTTTAATTACTAACAAATGATTATAAACAAAATAATTAAATAAACAAATTGAGATTATTAATTTGACCAGATCTTAGAAGACTGTGACATCGCCTCTCTTAGCAATGCGGTTCCGTTCCCCACGTCCTTTGCTTATATCATAAATATTTTAAAAACCATATATCCACCCTTTTAACCAAATAATAATAATAAATTATTAAGATGTAGTATTATATACTAGTTTAGAAAAGATAACACGAATTTTGATGAGCTTTAAAACAGGCAACACATGGATCCAATTACCTAGAACACCGTCTCAGAGAACGAGAAGAAGAAAACAATTGTGGTATAAAATCTTGTTCTTATGTTGTTCTGCACAAAGCATTCTCTTCGGTATTAATATTATTTCTACGAGTATATATTGTATAAATGTTTATTCTATAAATTGTGGAATAATTATGATACGTGTTAAAATAATTTTATACTCTGCATATTATTATTTTCTACAGTATTTTTATGGCAGAATTTCTCTAACTAATGTGGATACATTTGAAATGATACGATCAAATTAGAAGTTATTGCCAAGCCTTGTTCATTAAGGAGGCAAGCCCTCCTCTATATTTATGAATGTAGCTCTGCAAACATCTATTCATTCTATATCGCAACTCACGTAACGAGATTCATACAAAGTCATAAAAGAAGATAATGCAACCAAGCAATGTATGAAATGGAGATTCGATCTCCGATTGCACCTGATCTAGTCATGGATTGTGGACACTGGAACAAACTATAGTGGTTCAAATGTAACCACAATAGGAGAAGACAATGGATGTTGGGGGAAATTGAAAACTGAAATTTAACAGTGCTAAGGCGGATGATGAGTGAAATCACGTCATTTTGAATATTCATCCATGCCAAATGACGGTATTTAAAGTATCCCTGGTAAAAAAATAAAAAAAATTCCCTCAATCAATATAGAGACAATCGTTATTATAACATGCTTTGAGATGAATGCTAAAATTTTAAAATTCCACATGTTTTTTTCAGATGAATGATCTTAAAAATTGAAGCTAAAAGTGCAATGCTATTTTTATTTAATTCTATGATTTAAAATACTCATTTAAAAATATATACAAGAGCAAATTCAATAGGAAATTGATACGTGGTGACTAGTGAACTCAGCTGCCTGAAAAATGTTTGGTTGGAAATTGAAACTTGGTGAGTGGTAATTTTCTTGTTTCCACAACGAGATTGTAGTTTTCTAGGACTACTCACTAAACATACGCTGACCTTTACCTAAAACTACAACCTATTGTTTTTTATTAAAAAAAACAACAATCTACTGCACCACACAAATAGTATACACCATTTATAAGTTACTTTTTCGTTGAAAATCTAAGAGCCAAGTTCTATAATAACGCTGACTTTATCATGAAAGTGTCAACATAATCATGCAATTTCATAAAGTGCCAAAATAATACTTGACTCCTCTGAATTTTCAGTCAATCGTTTGATTGTCGAATTTTGTTGAAAAGATCATTTTACCCTTGTAAAAAAAATCCTTGCTTTCTTCCTTGGTTTCATTTTCGCCGCTTCTTCCTTCGTTTCATTTCTTTGAATCTACCCCAATTACGCTTCTTCTTTCTTTGAAATTTCGCTGCCAAAAATCTAGGGTTTCCGGTGGGGTGGCGGGATGACGGTGTGTCTATCAAGGTTGAGAGGGATTTGGAGGAGATCGGCAGGGCTAGGGTGGAGGCGGGGTTAGGGCGGAGGAGATCAGATGGGGTGGCAGCAGGAGGGGAAGATCGAGAGGCGGCACTAGGGCAGAGGAGATCGAGAGGGGTGTTGAAATTTCTGGCGGCGGTAGTGGTTTCCGGCTGTGGAGCAGGCGCGGTCCCGATGGAGCTGCAACTGTGGAGAAGAAGAAGATCAGCGGTATTTTAGATACCAATATTTTAACTTCTTAGTCAAGTGTATTTCCATCATTTCATTTCTTTTCATTGTCGGAATTTCATGGGTTGACGTCAAAATTAGGGAGTTTGGCTATATTGACACAATTTTTTCGAAAGTTAGGGTTAGATTGACACACATAATAATTAGTTAGGGTTAAATTGGCACTTTCTGAGATTGCAGAGTTATATTGGCACTTTCAAGCTAAAGTTAGGGTTATAAATGTATTTATTCTAAATATTAATCATTCAAATAAAATATTTTATTCATATTCTATTTTATTATTATTTTCCTCCAAGAAATATATGCACATTACATAGAAGTGGAAAATTTTATAAATATTTCATTTTTAAATGAGTAAGTTTGTGATTTATATATTAAATGATAAGATTTTTATTATAAAATTATAAATCTAAAATATATATTAATTTATATTGTATTGTAAAAATAAGTCAATTTTACTTTTTAACATAATTTGATCAGTAATAAGGGGGCAGCCGAGGAATAAAAATGAGAAACTGCCGGCAAACATATTTGTAAAAGCTTATAGGAGTTAACAACCAATGCATAGGTTTGCACTTTCATGTACAATAGTTTAATTCTTCTATGTCAGAAAAGATTCCATCATTTTTTGGATTTACTATTCCATTTATCACCACATCACACAAGTTGTTACCGCATTCTCTTCAGATTTACAGTTTATTATTTTTATATTCATATACAATTTAAAATATATAAAGACAATTAGATAGAGAGTACAAAGACTAGTGAATGTATAAGAATGAATTATTATCATTTCAATTAAAACCATCATTCAAAAATTTTTAATTTATAGACTGAAGACACGACGTCATTTCATTTATATAATTGCAGTAAAGACTACTATATTATAAACAATGCTATTTGTAAAAGAAAAGTACGGTAGGAGTTACACGTATTCTTCCATTATGGGATCGCTCAACAAACATAATTTGAAATCATCGAATTGAATCTACACCGATTCAAAATAGTATCCCAACTCACATCAATTAATGTAGTAATTCCTTTCACAAGCTACGGACTTGCTAGAGAATTTTGCAAACAAAACAAAATTTATCCACAATCAAACTATACGTTACTAAACACCAATACAATCTAGAAAAATTATAGCAAAACATCCTTTACAGATAAGAATTCGGTCCATCTTCTATTAATTCTATTATAAAAGAAAATGTGGTTATTAAAAAAATCAGATCAAAATAGAACGTATTGCGGTATTAAAAAACTAGAGGGGAATTTACTCGTTTGGAGTATGTAAACGTAAATGTAAATTTCCACCACACAAACTCAAACTCCTCTCCACCACCGCAAACGGCGGTCAGGTGGTGGGCGCCGCCGGAGCACATACTTTCTTCTCTGGGCCTTGGACCTGTCACCGTCAGGCCTATCAGCCCACCAGTCTCCCTATAAATAAAAGCCCATCTTCCCATCATTCATTCCATTCCATTCCATCCTTTTTTACAAGTCATCTCTCACTCTCACACACATAGTCACACACTAAAACACACCCAAGCACCTTTTCACCTCCTTCCCATGTTTTTCTGCTACCCTTTGAAGATTGCAAAACACCAAGTTCTTCTCAAGGTAGACAAAAAGTTACTGTGTGTAATTTTCTTGAAGAAATGGAAACTAACAATTTTGTTGTTTTGATTTATGCATTTGTAGGCTTTGAATCAAATGGCTTCACAAGAGGAAGAACACAAGTGGAAGAAATTTGAGAGATGGAGGAGAGACAAGAGAAGATGTTTTCCACATAGAGGTACCATCGTCTCCATGTTGGATGTTCATAGTCATCTGACTTAATCTGGGTGCTATCCTGCCTGAGCTTTCTTTACTCGGTTACCGACCTTCTGTTTTCGTTTTTATTTTCCCCCTTTTTGACATGTTGCCTTTCGCTTTCCCCTACAATACCTCTTCTTGACCTTGTAAGACCTTTTCTTGACCTTGTAAGACCCCGGGTCTAAGAAATCGTCCTTGTTTCTCGTCGTGATGCTCACCTTAAACCGCGATCTGATGGTATAAGGTGTTTCCGGCTACCTCCCCCACCCCCGCCAAACCCTCGTTCTCCTTCCTTGTCTATCCCTCCTGAGCTGTTGGACTAGGTTTAGTTCCATACATTTCCATGGCATCTCTCCTCTTCTGCATTGAGGATGAATTTGCCAAATACTAAAAGTATATACTTATTATACACATGTATCGATGTACACAAGATCATATTATCTTGTTAGGAAAATTTACTTTCTTTTGGTATTAATATTGCATGGGATGGAACAAAACACATGTATTGTTTGTTGTCATGTTGTAGTTTAAGTTAATTTTAGCCTTTCTATTTTGTGTTGTAAAGTTATTCTGAGAAGAAGAAAAAAGGAGTGGAGGAATAATTATATCTGCAGGGATGCAGTTACAGTACCTCGTGACTGCTACTATGTACAATTTACACTATACAACAAATTCATGCCAATTATTATTTGACCTTTTAAAAAAATTCAAATAGATAAATTATTAGGGTAAAAAATTATGTACTTCTGAGTATAATTTCATCATTTGTCTTTTACTCAAATGAGAAATAGAAGAGGACACGCAATTAGTTGGATATGTACATATATAGTGAGGGACTTTAATTTACATAGCTGTAAAATTTATTATATATCTACCAAAAATTAAGAACATTAATATAGTATATCAAGTACTACATTCTATTCTAGGGTTATATAGTTCCAAATGAATGCGTCTATGTTCCAAGCATAACAAACTGAATTTTTCAACTTTAATCACCATCTTATTTTTTCGATTCTCAACTTAAATTACTTCATTATTTTACCCACCTAAATTCAAAGACTGACACTCTATCCCTCTATCTATCTTAATTTTTTTGAATTTTACAATGTATAATATTTTTATAAAAAATTTAAATATACACTGCTAGGTAAATTAACTCGTTTTGAACAGTAGTTCATAGGAAAGGATTGAGAATATATACTAATTCAGTCTTATCATAAGTTGCACATTTACTATTTGACCATCAACACCATCAAATTTTAACAATATATTTGAACGGATCAATAAATAATAATATTCTCGAATGTGATATTGTTGGAATTGTCGTAGTGAGAAGTTACTAAATATCAAAAAAAAATTATCGCTATTATAGATAGTTAAATATATAACAATCAAACATGTTTCTTAAAAACCAAGAAATTTTTTGTGCCATTTATGCTGGAACGCGTGGAGTACTTATTTTGCTTAGAGTTATTTACATGTATAACCCTGAAATTAGGTCAAAAGTGCAAATATGACCCTGCAACTTCAGAAAGTGCAAATATAACCCAGAGTTTTTAATGTACATGCCAATATAACCCTAAATTTCCGAAACTTTGTGCCGATATAACCAAACTCCCTTATTCCGGTATTGACCAAAAAATCCAGGCAAAACCATAAGATGAAATGACAAAAATACCCTTATAACAAACCTAAATTTCTTTTCTAAAACCTAATGCTGCCTTTAGCTTGTTGCTGCCAAACTCCGTCGTCGCCGGCCGGAAATGTCCACCGCTACCACCCAAGTTCCACCACCACTGCCCAAACTCCACCACCCCATCTCCACCATCACCACCGCCCTCTCCTGCCACCAACCACTACCACCCCAACCTCACTGAAGCAAGCATCACCCTAGATTTAAAATTTGAAGCAAACAACTAGTTAGTAACAGGTTTTAGGAATTCCTCGGGAGTCGGATTTGCGTGAATTCGGATTTGCCCGAATTCGGATAAAAAGCCAAATGGGTTCATCAGATGTGCGGGGTGGAGACACCGGCGGAACTAGGGGGGCGAGCCGGTGCGGCCGCCCCCAAATTCCGGTGACTGAGGAGTATATATGAATCCCGCCCCTACCCCGCCCCTCCTA
>JAULKM010000001.1:248098-258266 GCA_032355605.1 Rubia tinctorum
TGGATAAAAGAGACGACGAGGGGGTGATAGGCTCTGGTGAGAATTGCATAGAAATCAACTTTGACCAAACACTAGCTTTCTTGGTTTTTTCTTTTTTAAAATGTAAGGGCAAAACTGTAACTTCACTCTATTTCGATAGTAAAGAGGTTGACCAAATAGTTAACGTGATCAAAGGTTATATTGACACTTTCTGATATTGTAGGGTCATATTAGTAATTTCGATCTAATTTCAATATCATTTTAGTACTCGTCTCTTTTGCATATATACACACAATGAATGATGAAGGATTAATGGTGAAGTCAAACATGAAAGTGGGGATGATGATGATGTTTCCAAGTGGTTTCTCAAAATTCACAAAACCTCTCAACAACAATCGTTAACCTTGTCTACGTGCCTTATTTTATGAATTTAATTTACTTACTACGAGAGTTGAAAAAATATGTTGTGGAATTAATAAAAGGGTGTTCCTGAATTCATGGCAGTGAATGAGGATTAACGAAATTATTGTGTCTATACAATCGTGGATAATAGGATATGGGACAGATAATAAAATGTTCTTCTAATTTTAAAAAAATACAAATATTAATAATCTAGGAGGGTTACTTACTGAAATACATTTTACTTGGTAGAATTTATATAAAATGTGAGTATGAATGTGTTTTGCAAAGTGTTTATAAGTGTTTTGTTTATAGTAAGTTGATTCCTTTTTAGTGTTTGGAAAATACAATTTTTTTTGTTTATTTCAAAAGTAAAATTGACTTTGAGAGCAAAAGTTGATCTCCCAATACTTTTAAAATAAATTATTTTATTATAATTACAATTTCATCGAACACACCCTCTATCTGTATTGGATAAATTTTTCATGAATGAAATAGTAATAAGGAGGATGAGTGAACGAGATCTGTGGAGGGAATTTGGGGGGCCAAAAATTTGGTGTTTAGGTAACATGGTGCTAACATGGCCTTTTTACCTGTGTTACTCACATCATCATTCCTTTTGAGACCAAAACACATTTGGAAAAAATGGTAGGCCATGATGATGATTAATCTCCGTGAATGTGAATAATACTGCCTAGAGCCTGATTTGAGTTTTGATGTTATCATTCATTCATGGATGTGTTCACTTTGAAACATGCTTGTTTTAAAAGTACATGAAGAATTATTATTTTTATATTTAAAAAATTTTATAAATCCGATCAAACACAGCACATACTAGTTCAATTCTATTTGTTCCAATAAAATTTATACTAATTAAACTTGTTTAGTTTAACTTTCACCACTCTTACTTATTATTGTAGTATTTAGTTCAAGCAAATAAACTCCGAAGAACATATATTGTTGGATGAAGTGCAAAAATAATCCCAACTTTATTGATAAGTGCCACAACAGTTTCCGATTTCGTTTAAAGTGTCAAATTAATCCTTAAGTCTCCGGAAGGGTAAAATAATTCCAAATTTTTCAACGTCAGTATTGGATCAACTAGGTATAATGGTAACATTCAACAAATACCTATAGTTGATGGAGCATGGTTGTGTCATCCAAATTCTTGGTCATGTATGTTTCCAGTTCTTGGGCCAAAAGCCCATTGTTAGAGGCGTGGCATACAAAATTAAAATTTGGGAGCTTAAACTTGTAATGGAGTATAGCAACCCAACAAAAGCCCAATGGGTCAAGCACTGGACCAGAACCAGGAAGGTCTGGAGTTTGAATTTATTGTACTGCACATTGAATGTAAACCGGTGATAGTGGTTAGCGAATAGACCTGCTATTCCTTTGTGCAACCATTTTCAATACTCCCTCACTTTTTTCTTCTAAATTTGATACACTTTTCGTTTTCATATATTTTTTCTAAAATTGTTATATTTCCATCATTCTATATTATTCATTAAACTTTTGTTCTCGCCACTCAATTCTCTCCACACACTTTAACTTGCAAAAATAACAATGCATAAACCTATGGTGCCAGACATAGAATAACAGAGGGAATATTCAACTAAAATTTTATTATGCAACATACAGTAGTTCTAATTTTATAACCCGGTTAGTGTAACCCAAAATTTTTATTTTCCTTTATTCTAGTTTAAATCTTAATTTTTTCATAATTTATGAAAAAATATTTTTCGAGAGACGGACTCGTGTTCAATAAGATGCTTAAAGGAAAAGTGAGAACCAAATTCAAAGAGAGAATAATGTAGTGATGGGTAGCCACAAAATCAAAAGGATCACATGGACCGACGGAATATCAGTGCATAGTATCAGTGCGCAGGGAAAGAGAAGAATCAAATGGAAAAGGAGAGATGTGAAGGCATGTTTTGGAGCAGTGAAAGTTTGAAGTTCACGGGACAATTGTTGAGGAATTGTAGTTTAAAGCTCCTTCTCGTTTAATTATATTATTAAAAGAATGGATTAAAATTCGTAGTCGCTTATGTGTGCAACTGACACTGCTAATTTATTTACTTCTATAATTGATAAATTAGAGAACGTCGTGTCTAGACTTGAGAGATTGTTTACTTATTACAAGGTAGGGTTAGACTGTCACATGACTTACGGAAAATGAGATGAGTCTCACACTTTAACTCTGCCAACATGATATATTAGACCTTGTTCCTCACCAATCTAGTGCATGAAAACGGAGTTGGTTTGGAGCAAGTTTAGACCTAGGCTAGGCCTATAATCCAGTTCGTGAATGATATACTCCCTCCGTTCAACTATTTGTGGCACACTTTTCATATTGAAATGTTCATTTTATTTTGACATTTTTCAATAATGACATTAAATAATATCTTTATTTAATAAAAAATATATATGTATCTCTGCAATAATTAATAACCACCACTGGTATACGAATTACAAATAGAAGGAGATGAGATTATTAATCCTCTAGAAATAGTTTGGATCACTCTATTAGGTACTAAGGTGGGTGGAATGTGATTCTGGATTAGATTTTGATTTAAAATGTGAATATCTAACTTACCAACCATTGCCTTAAATACCAATCTCTCCTAACTATATTCAGTCCTTCTATAATTGCCACTTTTAACACGAAAAAACATGCATGAAAAATAAATAAATTGATTAAGGTTGATATTTTGATCTATTAAACTTGTACTTTAATTTAACATATCAGTCTATATTCTTTTATCTGATTTAAATTTAATTTAACTTATCAATAAAATACATATTCCTTCGGTACTAAGATTATTGGCATAATTGATTTTTCACGGTCTCCAATGATCATGTTTGACTGTTAATATCTCTAGTTACATACGATAATTTCGTATACAAAACCGGTATTTAGAAAATAGATAATAAGATGGATCTAACAAGATCCTGCAGGGTATTTTTATTATGTACTCCTTCTGTCCTGGAGAAATTAGCACAATTTCTATTTTTGCCCGTCCCATAGAAATTGACACATTACAATTCTTACCTAAAGTGGCAAAAAATGAGTTTATACATTTACTATATTATCCCTCAAAAGGTTATTAAATCTACCAGTCAACTCTTCCATTACCAAAATACTCTTCATTTATTTCTCATCAACACTTCCACCTCATTTTGCATAAAATACCAATTCAAAAGCAATTGTATCAATTTCTCTGGGACGGAGGGATTATGTATTAATTTTAATTTAGGGTCAAAGTTTTTCAAATTTGACTTGATAAAAGCTTTGGTGCCATTAATCTTTGGACGGAATGAGTAATTATAAACGATGTATTTTTTTAATCATTAAATCAACTAAAATCAATTAGCTGAAAAGTACACGAACTTACTATTAAAATAAATATAACAGGGATCCTAATATCACATGGATGTGATCATTTTCCTTAAAAAAATCAATTTGCCTCTTTGAAATATAAACACCCCTTTCATTGGAAGTCAAAAACAAAACCACTTTCTTCTTCTTTTTGTTTGACAAAACGAAGATTGGTCTGAAAATTCTCAAATATCAACTTTATAGAGCCGTGTCCACCGCAATTGTCTATGAAAAGGCCAGGTGATGACATTTCCTACATACTTTATGTATTAAACCCAATTAAATCCTAGTCAATTTGTAACGCACCAAAAAATACATCCATCCGTTTCACTGCATTTGGCATAATTACTTGTATGTGTTTTTTCTGGTAAAAAGTGAATCATTCTCAACCACTCATTAAACGGTTTTCCATCTACAATCAATTATCTCAGCACATTTCAATTTGTGAAAAAGAAATATCTAAATTTATGGCACCAAACTGACATAATAATATCTCCACTCCATATTAATTAAGATGATCTTTTGATAATAGTATCTTTTTTTTAAAAGTAAATTTTATTCCTTCTTAATCCTTTTATTCTCACCATCGATCATTCATTCATTCTGTCCACTAAAGTGTAGGTGTAAAATCGAGATTTTTTTTTGATGATATTAAGAAATCGGAGGAAGGAGGGTATAAAGTCAAAGTAATTGAGATAAATGGTATTATAAATTTTTTTTAAAAAGAATCATGGAAGATAAATGAATTTGATTGGGACCTGGTGTGACTCTGAAATGGATTGTGACGGTTGAGATAAGGAAAGTGAAACTTAATTAGAAACATAATCTAGCTAGATCTCCAATGTCTCAACTGCACAAGTTTTAATAACATGTTTTTTGATGATAATGGAGAAATGGCAATTGATTGGATTGAGAGTTATCCCTTTATCCGTTCGTTCATCACCACTAGTAATTCATCCATCTATTTATTAATCATCTGTAAATGAAATATGTGATGGATCAAATGATTAGGGATGCTGGTTATCTCTCACTCAAACTAGAGCTCGATTTTAAAAAAGAAAAGTCGAGTGGCTTCCAAATAGCGTCGGAGAAGGAGAAGGAGAAGGGAGATGGATACATTGCTTGCATAGTCATTTGGGCAATTTAGTGCGTAAGAATTAAAGTGATGATGGACCAAATACCGACTTCCTTGCATAGTCATTAGCAAGGAAGGCTAGTGAACAGGGATCACATGTTTAATACCTTACCAAAAAAAGAGAGTGTGGAATGCAATGAAACGACAATCTTTCATACCTTCTTGGTGATCCGAGCAGAATTACTTACAATTATGAATAATGTGAAGCAAGCTAGTATTAGAGGAGTTATGTGATTACTAATCAAAACATATTGTAATAATCGTAGAAATTATGCTCTCTAGAATATCCACTGTAAAAGTCTATATACGGATTGTGTTAGATTCGTAGAGCTCGCACAACCAATCATGACTTGTAATCATGAGAGAGTGTGGAAAGTGATACGACAATCCTTCAAACCTTCTTGTTGATCCAAGCAGAACTACTTGCAATTATAAATGCTATAAAGCGAGTAGTGTTAGAGGAACTATGCGATTACTAATAAAAAAAATACGATAATATGCTACAATACATGAAGAATATCCCTCAAGTCTCTCTGGTACCGGGTTCATAGTTAGTAAAATTTATATGGTAGAAATGATGTTCTCTGGGTTATAAACTGTAAAAGTCGATAGACGGCTAGTGTTACATGCACATAAACTCGCACAATCAAACATGACTTGTAATTAGCTTACACTATATTAATAAAAAGAAGCACATTGTTAAAAAAAAAAAACTACTACCTCCATTTCACAATGTTTGACACCATATGTTTAATTTCATTTTTTTGGCAAGTTGAAATGTGTGAGGAAGAATAGAGGGAAATGAGTAAAAAGTTTAATGAGTGGTTAAAAATAATGTACTTTCTGCCAACATTTACTCCCTCTGTTTCAATGGATGTGCACACTTTCCTTTTTCGGTTGTTTTTGTGAATTTGATACACTTTCCTTTTACAGAAAGATTTTTCAATTTCATCCACTCATTCTACTTTTCTCTTTCTAAATTCAATTTCATCCGCTCATTTCATTCATTTAAATCCAAACATCTAAACTTATGGTGTCATATCCAACAAAACGGAGGTAGTATTATATTTCACTATGAAGCCGACATCGAACCTAACCAACAAATGTATTCACTTTAACATGGCTCCATAGCCGCGACATGACTTTTACACACGTTTGATGCTAATGTTAAGCTTTTCAAAAAATGTACTGTACATTTTACAAATTAGCATCCAAATAAATAATGAATGAATGCATCTTTCACGTCAAATTGTTTTGTTTGGAAACAAAATTTAGCAATACTAAAAATAAATAAATGCAAGCAATCAATAATAGACCTTTTTTTTTAAAAAAAATGTTACAATCAATAATAGACCTTATTGCAACATCATCCTTAATTTAGTGGTTGACAGTCAATAAATGCAAGTAACAAACCTTATCATTGCAAATATTAATTTCCAAAACTATAAAATACTAATATTACACACATATATATATATGTATATATATATATATATCAGTTTTTTCTGGAAATTGGGCGATGTATGCTTCTTAACTAACAACCCCAATAACAACGCAGACCCTCTTTCCAAGCCGAAGTATTTCTTCTACAATCTTTTTTTCTCCCATTTTTTGCATTATGGGAGATGAGGAATGAGTGTGAGATTTATTTTCACACATTAATTTTGTTTTTCGACCTGACCGATTAGATCGTTGTGTTCATGATAATAACTCGATTTAGTTGTCTACGTCGATGTATTGTTCTCGATCTTTTTGTACAGATCACGAATTTGCAATTTCGTTTGTACTTTTACTTTTGGGTTTCCATTAATTTGGGTTCGTTAAATATGTGTTTTTCAAGGTGTTTATCGTTTGGACAACATAGATCGTGGTTGGATAAAGTGATGTTACAATCGTAGAAAATCCTGTTTGACGCAGTAATATTGATGCGTGATACGCTTCTCTTTGTCAAATGGTCATGATTTCCGCGGGAAGCGAGCTAATATCCCTGAGAGCGATGTTACCGTTTTTATTAGATTTCTTATCTGTAATAATACACATTATTGCTAGATGTTAGTTATGTTAAATGTCAATTTCATTCATTATGTTGGTATGCCTTGAATACTGTAATAGCCGCTTCTGCCACCCTGGCCTTGGGGGTCCGGGGGGGCGGAGTCGCCCCCGGCCCGACGGTATAGCTCGTCTCTTTATTGGACTGCTGTTGATTTGGGCCGAATTGCGTTTTTTGGCCCAGTTTGTTAGGGTTTAGGTGAGACAGCATATAAAGTGTCTCTCTCTGTAAACTCTATTCGGTTCCGCACTTATATAGGTAGAAATCTGGTCAATTTCTTGGCATCTGTAACTTGCTACCTATTATAGTGAATCCGTCTCCCGTTGATGTAGCCAAAATTGGTGAACCACGTAAATCTTGTGTTTTGTTAATTTCGTTCATATTTTCTGTTCTTTCTCCATTCCGCACAACACATTATAATTGTCAGTGAGCATTTTCCCCAAATATTTGAATTCATTTTCCTTTGGAAAAAAACACACACCCCAACAAACTTTAAAACATGCGTAACGAATTCCATAATGCATTCATGTCCATTTCCCAAAATAATTGTGTCCATTCCCAATCAATAAATACGTGTATTTATTGCATCCAAATCTATCACTATTTCAATGACATTCTGCTTGACCTAAGTGAAAGCACCACCCCATCTCTTCTGTCTCTATTTTTATTTCCCCCCATGAGATTTTTTAAAAAAAAACAGGAAGAGTGATAAACAGGAGGGTAAACGAATTAAATTGTTCATAAACAACGGGTGAAAGTTTGATTCGAGTTCAAGTTGGATGAGCACGACTGGATATCGAGCTGGTTCGATTATTAATTGAGTTTGAACTCAAGCATTTAAATTATTATTTGACAAATTCGTTGAATTTAACGAACATGTACTCTATATAGATTTCGAATTTTTCTCATATTTAAAAATTGTACTTAAACCCTCCATCTCACCATAAGATTGAGTGAAAACGTCTCACTTAAATCTTTGTAATAGGTAAGATCAAGTTCGAGATCAATTTTTTGGACTCAAATTAACCCAGACTCCCATTTTTTACCGAATTCGTTTATACCTCTAACTATTACTCACACAACAAAATAAAACTCTCAATTATATAACATACAATTACTCCATATAATATAATATTGGTGATAATTTCTTGTAATGGCAACTTGTACATCGTATTTTCATACCTATGCATACAAATTAGATTGTCATTTTCATAATAAATCAGTTAGATGATTAGATTTGATTTTATCTTGTTGACTAGTTAGAGTTATATTAGAACTAGTCTACTTTCATGCTTTGTACTCTCTATTTATTCTCTTCATGATCAATATTAATTATCACTGGAAATCACTCTTTCAATACTGAATTAATTAGAATCAGGTTAAGAAAGGAATACCCTTTCTGATTGGTTTTGTATATATCCTTTTCCATATCTAATTTTGTCTTGTATACCCTTTGTACTCAATATATATATGAATACACATAGACACAATTATTTTGTGGGTTATACATTCTGTCATGGTATTAGTCAGGCCTCTCTAAATATTCCCTGACTTTTTCCAAAATTCCAATTTTTTCCTCCCTATTTCCCGATCGAATGACCGCCGCCCACCCACCGCCCAACCGCCGGACTCCGACCGCTCCTCCAGCAGTTCCGTCGGATCCGGCCGATCGCAAGCTACCGACGCAGCTCGCACCCGCACGCGCCGTTGCCGCTCTTGTTTCATCGGTTCATGCACCTGTCGTGTCCTTCATGTGTCGGCTGTTGTGTTCCTGTGCCGCACTTGGTGCTCCGTCCTTGCACAAAAATTAAATCAGTCGTCCCTTGCCATTCACAAGCTTGATGTGTGTTTGGTGTGATTTGATTTATTTTTTGTGCTTGGATCTGTTCCCGATGTCATCAATCACTCTTTCGTCGTTGATCAACTGCATCACAATCAAGCTTGATGGTTCCAATTACTCTCATTGGCGTACTTAGTTTACTTCTGTTTTATGAACTGTCAAGCTGATTGGTTATGTTGATGGTACGACTGTCTGCCCTCCGGAGACCGCGAGCTCATCCTCCAAGGAATCCGAGGACAAGGTTTTTTACGATGCTGATCCCCGTACTGTCTGGTTTCAGACAGATCAGCTTGTCCAAACTGCACTTTTTTCATCCATGAATCCTTCTGCTATGTCGGCAGTTGATTGCATGGTCATTGCTGCTCAGGTATGGAATGATTTAGCCACTAAGTTTTAGAATGATTCTCATGATCGTCATCTCTTTCTCGTTGATCGTTTTATGGAGTTCGTCAAGAAAATCTATCTGTCCAAGAACACTATGCTCGTTTTAAAGATATTCTTGATGAATTACTTGTTCTTGGTCATTCCCTCAATGATGAGGATATTGCTATTGTATTTTGTCGTGGCTTGAATGATACAGTCTCCCAGTATTCTTCTCCCCAAATGGTGAAAGACATTTTACCTCCTTTATACACCATTGTTGCTGATGCTGAAGCGTTAGAATTTTTGCTTAAAGCTAGTTCGTCTACCTCTGGACCAGTTCCCTCTGATTTTTCTGCTTCTCAATAGGGATCCGGACAGGCGAATCAGGGCAGGGGAGGCCGCAGATTTGGCCGGGGTAGGGGCGGCCGAGGCCGTGGCCATGGCCACGGTGATGGTCGTGCACCGTCGCCAACATCCAATGGTGCGCCACTTCAGTCCGACCGTCATAGCTCGCCAATGGTGTCACTGCCTCGGTCATCTTGCTATATTTTGCTACAAGATTTCTCATGTTGCTCGCGATGAAGTTGCAAACTCCGCTGACATAGTTCAGCCATATTATCAGCAGTTGAATGCCACTCCTGATTGGTACATGGATTCTGGTGCTCCCAATCATATGACTGGCTCGACTTCCAATCTGGATAGCGTGGCTCCTTATCACGGTAATCGTCGTGTTTATTTTGGTAATGGTTCTGCTTTGAATATTTCTCATGTTGACAATTCCTGGATTTCTGATTCTCTTACTTTATCTGATGTCTTGGTTGTTCCAAATATCACCAAGAATTTATTATCGATTGCCAAGTTGACAAGGGATTTTAATACTGTTGTTTCTTTTGATGACATTTCTTTTACTATCCAAACAAGGTTACCAAGGAGCTCGTGGGCCGATGACACAGTGAGGGAGGTCTTTACGTTTTAGATTACGGTGGTGTTGCTTTAGTTTCTTTTGTTAATTCAAATAAAGCC
>JAULKM010000001.1:322108-334119 GCA_032355605.1 Rubia tinctorum
TTCCCCTCTCTAACTCTCTCTTTTAAGGTGGTGACTACTACAATAGCACAACATGTCTATTTATACTAAACACACCCAAACCCTAGGACTAATCTTATTGGGCATAAACTTTTGTAGCCCATCAAAGATTAAACACTAAGTCAAATACTAAATCTATTTTGAGTTTGAGGAGAAACCCAACACACATGTTGCCAAGGATTTAGAATTTCTTCAAAAATTCACCTCACATATAAAATCTCCTTCACTCATTTCATTTTTCATTAAAAAATATGTTATTTTGTTCGAATGTAGTGTTAGAAAATCAAAGAGGGTATTTAAGATTTTATCGTTACATTAAAGGTCAGATAATAATTTCTGAAAATAGAGGGGTTAAATCATACTTTCATGGAATCTTAAGGATTAAAAGTAGAACTATAGATTAGTTTTGGCAGAATATTTTAAGAGTAAAGTGTTAAACGCAAACCTTCCAATAATGGAAGTGGGACGAGGCAGAGGTTCAAGTGGTGGTTTACCACGTGTGGAAACAGTACATATAAGTGGGCCTCACATCCCTTTATCCCCGATCATCTCTTCATCAATGGGAAAACAAAGTCCAGACCGGCAGGCCAGCATATGTTCTTGTACACTCCGTAATTAATTCTATCATCATTTTAGGAAAGTTTCCTAAAGGCTGCATTTCTATAAATTTATGGACAGTTCACACTAGCTTTTATCTTAAATGTTATAATTTTTTATAAAAAATAAATATTATATTTTAAAATATAAAAAATACTAATATATATTTTAATGTGAAAATATAAAAATATATAGTATAAATCTAATTTTAAAATTTTCAAAATTTAGTACGTAATTTGACAAATGCAATGTATATGGTAAAAAAATAAGTGATCTTTCTATAAGATTATTGACAGACCAGCTGTCAGGAGACCCACTTATCATTTTATATTTAAGCTTTTATACTCCCTCTGTCCAGGGAAATCTGCACACTTTCTTTTTTTTGGATGTCTCGGGCAAATCTACACACTTTCCTCTTAAGAAAATATCCAACACTCTAAAAGTCTTAATTACCCTTAAAATCTCAAATTTTACCCCATCCTCGCTACTCTTTTAGACCCTAACCGAGCTCACCACTCCTCCCTCCTCATTTTCCCCACCGCCACCGCTTCTTTTGCCCCATTAATCCCACAGCCACCTCTCAATTTCCCCTGCCTCATAACCCAAAATCCTCTCCACCAAATCCCTCTGCTCAAATCATTGTGGCGATTGAAATAAGATATGGTGATTGAAGGAGAAGGCGGTGGAGACCCGATTGAAGGAGTCGGGAAATAGAGTCAGTGAAATCGAAGTTAGGAGATGGAAGAGGAGGGGTGGTGGTAGAGATCAGGAGATGGGTGGTGGTGGTGGTGGTGGTGGTCCTGGTGGAGATGGAGATGGAGATGAGTGGTGGTGACGGAGGAGGGAGAAGCAGGGGCATGAATTACAGGTTGAAGATAGGGGTAAAAGGGTCTTTTTAGAAAGTAAATTTGAAGAAAGATTTTTTTTCTGTAGATTATCCAGGGATGGAAACAGTATGTATTTATTTTTGGCTCTATCAAGTATGACAGATATAATATTGAAATTTATTTTTTCAGTTAACTTTAAATTCACTTCAAATATAATCCATTTATTCATCTAGATTTCTAGATACACCTAAAATATACTTTTAATATTAATTTTAATATTAAAAAACACATTAATATTTACATTTAAAAGTACTATTCAATTTGTCTCACCTGAAATTGCACTCTTGCTTTCTTAACACAATTATCTATCAAATTTAACTGCATATTTTAATAAATATATTAACAACAATATTATTGTATGTGATATTTAATTTGTCGTAGAAAATAATTTCTAAATATCAAATTTTTATTTATTGTTATTTTACGCAGGTAAACATATTAAAGGTCAAACATGTTTCTTAAACAACATGGTAATGACTGCAGTGCAATTTCACCTGGGAGAGAGGGAGTATATAAGATAAATAATAATTTTAGTTAATATTAAACTTATTAACTACGCAAAAAAAATTAGCGCGTGGAGTGAGGTCGGGATTCTTTAGGCTTAATATTTAAAAAAATTGATGTGGCCACTTACGTTTTGACTCAATATTTAGGAAAGCTGACGTGACTTAACTAATGATCACCTCAATTTTACTAAAATAGGTAAGTTTTAAGAGTGACCAAAACTTGTGGGATAGATTAAAATAGAAAAGTGGTCATTAGTTATGTAGCAGAGAGAGTGTAAATTAATCTTCACACTTCATTAATCATTCATTGCGGGTACTATTTTCATCTTAATCACTAATTCACTACTTAATTTTATAAAAATATTACATTTATTTCCTTTCCATTGAGACAAATGTAGGACGAACCTCTACTAAATCCATCACAATTCACAGCCATCCCTAAGTATTCCCAGACTCCCCACTCTATCACCTATTCGTTCATGCGAATTTACGATTGTTACCAAACCTTCCTTTAGTATTTATTGGTCAACATTTATGGAGACAGTGGCTCGGATTCTGTGGTGGAAATAGTTAGTTGGACAAAATGTTGGAAGCAGAAAAAGAAATCAGAGACACCAAAGATACTCCCTATGTCCCTTTAATCGTGCCTTACTTCACTATTCATCAATAAGGTTGATGTTGTTTGAATTGTAAAAAACTATAGATATATAAATATGGAAATTATCGTGTGATGTATCACTACATTTATCTTGACATATATTTATTTATTGTTATACATAATTTAAGATATTAAAATTATAAAATTATCAATGAATAGTGTAAAAAGAGGAAGTAAGACAGAAAAAGATGGACGGATGGAGTACATGTTTCTCATAATACCTATTCATTTATGAGTTCATCTTTTGAAAGATGGTATTTCCATAAGTCATGGAAAGATCAATGTTTAAAGTGCAAATTAGAAGAAATGAAGATAAAATTTCTGGGTTGCATGAATCAGGTTATAAACTTTATGAATACTACACGTTGCATAATAAATTTTTAATATTATAACTAAGACATTTAACTTTTATTATTCTAATTAAACTCCGTCTTTCCATAAACTTATGGAAAGACGGTCTTTCTCAAGACTTTGTCTTCATGTATAATATGTAGATAAAAAAACATTTAAATACACCTTTTATAGGTAAATGTATAAACATATCAGCAATGAAACACTTACAAAACAAGATAAATAGATCAAAGAAAATAAAAAGAACGCGTCTAAAATATTTATATTTTTATATACTTGAGTAGGAAGAAGACAACGGCTTAAAATTTTCAATAGTGTAATATAATAAAAAAAGATTGTGATGTATTAGAATCTAAGTGGAACACTATGGTAAAATATATATATGTAATCGACCATACATTGTCTTGATCACTGGCGTTGAAGAAATTAGGAATCCCAGAAACTTGTAAATATATAATCAAAGTCGTATTTCCATACCTAAGATATTTCTTTTGAATGGAAATATAAATAAACAAATCAATAAATCATTTCATATCAAACTATTGCTAAATCACTATTTAAGTGTATATGAAAATGAAATATTGTAGCATTTTCTGCATTGATTGATGAAAAACCACAAACATGATTGATCATTATTTTATTTTTAAAAAAGAAAATTTTCAAAGTCTTATAGTCTAACCGTTGGTATTCTCTGTCTCATTTCAATCTTCAATTTAATTATTCATTTAGTCAAAACTTCCTAACTTTGACTATAAAATTGAATTGGTACATATAAGTATAAATACTATTGTAGGATACATTGTTAGGTTTATTATAACACATATTTTTAAAATATCAAATTTTCACAAATTTTAATTATCCTTATCGAAAAATATTAATGATCAGACATTTTTCAATTCAACGGTTAAAAGTCAAAAGTTAAAACTCGAAATAGGATAGAGGGAGTACTTTACATCTTCACAGTGAATTCAATTTTCTCGGAGATAGTAGGATACCGTAATTATTTTCATACTTTAAATGTTGAGACCAATGGATTCTTCATTCGTCCTATACAAAACTTCCTACTTTTCTTTTTGGTCTATTTAGTTAAAATTTTCATATTTTGACTCATTCCTTTTTTGAACATAATTTAGTGGCTTCAATTTCACAATAGTCCGCTGAAATTTAAAAGTAGTCCCAGTTCCCTCTCTCATTAGCCGACACTGCTAAATGACGTGTAAAAGTTGATAGTATGCAACTTTTTATGGGATGGAGAATAGTAAAATTGATTATTTATTTATTTTTTTTCAAAAAATTATATTGATTGGAATCTGGAAATCACAAAGTATGGCCATGACTAGTCCTAATAGAGTCATGAGCTACTATCATAAAACCAATTCATTTTATGATAGGATCTCATGATTCTAATATGGTATCAGAGCCCAGTGTTGGCTCATAACCTCTTTAATCCACGTTTGCGCGATGATTAATACCGCTGCACGTGATGAGGGCGTGTTAGAGTCTCACATCGGTGGTTGACAGAGTTATTACTAAATATATAAGATCATGAGTCACCCTTACACAGTACTAATTGATTTTATGATATGAACCCATAATTTCAATATGGTATCAGAGTCCAAGGTTGGCTCATAACCCCTTTAATCCACGTTTGTGCGATAATTAATAACGTTGCACGTGAGATTGCGATCATGGTTCTAGTAAGTCCCGAGGCTTAAGCAAAACTCGACCTTCTGAGTAGTTAAAAAGAATATTACTGCCTAGATGCAAGTTGGCACGAACAATACATCAACCCTCGTACCTCAACGTCTTATTTAATGTGTGATGTTTCAAGTAAATATGGTACAAGACCATGAAAAAAGGAGGAGTAAGTTGACGAGAATCACCGATTCAGCCAGTTGCGGCCAAGTTGCAGTTAATACACCCTTTGTTTATCTATTAATGACAAATTTACCTACTTAGAATATTTTCTTTTAAATAACACAATTTCTATTTTTAATAAAATTCATTCAATTTCATCCACTCATTATACTTTTTACTTTCTACATTCAATTTCATACACTCATTCTCTTTTTACTTTCTACATTCAATTTCATATACTTATTTTCTCCACCTAAACCTATGAGGTCATAAATAACAAAACAGATGGTGTGGGTAGGTGAAGGCCAAATGAGAAGTTTACATGTGTCAAATTGAAATCAGAATTTAAAAAGAAAAACAAGTTTAAGTTTAACTGAATTGAATTTAACATATGTCAACTTCTCATTTAACCCTCACCTCCACATATAAATCCCCACATAATTTTTTTTTCTATTTTCTCAAGTAATGTCCCGTTAGTTAAAGCGGAGATTGATATGGAAACATTTACTTTTCCATGTTCTTATTATTGACAGATCATTACTCTTTTTTATAATGGAAAAGTCTTGGGAAATACGGTATTTCCACAGTCTTATGGAAAAATGATGTTTAATTATAATAATAAAATGTAAAAGGTCTTTGTTGCAATATTAAAGTTTTATTATGCAACATGTAGTAGTTATAAGTTTTATAATCCGGTTCATATAACCCAACAATTTTATCTTAATTTCTTCTAATTTACACTTTAAACCTTGATCTTTCCTAGCTTATGAAAAGACCGTCTTTCAAGAGACGTACTCTTATATTGGTATATATCCCAAAAAAAAAATCCCATTAACTTCAAAGCGGCCTTCCTTTTCAGTTTTGCCTCCAGCAAATTAATCAAACCTGGGATAGTTGCACTCCCGCTTACAAGGTACTCCCTTTTCACCACCCTTTATCCATTTCAATGGCCTGATGTTCTTGTTCACTGCGAGTTGCATCTTGTTGGTCTGGGTTTAAGGCTTCAGCTGGATTGAGGTGGTTTAATGATCGGACAAATTAAGGTTTTTTTGTTTGTACGATGTTTTTAAAAGAGGGATGTTCATTACTGTTCAAAGTTCACAAACTCTCAATCCCTTTTGTGCTGAACACATCTGCTCCAGTACTCAGTTCCACTCAACATGTTAATCAGGGTAGTAAAGATTCGATCTTGATTAGAGAAAGTGAGGTTTTGAGGAGACTGAGGGATGAATTTGACGTATATTCGGCTTTAAATTACTTCAAGAATGTAGCGAATGCGAGTAATTTCAAGCATACTTCTCTAACTTACCAAATGATGATAGAAAAACTTGGGCAGAATGATGAATTGGATGCTATTCAGTACCTTCTGCAGCAAATGAAGCTGGATAGGGTCCCTTGTTCCGAGGATGTGTTCATTAGTGTGATTAAGTCGTATAAGCGTGCTGGTCGAGCTGAGCAAGCGCTGAAAACATTCTACAGGATACAGGATTTCGGTTGTAGAGTGACTGTTAGGATTTATAATCATTTGTTGGATGCATTGCTTTGTGAAAGTAGGTATCATATGATCAATCCTGTTTATGATAACATGAAGAAAGATGGTCTGGAGCCGAATGTGTTCACGTACAACATTCTCTTGAACGCGTTCTGTAAGAATGATAAGGTGGATGGGGCTCGTAGATTGCTGGTAGAGATGTCTAACAAGGGTTGTGATCCTGATGTGGTGAGCTACACTACTATTGTGTCGTCGTTTTGCAAGATTGGTAAGGTTAGAGAAGCAAGAGAACTTGCATTAGGGTTCGCACCATGCGTGCCGGTTTATAATGCGCTGATACACGGATTCTGTAGTGGTAGCGATTATAGCGAGGCTTTCGAGTTGATGGATGAAATGGCTGATAAGGGACTTAGCCCTAATGTTGTCACATACACGATAGTTCTGAATGCGTTGTCTGATTCAGAGAATGTCAAGGTTTCTTTCGCGTTTCTTGGGAAAATGTTCAGAAGAGGAGGATCCTAATGTTCAGACTTTTACTTGCTTGATGAGAGGACTCTCACCAAAAGGAAGATTTTGCGAAGCTTTTGACATCTGGAAAAGGATGATCCATTCGGGACTTTTCCCTAATGTTATCACATACAACACACTGATTCATAGTCTGTGTTTGGCAGGAGATTTGCAGAAAGCTTTGTCCCTTTTCAGTCAGATGGGTACTTTTGGATGCATTCCTAATGTGCTACCTTTAGTACACTGATTGATGGGTTTGCGAAATCTGGAGATTTGTCGAGAGCATCAGAAATCTGGAACAAGATGATTGCTTCTGGATGTCGCCCGAATGTTGTGGCATATACAGCCATGTCGGAAGTCCTCTGCAGAAACTCTATGTTTGACAGAGCTTATAAACTGATTGAAAGAATGCGGGTGGAAAACTGTCCCCCGAATACAGTCACATACAATGTGATTATCAAACAATTATGTTTGAGTGGCAAAGCAGATCGCGCGATGCAGTTGTTTGATGAAATGAAACAGTATGGATGTGAGTGTAACATTGCCACCTACAACGAGCTTCTTGATGGTTTGTTCAATGCTAACAATAACCGGGTAGCTCTCGGGCTTCTCGTTGATATGGAGGAGAAGGGTTTTCACTTGACTTCAGTGAGCTACAACACTATCATAAATGGATTTTCCCGGGCATTCATGGTTGAAATGGCTCTGTTGTTTGTCGCAAAAATGATCGTGAGGGGGGTAAAACCCGATGCATACACTTTCAACACGATGATCAACGCCTACTGCAAGAGTGGTAAGGCTGAATCTGTGATCACTCTGGTTGACAGAATGAAAGATGGTAATCATGAGCCAGATTCAGTCACGTACACGAGTTTAATCTGTGGGATCTGTGAGTCTATCGGGGTAGAATCGGCCTCCACATACCTCCAAAGGATGAATGATGATGGAATTCTTCCGAATATCGCCATATGGAATGCTTTGGTGAGGGGATTGTTCTCCAAGGTGGGATTTCAGGCATCAGTAGCTTATCTTAATGGAGTAGTAGATTAGGTTAAAGTTGCTAAAAACACCTGTAAGATTTATTTTTTATCAAGAAAAGTAATTAGGCATTTGTGGTTCCTTTTTGTCAAGAAAACTTTGCATCTTGAAGTAGATTAGCTTATACTAGTTGCTAGAAATGCCTGTAAAATGTGCACAAGATCCTGAACTCCTGTTTTTCAAGAAAAGTGATTTGGCATTTTTGGTTCCATTTTGTACACAACATCTTGAGACAAGCTATGATAAAGATCAAAACTTTGCATCGTGTAAGTGCAAAATGTACAAAATGAAAAGTTTGTTTTGCTCATAGGCATTGACAATGAAGAGCTAAACTACCTGTCCCTATTTTGAGATTTCAAGAAGCCACAAAACACTATTGAAGTGCTTTCTCACCTTCTAGTTTGCTTCTCATAAGATCACTTTCGCTTTCATTTTCATCCACGTAAATCACACCATCAGCGCTGTCCCTGAAAGCAGACATGTCTACTTCATCACCATCGTCGCTGCCTTCCTCCTCATCATCGTCAATCCATTCTTCACCGTCATCATCAAACTCAGTTTCCTCATATTGCAGCGAGGGGAATAAAGGAGGAGGAGGGCATTCCTCAGTTTCCGCCTTGTCCCTCTTCATCACAAGGTGGCGAATGACTCTTTCGTCCTGATCAAGCATGGTCTTGAAATCATTTATCAGTTTCGCTTCCAACTCAAAGTTTAAAAGGATGTAATGAGCATTCTTCGCTTTCTGTATCCTGTATGCCAGTCTCCTCATTCCCCAATCACTGAATCTCCATATCATGCCTTTATTCTCCTCTATGAATTCTGTATCGGCAAACAAACTAGCATTTTTAAGTCTACAAGATGAATTCTTTCGAACATGAAACAGAAGAAACAGCCTTAAAGGGACAATACCAAAGCAACAAATATAGATTACAGATCAATATCACACAAAATTACACATATGTCTAGATTACAAGGAAACGTCACCTTGAACTTTCCGGTTGACAATCTCAACCTCTTCTTTATGATCTTCATGAATCAAATACACCACCTCGTAGTGCCTCACTGTGCAAAGAAACAAAACATATCATTGCAAAGGATGGAAATTAAGCCGTGGACTGTTTCATTCTAAACCAAGATGTCGCATGCAATCACGAAGCGCTCAAGTAACAATACACATGATTGTCATTTGTGAGTAACTAATGATCTTTCACTACAGATACCAAGAATTCTCCAGTATCCATAAGCATAAAAATAAGGTAAATTAAGCCACACAGTTTCGTCCTAAACCAAGATGTGCAATTGCGAACCGCTTAAGTAACAGTTAAGATGATTGTGAGTATCTAAGGATCTTTCATTACACAGACCAAGAATTCCAATGAATCAAAAAGTATGAAAATGAGGCAAATTAAGGCACCAGAATCAAAAGAATGCGAAAAGTTCTTACTCCTTTCGAGATTCAAATCGCTCTCTAGCTGAATACTCAAAGCCTCATACAATTCCTCTGCAAAAACAAAGAAAATCCCCAAACATTTTACTAGATTTCTCAAAAATGGAAGCACAACAAAGAACATGAAAATCCAAAATTACCCTCTTCAGCATCAGCAAATTCTGGAACAAGCTTCCCATCTTTTTCAACTTTCTTCTGTCAAATCCAGGCAGACAAAAACAGTTCAATATCACCACTAGGATAAAAATAAAAATAAAAACTGTCCCTAGAATTCCAGATAACACAAAAAAGACCGATTTCTTATCCTTAAAAACTACCTCTTTGAGAAGAACAGCTTCAGGGAAAGGACCAGTGGACTCATCGGGCCTTGAAACAAAGCTGTGGGAATCAGTTTTCTTCTTTTTCGGGTCCCTTTTGGCTGCAACTGTGACTGAAGTCCTCAGCTTTAATGGCGAACAAGATTGCCCTTTTCCAGAAACCAAGAAACACTTCCGGTTTCGTTGGAACCCGGAAAAGATATTGCAAAAACTCATCGGTTTTAGAGCGTCTGGAAATATTGTTCTCATCAGTAAAGAATCCATTTTTGTTGAAGTTCTCGAGCAACTGAAGTAGGAGAGCAAGATTTAAGGAGGGAAGAAGAGGGTCAGGGTCATAAGGGTAAATTCTCTTCTATGCTATTCTATTGAGGGCCTTTTGGTCTTTTTAATGATCTCCGACGTGTGACTCCGGCATTGACTACATCATCTAGCCGGTCAAAGGTCATATAGTTATTTTCCGGTGCCTCTCTAGGGTTACAAGTTTTTCTACTTAAGTGAATTTATTCCCCAGTTTCTTATTTAATACACATATATCCTCGGCTTTTCAAAACTGTACATATACACCAGTTTCTTGTTTGTGCACACATACCCCTCAATTTTTCAAACGCTGATTTTCGATTATAAACGTATATGTTCACTTTCGAAAAATTGAGAGGATTATATGTTCACTTTTGAAAAACTAGAAAGGGTTTATGTGCACTTTCAAAAAACTTAGGAGATTATGTGCACTTTCAAAAAAATTAGGAGATTATGTGCACTAAACAAAAAACTCATGGACATGAATACACTTACCCTATTGATTATCATCTGACCTGAATTCAGTTTTTGTTCAATCGGTCTACTTTTAAATCAATATTTTTATTCATGTCAAGTTTTATGTTTCTAGATCTAACTTGGATCCCCATTGAAATGGATTTTGGAGTGAAAGGCAGACAAAATTGCTGTACATATGCAGCAAACTGCTTTACTCAAAGGATCACTTCCTCATCATGTACACTCGAAATTACCATGTCCAAACCAACAGACTATGATTTCTACTACATCAATGCTACTTTTTCCCCTTTTTCTTTCTCTTGGTGCTGCTACCACCACCACCACCACCACTCGCGCCGCCCTTGGAGGTGCTCCCCGTCTCGGGAGCAGCAGCGCCGCCACCCTGGAAGTTGTCGAACATGCCAGATTCAACTGCATTCTGAAACCACTCGAATAACTCCTCCTTGGTCATGTTTTCTTCCATACTCGGGGGTGCATTAGGTACCCCTCCTCTTTGTCCGGGGCTAGTGCCCTTACCCGTGCCCGGCTTTGCAGTCGTTATACTTGTGTTTACATGGAAGCCCGGCTTGTGGGAGTTTGCGGGGCATCTCATTCCCTACAAAACGACGATACAGACACAGTATGATCATACCTCGCTATCATTTTTAAGAAAGACGGGTGAAATTTTACCTGACAAATATACCACTCTGTTGCATTGTAGATTTTGCCATCTGCACAAACAAAGGCAGCGGGAGGATCTACCTACAGTCATTCAGACATTTAAATTTGTAAATCATCCTTGCACAAACTTTAAAAATTGAAGTTTTGCCATAAGCACATATATACCTTCTGCAGCATCCCGAAAATTATGGGGTGTGAAGACTGTTCAACCCATCCGTCTCCATCTTTAGCACTGTGAAAGTCTCCGCATTCCTTAAATTATGAAGAGCGAAATCAATACAACTGTAACACGATTCTAATAGCCCGCAAAAACTCTATCGTTTAAGGTGTATCTGTGTGTAAAACATAGAACATATATGATCCGAGAGAAGGGAAAACCTGGCACCATCTTGCTTTGGATTTTACTTTGTTAGTATGAATCCAGACATGAAGGTTCCCACACCTTCGACATGCAATTCGTCTTATCTCTCTAAGAGGGTCATCGGCCTCAGCTTCATCACGTGCATGGCCAGGGGAAAAGAACCCGTTTCTCCTTCTACTCTGAAAAAGTGAACGAGTGAAGCCTTAAGTAAAGTAGGGGCAAAAATAAAATGCCATCACAATTACTGACGCTTAAGAAGCAATTTTCTTTCACAAGTTACAGATTTTCTTACCCTCTGCGAAGTTCCTTGAAATTGCCGGAAATAGTTGAGCAGTTCTTCCCTTTTAAGTTCATCATCATAAGCTTTTCGCTTGGAGGTATCCAATAAAACCTACGGAAACAGAACCTACCAGCATTAAACAAGAAAAGGAACAGCAAAGGAAAATAAAATGCATTAAGCTAATTAATTCAACCCAGAAACACAAACCTCATACGCATTTTGCAGTTTTTTAAAAGCTTCGGCTGCCTTTTCATTGCCCAT
>JAULKM010000001.1:359371-380661 GCA_032355605.1 Rubia tinctorum
GCACCACTTCTCCCCCGCCACAACTCAAACTTCGCCCCCGCGCCACCTATCACTCGCCACTCCCCCCACCTACCCTAGCTCCACATCTCCTTCGTCACCTCGCCACCACCGCTTAGCCTCCACCTCGTAACAACTCCCCATCATCGCTTAAAAGCCCCCCACCACCATGTTGAAACCCTACCCCGCCCGTTTGCACCACCCTCACAAACTTGATAAAGAATGACGAAGAACAACAGAAGAGAATGACGAAAAATTTCCCGGAGCTGCTGCTCAGAGCGGCACCTTCGTGGAGGCGTGGCGGAGGCAGCGTTGGCGGGGTAGATTGGAGAAGAAATGGACACAACATAATGGGATGGGAGCGGGGAAGAAATGGGGCACACAGCAGAATGAGATGAGAGAAAGAGAGGAATTTTGTTGTTTTGTTAAAAACCAAGGGCATTAATGTCTTTTACATTTTTTAAAGTTTTAAAAAGAATGGTAAAATTGTCATTTCAACAATTTCTGGCTATTTCTTCCGTTGACATTTTCAGGTTTATTTTTGCACTTTTAGATTTTACAAGGTAATTTCTTCACTTTCGCCCAAAACATAGGGTTTAAAACGCATTTTTCTCTATATTGTTTTAAATTGACTGGTAAAATTTAAATTATACATTATATTACGTGATACATTAGGTAGAAAAGACAATTTCCAATTTCATCCTGATAATCCAGTCCAAACAATCCAAAATGTTAGTAGGTTGGAGCTGAGGTTAAATGAATTGACAATTAAATAAATGAATCTGTGTGACTGAGTCATCTAAAAATATGCATTATGTTAGATGTTCATTAAAAGGTTATACTAATTTTTCAACATTAAAATCTACCCATTTTTCATGATTAAAATTTATAATCTAAATAATTGATAATTATATTTAAAAGCTAAAATTTTGGGAAAAATCGTTTTCCCACATATTTATGGAAAGATGAGGTTTAATTAGAATAATAAAAGGTAAAATATTTAGTTGCTATATTAAAGTTGCTATATTTTATTATGTGACGTACAATAGTTATAAAGTTTACGACCCAATTAATGCGACCCGAAAATTTTATCTTTATTTTTTAAAAAATTTAAAATTTAAAACTTGATCTTTCAATGGCTTATGAAAAAACCGTCTTTCAAAAGACGAACTCATTTAAAAATATATCATAACAGATCTAAATATTTCACATTAAAAAGTTCATATATGCCGTCAAAATGTATGATTATATAAACACAAATGGAAACCCTTGAAGGCACAAAAGAAGTATACATTTTCACAATAATGGGAGACAATTAACCGGAAATGACTTATACTTTTATTAGTATTATTTTAATTCAAGCATACTGGATCACACTAAACCATCCACTATAACTTGTAGTCGAAATTTGCAACCAAGAAATTCAAGTTGCAAATGGGCAGGTGGATATCTTCTTCTTTTTTTAAAAAAAGAAACAATTTTGAACCCAACGTTACACGGTTGAGAGAGATTCACAAGTACACATCCAAATACCTGATGCTGAAATCATAGTATTACAAGTTAAATTATGTGATCTACTAATAGATTCCAGTTAATTAAAACCAAACATTGATAGTGACATAAGATGTCTCTATCACTATTCTCAATATGCACCACTGCTCCCTAGATATTATCCACAATTCAGTTCAATTCAGTTCATACCAGCGAAAATTTAATTTTGTGAAATTCAGTTTTATTTAGTTATTTTACTACTATTCACTTATTGTTAGTTTAGTTCAGTTCATTTCAGTTCAGATCAGATCAAATCTAAGGAAGTAAACTAAATTAAACATAAGTATATTAAAATTAATAATAATAATAAGATTAAATTAAGTTTATCTTATTACATTATTTTTATTGAATTCGACCGATTAGAGGTGAACTGAAATAAAGTGAATCGAATCAAGTGTAGACAATCAAATATTTTTATTTTATAATATTAGATCAGCTATAAAGATTAGTTAGGTTCCCTTATTTTTGTCCGATTGAATTGGATCGATGTGAAATGAATTGATTTTAAAAAATAATAATATTAACAATAAAATTAAATGGAGATAATATTCATTAAATCAATTAAACTAAACTAAAGTCGACTTAAATAAATAAGATGATAATATAAATTAAATTAATCAAACATTTCATCAAACTAAAATTAATCGAATTAACTGAATTAAATTAAACTAAACTAAAATGAATGTAAGTTAAGAAGAAAGCTTTAATTAAACTTTGTTTTGTGTCAAAAGTAAAAGTTCCTATAATATTAACATAGGAGATGTGTATTAAGTATTTAAGTTTTATTAGTTAAAAAATATTAGAAAGAAATTATAACCTAACTCAAGCCTAACCTTTCTAGAGCCTTCATCATCTAAATTAAGCAATACAAAGTCTCAAAGATTAAACAAATCAAAATGGCCCACCAAGAAGTGCTTCCCCCCAAGATATTCAATTGGCACATCCCATTGAAAATATCAGTCTTTAAGAAACAATTCAATCAATATTTAAGGGGAAAAGTAGAAAAGACAAAAGGCACAATGATGTTTTTAAGCACTAATCGCATGAACAAGTTGATGATTAAGAAATACCACCATGTCATGGCACATAGAAAACATATTTACTACTTTAATAGTGTGTTTTTTCTTATTATTAACATACTTTTTTTAAAAGAAAATTTAATATCAACACAATATCTATTTGTGGTGAAATGTAACAAATTTCACCCCACTTATGTTACTATTTTACTATTTTTCATTTATTTTCTACTCGGTTTATATTTTCATTCACTCACCTAGTTTTCTCGGCTCATTTTATTCAATGCAAATCAATATGTACAAAAGCAGGTCGGTTACATAGGAAGAAACGTACAAAAGAATGGTAGATTCAAGCCTAGATATTTTATAACCTTGTAATACAAAGTTGGCTATATATGTGCATAGGATGATCAAACTCATGTTTACAATCAAACCTCCAAACCATAAGTCTTCCTTTCTTCAAACCTTTGAAGAAAATGAAAACCTCAAGCATGATGATCACTTCAATTGCAATTCTTCTAGCCATCCTCCCTTCAATCACATTTAGCCACCCTTCAGCTTTCAAGAAAAGCAACCATATCTTCCTGGTTCAAGAAAATGAAAGTGATCTCATAGAAACCACTTGCAACAACACCCCAAACTACCAACTATGCATTTCTGTCCTCAAGTCTGATCCCAGAAGCCGCGGTGCAGATGTTTACGGGTTGGGCCTCGTTGTTGTGGACGCAGTGAAGGAGAAATCGTCTTTCGCGATGGAAACCATCGAGAAGATGAAGTCATCAAACCCGAACCCGGAGTTCATCATCCCCTTGATCAAGTGCAACATCTTGTACAATGCAGTCCTCAAGGCTGACATCCCAGAAGCCGTCGAAGGGCTCACAAAAGGTGTCCCTAAGTTTGCAGAATTCGGGATGGATGATGCTGCTTTAGAGGCTCAGATGTGTGAGAGCTGTTTTGAAGGGATGAATTCTTCACCTTTGGCTGCCATAAACAAGGATGTTTATGATCTATCTCTTGTAGCTAAATCAATCATCAGAATGCTGCTATGATTGAAGTTGTTTTGGTTTTTTTTAAGGTTGGAACCTAAGTGTTGATTGATTATATGATATGATCATCTGTGTAGTTTCTCTTTTTATTTTTATCTATGTCATAAAACATTAATGTTTTGATGCTTGCAGCCTTTGGATACTAATGCTACTTTTTTTGGTCCCAAATTGACAGGCTCGGTTCTTTTCCACTTCAATTCGGTTCTACCTTAATTTAGGTCGGTTATTACTATTATTGAATCTGTTTAATCATAGCTGAATCCAAATCAGGCAAAAAGTACAAGGCTGAACACTGAGTTCCGAGCTTCCGATTCTCCGGAGCTATTTAATTTTAGTTCAGTTTAAATCAGGCGGGAAAAAAACAAGGCTTATTTGGTTGAATTGCAGTTCAATCAAATCAGGCGAAAAGAACATGACTTCCTTTCAATTCAAATCAGGCGAAAAGAACATGGCTTACTTTCAATTCAAATCAGGCCAAAAAGAACAGGACAACTTTGGCTAATCGTAGTTCAATTCAAACCGGACGAAAAAAAACACGACAACTCTGCCTAATCGTAGTTCAATTCAAGTCAAGCAAAAAGAACAAGACAACTTTGTTCAATTGTAGTTCAATTTGAACCGTGCGAAAAGAACAAGGCTTGAGACTGATCCTATAGAGTCGGCTTTCTAATATTGACATATGGTCATTCTTGATGATCAATAGCAATTATAGCATAAATTTGCCAAGAATCAGATCAAAGAATCAGTCAAACTCTTGATTTAAATTCCTACAAATAAGCCAGGGTTTCAATCTCTTGGTATCATGCAACTATCTTTTGTGAATGAATCTGTCCACTTTGACCATATTCTTGGATCTGAGGATCTCAAAAACAGCAAACAAAAGATGCAAAATCCCAAAGGAAACAGCCAAGTGAAGGACAGATTTTTTTTTGCACAAAAACAGCACTTTCTTGGTTGTTTTCACTGAAAATCTTTCAAATTTGGACATACATTCAATTCAGCACAATGAAACAGGAATAATTTCTTCGAATCTCAGCTTCAAAATCGAAGTCGAACCTTACATCATCATTTCAGAAAACAATGAAAAAGAATACAGGATCTTGTGCTTTATTCTTGACAAGGCATTCAGGCAACAGAAGTACTGTACATTAACACCAAAAATCGTCGAACAATACCAACCGTGTGGAAAAGTATTTGCAGAAAGAAGCACTAGAAATCCACCTAAGGTTAGGGTAACTCAAAGAAGAAAGCGACAGGATACTGAATTGGGGTTCGGTAATGTACTGATAGGAACAAAAGACACCCTCATTAAATCCACACTTCAACTCTTAGCGGCTTCTCCAAAATTCCCGGTATCTGAACCAGAAACAAGTTCTGGTAAACTGCATGCAAACACAAATTAGTTATATTTCATCTCGCGGCAGAAACACGAAAGGTAAACTACTGATTCACGCGATCATAATTGTCAGAATGGACTTACTCGGGAGGTAAAGAGTTGGAAGAATTTTTAGCACTAGCCGAAGGGTTTATATGATTCTCGGCCACTCGGACGCTATTGTCCATCGCTCCAGATAAAACCAGGGAACTGTGAATTCCCACACCAGCATTATCTCTACCAGAGGACATCCCTGACAATACAAGGCGAGTATAACATAAGTACTACATCTATGGCCGATCGAGTTCACAAGTTTTCTCATCAGTATCTATGGCAAATTTAAGTTATCGAAAGAGCTGTACCACAGAGCAAATTATTCTACATATTCAAAAAAAAATAAAGTTATCCATCGTATTTAGATCAATAGAAACACCAACTCAATCAAACAGACTGAATCACAAATAATAAGCAGTGAATTCAATGCATAATACTTTCAGAAATGTCATAAGCTTAACAATCCTAGGTTTAGAAATACATCACGAACCGCAATCTGGCCAGGAGGAGAAGAATATCACGAGGAACTAGCAACTACTCAAACCAGTTTATGAATCCATATAAAAATCCAATCTTGAAAGCTTAAGCATATAGCTGAAAACAAGAGATCATAGTGTGCTATCAAGTACTAAAAATCAGAACTTTAAGTGGTAAAAAAGCTAACCTTGACATATAATAACAACACAAAACATGATGGTACAGAGCATGGCAAACAAGCTGCCACTGAATGACGTTGAAGAAGATGGCGATTTCGCAGCTTTCATTTTCTTCAATGCCTTCATCCTCTCAATCCTCGCACGTTTCAACGTAGCGAGTTCAGCCAGCTCTTTAATCAGCTTCTGATCAGCCGCATCCAGTGACAGCCCTCGAGGGGGGCGAGGGGGCTTTGGAGGCTTCTTAGCACTCAGCGTCTTGCGCTTCTCATTCTCCGTCTTCTTCTCCACCACAAGCTCCCCCACCGTGCTGCTTGTCTCAATCAGAACTTGCACATTACCGGGGCAAACCTCGTATTCCCTAGTTTCTCCCCTAACAGAATCCTCCATGATATCACACGCAACCCGGGCAGAACTTTCCTCTGCATTCACAGTCCTACTACAGCTCTCAATATCAATCGGACAACTTTCACCCCTACGAACACAGTGATCCATCATAGATGCCCTTACAACTAACCGTTTTTGCACTCAGAACTCCACAGTAGACAATATCAGGCAGATTGAGGGATCAAAATTCCATACTCCCACTAACAACCGTCCCACGTTAGCTCAAACTTGTCTAAAGATTCAACTTCAACTCCCCAGACCTAAACACATTACAAGAAAACAACAAAGTTTACATGGGAGCAGCTCCAAGATCAGCCACATTGGCAAAATTATGCTAACAGCAGATTCATACACATAAGCACAACCATCAAAATCCCAATTGCAATAGGGATTTCAAAGCATCTAAAAAGGATAAGGATTCAATTTTTATGAGACCCAATCAATAAAAACACACACACAAACACAAACACTAAGCTAACAACAACCATAAGAGTCAAATCTTTGGGAGCCAAATTCAAAAGGAGAGGAGTACCTTCAAGAAACAGTAAAGCAAGCCCAGATCCAATGAAGACAAATAGCAGCAACGCACAATATATATGAATAAATAAATAAATCAAATAATTGAGTGTAAAACAAGGTGGGATGCAATTATATCCGCAGTACACTATAAGTGTGAAAAAGGGACATCTAGGAATTAATCTCCAATCCCATAAGCCATATCCTGTTTATTTGCAGGTGGGATTGACTGAGTAATTCCAATAATATTCGAAAAAAGATTCTTGAAAATACCCTTAAAAAAAAACTAAAGATCAAGACTTTATCCAACAGAGACACGAGCTGAATTCGAAGACATTGATGATTGGGATTGCTTACCTCTCACATGTAAGAATAGTGCTTACCCGAGTTTCCACCGACACTTTTTCTGCCTGAGAAATCAGTTCTGGAGTTTATATATGTCTATTTTTAATTGGAATTGGATATATGATTGTTTATCTGTCGCATTGAATGTTTCCTTTTGTTATGTGGTTGCCACGTAAGCAGAATAATCCTGTTAAAAATTCAGCAAGAGCTACCCAATTTCTTTTCCATATATTTAAGGGTTTCATTTATAATAGAGTAACTTATTTTTTAGTGCATATATACCCCTCAGTTTTTTGAAAGTACATATATATCCCCAGTTTTTGTTTGTGCACGCATACCCTTTCGTTTTCCAAACACCGATCTCCGGCTACAGGGGTATGTGTGCACTTTTAAAAAATTTGGAAGGATTATATGCACACTTTTGAAAAGTTAGGAGAGGTATACATGCACTTTCAAGATACAGGGGACATATGTGGACTAAACAAAAAACTTGGGGATATGAATGCACTTAGTGTTTCACACGAATTGGAGTGAGACTCTCGCATGGACTCCTTCTATACTAATATAATGAGCAAGAACATTTAAAATCTAGGAGAAGGAAAATTTTAAGTGAACTGTTATTTCATACTTTGTATTTTATTACTTTACTCTTTTGTACTTGTACCTTTCTTATATTTTGTTTATTTAATTATAACTGAAAATTAAAATAAATCCAATATATAGTGAAACTGCATCCGCCCCTTTTCTTTTCCTTCTCTTCTTTTTCTAAAACACTCATCATGTTGAGTGGGAATTATATCGGCTCCCTACATGTTGTAAACAAAATATAGTACATCAATGAATACAAGGCCAAACAATCTGTTTAGAGCTTTAAAGGCTAGTACCTAAAAGCGAATTAGGACCGTCAATAGCAGTGTTGCCCCTGTACTTATAATATTATAAGTACGTATGGGTGTTAAAGAGTAAACTAGTAGTACATTGCGTGATTTAGTAATGCCCATTTTAAACCCTTCAAACCTAGGGATGAGACTCCCGCATGAACTCCTTCCACACTAATATGGTGCACAAGATCTTGAAAGCCTAGGGGAATAAGACTTTCAAAACCCTAAAAAGTTGGGCTAGGGAGGAATTTGAAGTTGAGCCTTGAAAATCATAAGAATGCAACTCAAGAATCATGAGATGTTCAAATACGAATTACACCTAAGCAAGCGCAATCTTCTTATCAAACTCAAATAGTTATAGCTACACATTTGGATATTGAATCATTTTATTTGCATTTGAATTGTGTTTAAAAATTATTTTTCGAATTGTATAATTTAAGGTTAAATGACCATATGTCCTCTACTTTATTTTACTCTTGATTATTGTATTCGATTTTGGCGGTCAAGGCAATTTCGTTTTGATTAGTAGTAAAATGACAGTGTTTCATTCTTTTTTCATTAAAACAATATCATTTTGCATTTCTAATAAACCTTGATGAATTTTGAATAGGTAATCCATGATTCGATTCAAAAGTTTTAAATGTTGTTGGCTTACGGTAGAAAACAACTTTAACATGCGTTTTTATTTTTGTGATTCACGTTAATTTTCACAATAAATTTATAAATACGATGATTATGTGGATTAGAGTTAAACAAATAAAATTTCTATAAAAGTTTCTGTTTATTTTGACTAGCGTGACTATCTACAATATAAACTAATGCTACAAAATAATAGGTTAATAGCGGACGATTGATAATTTATTTTAGAGAAAAGAAATTTTATAATCCTACCTAATTCACATACGTGCTAATATAATCTTTTGATAATTGAATTACAAATATAACACTAAATAGTTGATGTAAGCGCAATTTTACCAATTCCGACAATTTAATGCTGGATTTGATTGAAAAGATAATTTTACCCCTCTGATTTTTTTAAAATGAGTTAAGTGCTAAAATAACCATACCATTTGACTGAAAGCGTCAACATAATTCTGCAATTTTAAAAAGTATCAATATAACCCTGAATTTGGCTGACTTTTTGGTCAATAGTCATTTGATCGGAACCCGATGAAATGATGATTATGCCCTTGATTAAAAAAGAAAAATGCTAAAATTTTGGTAACCCCAAACTGCCATTTCTTTCCTCCTTTATTCCTCCACTGATTGCCCTCTCTTCCCCCTTTCTTCCTCACTTCCCCTATTTCTTCCTCTTTGTTTCCCCTTTCTTCCTCCCATTTCTTCCCCATGGAATTGGTTAGCGACATTGTTTAGGATCGGTCTCCCCCCTTATTCTTGGGTGGTGTTTAGGGCGGAAGTGTTAGATCAACTAGTGTTTAGGGCAGCGGCGGTGTTTGGGGTGGTGGTGAATGGCAGTGGTGGGTGAGCTAGGGTGGAGAGAGGATCGAGCTATAGTGGGGCTAGGGTGGCGGAGGCGGGGAAGAGGGAGGGTAAGACAACGACGGCGGGATAGGAATTAGTGCATTTTTCAGCAAATGGCTTTGGATGTGAGGCAGATTTGCAGTATGTGGATGTGGCATAAATTTAATGTTTTTTAATTGCACTAATATAGGAGGATAGCGGATTGGGTTTTGAGTAGTGATTGTAGAAGAATATAGGATTGATTTGCAGTCAGTGGCGGAACCAGGACCTCTGGCAAGGGGTGGCGGCGTGGCGGACCGGGACGGCGGTCGGACGGGCAGCGGTGGTCGCCGGAAGACACGGCCGGAGAAGCTGGAGCAGTGGAGCTGGAGGAGGCCAGCAACTAATTCCATTTCCCTCTAAACCCATTAGGGTTCCAACCCATTTGGGCCGATTGGGTTTCAGCCCAATCGGCCCTTATTTTTTTGGCCTGATATTAAATCAAAATGACGTCGTTTTGATAAGCCAAAAAGACGTCGTTTTGATGACGCAGAACAAAAAAAAGACCCAAACGGGTCGTCTTCTCCGATAACTTGCCGGAAGGGGTGGCGGAACCAGTGGCGGAACGGCGGACCTAACCCTAATTTTCGGGCCGCTGGAACCTAGGGGTGGCGCCAGCACCCCCTCGCCACCCCCTGGTTCCGCCACTGTTTGCAGTATTGCATATGCTCTCTTTGCATCGCTATATGATATGTATAAAGCAGTTTTTTTGTGGTGGTGGCCGTTTCTGCTCTTCTTCTCAGTCAACGGGCTGTTTTATTTTGAATTCCATAGATTGAGATGGCGGATGAGTTCAATTGGCAAGCACTCGGAAGTCGCGACTCAGAAGAAGCTGGCGGCAAGCGGTTTACAGCGACGACGGTGGCTTCTGGTGGCGGATTTTTACGGCGGTGGTTTTCGACGACGGCGGTGGTTTTCGATGGTGGCGGTGGTTTCCGGTGGGTTATGGTTTATGATTGTGAAGAAGAAAGAAAATAGAGGTATAATGGCTATTAAATTTTCAGCTTTGGTTTAAGGGGTATTTTGGTCAATGCCTGAATCTTTGGGTCAACGCCAGAATTAGGGAGTTTGGTTATATCGACACAATTTTTTTCAAAAGTTATGGTTAGATTGGCACATACAGTAATTAGTTATGGTTAAACTGACACATTCTGATATTGTAGCGTTATATTGACACTTTCAACCTAAAATTAGAGTTATAAATGTATTTATCTTTTTTTAAAAAGAATGAAATTACAATTGTGAAACCCCAAACCCTACTCTTCTTATTTCTTCTCTTCTTCTCTTCCACATGCTGCCAGACTCATCCTTAACACACCCGTCGCCAGCTCGAGAGCTGCCACACCCTCCCTCCAACCACCGCACCCTGTCACACCCTCTCTCCAACTACCAGATTCACCCTTACCACATTATCCAACCATCGTGCCCTGCCACCACATACCGCTCACAACCAGCTCTCCTACCACCTTGCAACACATCCAATATATTTTAGAACCTTTATCACCCATCTTCCAGCGGCAACCCGACGGCGGGCCAAACTCCACTGCCCAGCTCCGCCTCTGCCCAATCTAAGTGCCACCGGTGAACGATAGTGGAACTCCTGAGATCTCTAGCAGCGGGCAGTGGTGACATGAGCAGCGCGGCTCTGAGGTTTCGGTGAGCAGAGTGGCGCTGAGGGTGAGCAATGGGAGGAGGGTTTTGGTGGGTGAGTTGCGTGGTGGTGTTAAGTTGTGGTGGCATTGGTGTTGAAATGTGGTGGCGTCAACCGATGGTGGTGTTGGGTTGTGGTGGCGTCAAGCAGTGGTGGTGTTGGGCGTTGGTGGATGAGTTGTGTGGTGGTGTTGAGTTGTGGTGGCGTCGAGTGGTGGTGGGGTGGTGGTGGTGGTCGTAGCGGAGTGATGGAAGGGTGCCGATGTGAGGGTTGGTCAGAGGGGCAGGGTTGGTGGTCGGGTGGAGGTTGAGCTGCGGAAACCGGGTAGTAGTGGTGGTTACCAGAGGTTAATATTATCCTAACAATTTTAGATTTCAGATCAAAGGGCATTTTTGTCATTTTCTGTGTAGTCAATGCCGAAAATGATGTATTAGGATTATATTTGCACTTTCATCAACTAGTTGGGGTTGTTTTTGCACTAAAAATTATCATAGGGATATATTGGCATTTACTCAAGTAAGTAGGGTTATATTGGCATATATCTCTTTATTTTAACTAGCTAATTTGACTATAACTATCCACGGAATAAGTTAACGCCAGACTAGGTTGTAGACGATTTGAGCCAAGCTTGAACAAACTTTGTTCAGATTCGAGCTCGTTTGGAATTTCTCAAGCTCCGCTTGAGTTCGATCAAGTTTATAAAACTGTCAAGTGTTAAAATGACGATAACTTCAGGTTGAAAATATCAATAAATAACCCTAACTTTATGTGTCAATCTAACCCTAAGCATAATTAACTTCAATTATCAATGGGAGATTTGGTCGGATTTTAAGGAAATAACAATTTTACCCTGAATCAGAAAAAAGACATTCTTCTTTCTTTCTTAAACACAATGTTTCTTCTTTTCTTCTTCAGATTTACAGCGTCTCTTCCTTCAACGGCCAGATTTACAGCGCTATACTTTTTACTAGAAGAACAAGTGAAGTTTCTTTTTGCAACACTGTAAATCTGCAACGGTGTGTAGTTCACCGGTGGAGTATAGTTCATCTTGTAAATCTGTGAAAGATAACCATCGACGGTGAGGTCGAAGACCATAGGCTAACATTGACTCCTTCGCCCAGTGGCTCATCTAGGTGCTTGGGTCGGGCAACGCCGCCAGCTCTACGGTGGAGTTATTACATCCTCGTTCTGGGACTCTCGCTTTGCTTCTTCTATAGACAGGCGTCTGAAACTCTTCTCCAAAACCGCTTTCTTGACTCTGTTTTATCTTGGCATATATCTCTTTATTTTAACTAGCTAATTTGATTATAACTATCCACGGAATAAGTTAATGCCAGACTAGGTTGTAGACGATTTGAGCCAAGCTTGAACAAACTTTGTTCGGATTCGAGCTCGTTTGGAATTTCTCAATCTCCGCTTGAGTTCGATCAAGTTTATAAAACCGTCAAGTGTTAAAATGACGATAACTTTAGGTTGAAAATATCAATAAATAACCCTAACTTTATGTGTCAATCTAACCCTGGGCATAATTAACTTCAATTATCAATGGGAGATTTGGTATGATTTTAAGGAAATGACAATTTTACCCTGAATCATAAAAAAACATTCTTCTTTCTTCATTAGACACAACGTTTCTTCTTTTCTTCTTCATATTTACAGCGTCTCTTCCTTCAACGACCAGATTTACAGCACTATACTTTTTACTAGAAGAACAAGTGAAGTTTCTTTTTGCAACACTGTAAATCTGCAACAGCGTGTAATTCACCGGTGGAGTGTAGTTCATCGCTGTAAATCTGCGAAAGATAACCATCGACAGTGAGGTCAAAGACCAGAAGCCAACATTGGCTCCTTCGCCCAGTGGCTTATCGAGGTGTCTGGGTCGGGCAGCGCCGCCAGCTCTACGACAAAGTTATTACATCCTCGTTCTGGGACTCTCTCTTTGCTTATTCTATAGATGGGCGTCTGAAACTCTTTTCTGAAACCGCCTTCTCGACTCTGTTTTATCTTGATGACTAGACTAGAGTTCTAGTTGTACTAGCTTTCCTTATTGTACTATATTTATTCTTGTCATTAATACAATATTTGATTACGGAAAATCATTCTATCATGGTATCAGAGCAGTGTTCTGATCCAACCTTCTAAACCCTTTTCTTTGCCAAACAACATCATAAGTCGTCTTCCATTTGCTTTGCCAATATTCTCTGCATCCAAATATTCTCTACCCAGTATCATTGCTAAATACTATCAGCCAATATTTTCGTATCCTCTCCATTCGGCCGAAACAAAGTTTCAGATCAATTTTCTCCCTCTACGATCAAATTTTTCCTACACCACTATTCATCTTGGTCAGTAAAAAATTATCATATAATACTCTTCTATATAGGATGCAAATTAAACTCAACTCCTTCAACCATCTTCTCTGAAAATGCCAAATTGGCTATGTCCTCAAGCCTCATAAGCTGTATGGTTTTCTTGATGGTTCCAACCCATGTCCGATTCTTCCTCCTCTACCGTCGACCGGGTCCTCCCTTTCTTACGCCGAAGTGGCGGTGTCTTGCTCCGGTGCCGCCAAGACTGATTCGTCTGCCACCTACACCAAAGCTAAAGAAGAGTATGATCAATGGGTCGATAAGATCAAAGAGTGTGCAGTCTTTTGTTCTCCTCCCTCACTCCCTCACTCTTGCTGAAATTCCTGACTGTTTGGCTACTAAGGAGATTTGGGATAGTATTGCGGAAGTATTTCAGAATAGCAGCACATCGACCATTCTTCTCCTCAGTGCCTATGTTCATAGTTTACATAATACTGGTACTGTCCATGAATTTCATCTCAAGTTTAAAGATATTTTTGAACAGTTATCTCTTATGGGCTCTATTGTATCAAATGATGATCAAATTATTTGGATTTTTTACTGCACTTGGTTATGAGTTTAAGTATTTTTCTGCTCCCTTGATAAATTCTTCTCCTATGCTATTGTATGTTGATGTTCTGAGTCGGGCTAAAAATCATGAGGAGTTTTTGAAGAATTTACAGAATCAATCATCACCAGCAACATGGCCTGTCGCATTTTCAGTCGGCGACTTCCTCTCAACCAACCACGTATTGGCACACGCACAGGAGAGGGGCTGCAGCGCGTACGGTTCACGCGTCACCAAAGGTGGCCGTTTTGGCGATCGCCGAGGTGGCAGGGGTGGCTGGTCTCCTCAGCCGTCCTGTTCTGGTCCAGTTAGTGCCTCGGGCCGCGATCGGTCGGACTGTATAGGATGTTAGCCCAGACTCGTCGTACAGACTTAACTCACTTGGCTGAAAATTTTCAGCGGTCTATGCAGATAGAGTCATCCTCTCTCACATCTGACTGGTGCATTGATTCTGGTGCAACTACTCATATGGCTTCTTCCGCTTCTGGCCTGGAGAGTATCAACCCTTACTCCAGTAATTCTCTTGTTTCTGTTGGTAATGGTACAACTATTTAGATAACTCATGTTGGCGGTCACCGAGATGGCAGGGGCGGCTAGTCTCCTCAGTCGTTCTGTTCTGGTCCAGTTGGTGCCTCGGGCCGCGATCGATCGCACTGTATAGGATGTTAGCCCAGACTCGTCATACAGACTTGACTCACTTGGCTGAAAATTTTCAGCGGTCTATGCAGATAGAGTCATCCTCTCTCACATCTGACTGGTACATTGATTCTGGTGCAACTACTCATATGGCTTCTTCCGCTTTTGGTCTGGAGAGTGTCAACCCTTACTCTGGTAATTCTCTTATTTTTGTTGGTAATGGTACAACTATTTAGATATCTCATGTTGGTGATTCTCGGATTTCTAATCATTTATGTTTGACTGATGTTCTGGTTGTTCCTGAGATTACTAAGAATCTGATGTCTATTAGTAAGCTAACCAGAGATTTATATATTTTTGTTACTTTTTTAAACTTTGTCATTCAGAACAAAGTTTCCAAGGCAGTCGTGGTAAGGGGTCAAAGTGATGGTGGTCTTTACGTCGTGGACAGAGGCGAGTCAGCACTAGCTTCCCTTTTGCAGCATAATAAAGTACGGGCGTCTTACGAGCTTTGGCATGCTCGACTTGGCCATGTACATACAACAATGATTTCCAGCTTGCAGAAGTCTGGTTTACTTTCGCTTTCCTCTTTGTTTCCTAAACCTCAAACCTGCCCCTCTTGTGTTATGGCGAAAGGTCAGAGGTTGGCTTTTGTTGAGAATCATAAACGTGTTTTGCACGTACTTAACATGATACATTGTGATTTGTGGGGTCTTTCCCCAATTTTTTCGTCAAATGGTTTTTCTTATCATGCCTTGTTTACGGATGATTTCTCCTGCTTCACTTGGTTATTTCCACTTCGTCTCAAGTCAGATTTTTTTATACTTATTTTTAATTTGAGGTTTTCGTTGAAAATCAGTTTCCATCCAAAATTAAGGTTTTTCAGAGTGATGGTGGCACGAAGTTTACCAACACTCGCCTACGTTCCCATTTTTCTTCTAAAGGAATTCACAACCAGCTTTCGTGTCCATCTACACCAGAATAGAATGGTTGAGCTGAGCTGAGCGCAAACACCGACATGTCGCAGAAATGGGCCTCACCCTCCTCTTCCACTCGCATATGCCTCTTTCGCATTGGGACGATGCCTTTTCTACCGTTGTCTACACTATTAACTGGTTACCTACACCGGTTCTGCAAGGGGCTTCTCCTTTCGCTTTGCTTTATGGTCATCATCCTGACTACTCAAACTTTCATCAGTTTGGGGTCGGGTTTATCCCTTTGTACGTCCTTTTACGGCCCACAAGCTTGCTCCACGGAGTATTTCGTGTGTTTTTATTTGCTATAGCTCTCAGTACAAGGGCTTTCGGTGTTTTGACCCTTATACGAGCAAGGTTTATGGCACTCATCATGCTAGATTTGATGAGATGTATTTTTTCTTTGCTTCTTCTTCGGCAACGGGTTCTGCCTTATCAGTACTGGATGTCTTGAATTTTATTAATCCTGATGACATTGTATATGCTACTCCACCGGTTTCTACACCATCGGCACCTGCTCCATGTAATATTTGTTCTTTAGACTCTGATTCAGCTGCACTGGTTCCACCTGCACCACCGATTCACCCACCGCCTAGTCCGACGCCATCCTCGCTGGTCTCCTCGGTCACCGCCAGTCCACCGGCCTCTCCCGAGCTTTCTCCACCATCGACTTCTCCTCCACGGGCGTGCACACATCGGATGAGTACCAGATCTGCTACTGGTGCCATTCAATGTCGTGACTACTCAGACATTATGGCACATGGTTTACTTGTTGCTCTCTTGGCCCAGTCGGAGCCCATTGATTATCGTACAGCTCTCAAAGATCCCGCATGGGTGTCTGCTATGGATGTTGAGTTTTCGGCTCTTCGAGAGCAGCATACTTGGGATCTTGTTCCACGCCCATCAGATGTCAACATTGTTGGCTCCAAATGGGTTTATCGGTTGAAGTATCGCCCAAATTCAATTATGATACAAAATTTCTACCATGTGTGCCTTCTTGACTCTGTTTTTGGGGTTTGTGGATTCAATTCCAATGCTATGTATCTACTGTGTGTTCTTGGGCTTCAGACTGGGCTGGCCCCCCAAGCATGAGGCAGTGGTGGACAGAAGAATGAGAGATGACGGGAGGTGGTAGGGGGTAAAAATAGGAATTCAGTTTATGGAGGCAAGGGTATTTTAGTTATTTCTTTAGTCAATGCCTAAAATAGATCAAAAAGTTATAACTGCATATTTTATCATAAAATTAGGATTATTTTGGTACTTTTTACTCTTGCAAGGTTATATTGGCACTTTCATCCTAAAGTTGAGGTTAGAAGTGTAAAAATCTCTTTATTAAATCTTGCCTCAATTTCGAGATTGAGTGAAATTAATTTGTTCAAACTCGAACACAAGTTCAAACTCTTATCATGGTTAAATATATTTATATATATGTTATAATATATTGCATTTCATTTAAAATTTATGAAATATATATTATACTAACTCAATAATCTCCAAGAACTTAATGAACACTATTAGTTGAACTCGAGTTTGAGGTCGGTCGAAACAAGTTTTGACCAAGTTGTTCGTGAACTTTTTGCAAACAGTTCGATTCGTTTACACCCTTACTCCAGACAGTTTGTTTATATAAAATAATACAAGAAAATTGTTATTTTTTATAAATCTTATAAATAAATAAATTATGTTCTAATTTTTTTTATTCTCCCTCTTTTTTAAAATTTTATGACACACTTACCATTTTTTAATGTTTTCTAAGATTGTCAACTTTCTATTTATGGAAAAAAGTAAATCATTCTCGACCACTCATTAAACTGTTTACTCTATTCACTCAATTATCTTCACACATTTCAACTTGCATAAAAAATACCACATAAAATTACGGTACCAAACATAGTAAAACAAAGGAAGTATGTATTTATCTGCATATACCATTTATCAAAAAAAGTTATTGCTTTTATAAATACTATAAATAAATAATTTAATTAATATTAACCATGGCGTTAGACAATTGACAGCTGATGTTATTAACTTATCTATATATATATATGTATGTATTGTTTATATGACAAATATATTCACATGAAATAAAACAGCTATTACGTCGTGAATTAGGTAAAGATATTTTAAATGAAATATGCACTAACAGCTGAAGATGAAAATATTTTGTTGGGTGATCGGACATTCGCCGGTCCCTTAGTTTCGTCCATGCATGCTTGTGATCACCCACGAAGAGCTGCTAGACATATAAAAAAATGTGGCTAACCATAAAAATAATAAAGAAAATTGTGTGAATATGAATTATATATTTTCAAAAGTTGTGGAACAATTTTGAAATAGTGTCGAAATAATCCTGGACTGATTAAAGTGTCACGATAACTTTGTAACTTTGACATTATTTGTAGCATCAGATGGACATAATGATAACTTTCGACGAATATTTATAGTTATTTCAGCACATTTAACGAATTTTAATTTAAGGTTATTTAAACACTTTCAAAATATTCGGGGTTATTTAAACACTTTCGTAAAGGGTTATCTTTATTTCATTCTAAGCACCCTAACATTTGTGAGATGAATTACTTGGTGAGTTCGTTGATTACATCAGGATTTTTATGCATCCCAATCCAATGAATCAGTATAAATCAAAGATAGATAAATTATTGTGTACCCGAAAAAACGGTATTATCAGATATAATTTTATCTTAGGTTAGTAGTAATGGTGTAGAACACAACATCTTTAACTAATAACCACAATAAATAGTGGTAAATATATTGCATGTTTAAAATAGATATTGTAATATTGACACTAATTCTTGTAAGAGTTTAGGTTTTGTAGTTTTTTTTGACATTCAGACTTCATTCATTTTTGTCTCGTACAAAGGGGTGAGACTTTCAATTTGGTTCATACAACAAAACAAACATTTCATACCAACTTGGTGAATGGGACTGGCAGTCCCACAAGATAGAAACCATAATAATTTAACTGGTGTATAGGACTAGAGGTCCGCATAACAGAACCATAACAATGCAACTTCACGAAGAGGGGGATTCGAATTCGGATTGCACTTGATCGAGCACAAAGTCATGAAGCTTGTTTCATGGTTTATAAATGGCTAGATCGTTAATTTTTTGGCCGATAGACGGGTAAACTGATATTATCTAGCTAGGTTAATAAACGGACTTCACGTTCGTGTAAACAATTACCTTAAGTTTCGAATGAGTTTCGTCGGTTAATGGATAGACTTAACATTCGTGTAAACAATTACGTTAGGTTTCGAATGCCTTCCGGTTATGTTTGTTTGGTGTTGGATTGAATACATTAGTGCTTAAATATATTGAAAACTAGGTTCATTCGTTGTTAAATTGAGTTTATTAGTGATGAGTTGAGTTGACGGCTATGCTGAAAATAATCTCCACTGTACGGGGTTTTATTTTACGGCAGCATGCAAATTTAAACCTAGTTAAAGGCCTTTTTCTAAACGGTACGGGTAAATTAAACCTAATCGAATGCAAGTGTTTATTTACGTTAACATGCAAATCAGAACCTAATCGAATTGATTCAAGCGTTCTTTTGTAACGTTGAAAAGCCTAAAAATTAATATTTGGTTAGGTTAAAGAAGTATTCTAAAGCGTTCTTCTATAATTATGTGTTAGGAATTTACGCTAATTTAATTAGCGGACGGTTCCTCTGTTAAAAAAAATCGACCTAATTCTGAGCACATTGTAGTTATCATCTGCAGTAGTAATCTACTTATTTTACAGTCTTAACTTTAAATTTAACTGTAACTGTACTTGTTTAATTTATTTTAATTTACTTTAATTTAATTTAGCTCAATTTAATAAAATGTATCTATAAAAACATGTGCTTAATTTTAGCTTAGCTCAAATCAAATGGAAAAAAGCAAGGTTGAAAGAATAAAATCCATATTAAATTCATGTGATTACATGATATGAGATGGTTACGCATCATGCTACTGGAGAAATTTGTAAAATTATCAAATCCCGCCACGTAGTTGTACGAACATGTAAATAACTTGTTGGAAATAATGCCGATGATTTTATGCGAATTTCTTGTTAGAATCTTTATTAAGAAATCGTGAATATGAATCATATTTATCTTTGTATAAAATATTTAGAAATCGAAAACAAATAATTTTTAAAATAGAAGAAATTATTCCATACAACTGCTGCACCGAATATATTTTTTCACAAAATAAACATTTCAAGAAGTCAATGCAACTGTCCTACTTCCTCCGTTCAGCTATATATGGCACACTTTTCACCCAATTTTCTCAAGATCTGTTTGACCACTAATAACTTCTGTTGCCTATTATAACCGTTTGTAAAATTTTGGTATTTTGAAAGTACATGTTACGAAGAATGCAACGATACCTTGCATGATACTATTCCTACTTATATACTATATGAAATTTATGGTCAAACATGCCTTGAGAAAGTTGACTGAAAAGTGTTCCAATATAAGTTGAACGGAGGGAGTATCTTCTTCCTTATCCCAATAACATTATTCGACAACTATAAGACAATAACGTGTTGCCCAAGTAGCAAGCAAACTCACATGAGATTGCAACCTGAGATTGCTAAAAATCTCACGTAGGGTTCCAACAAGAATTGACAGGTTTCAGTTGAATGCATTAAAGGGCGCATTTATTCCTACACGAGTTACATAAGTACAGAGTTTGGATCTAGGGAAACTCAAGATCTTCGCGAAATCACGAGGAATCAGAATTTGAAAACGGCTGCACCACTCGATGGCTTGGAGGCGAAGACATAGAGTCCGAGGTCATTCTTCTTGATGACGCCCTTGTCGATCCTAGATTGGTAGAATTGCTCCTGCATTGAACACGAGACACCATTCTTACAAGGCGGTTTCTTAATCTATGTTTAGAATGGTTCTAGCACGAGTTGTTTACGGGTGAACTAACCTTCAGGTTGAGTATGAACTGGGGTACGAGGTTCTCTTTCACTAAAGATACGGCACAGCCACCCCAGCCGGCTCCGGTCAGCCTAGCTCCCAGTGCCCCGTTATCCCGACAAACCTTCACGAGTTCTTCCAACTCGGGACAGCTAGGGATGTAACGAGCGTATAATTAGCACTTTATAATGATTGTTATTTAACCATCACGCAAAAACATCGACGAGATTCTACCTGCACTCGTATAGGACACTGCAGCTGTAGTGGCTTTCGTTCATGAGGTCTCCGAGTTTCTTTAGCATGTCTTCATCACTGTGCTCGAGCACAAAATCACAGTATAATTACAGTTTGACCATTGAATTTGCTCGAAATTGTCATGGTACGGACGGTAAACACGAAGAACATATATGAAATACTATCTGGTCTAACTTGCCTCAGTTTTGATGCTACAGTATCTTTGAAAGCATACACACGTTTGGCTTCCGAGTACACATGAGCAGCTCTCTGCAGTGTGATTTTAGAATGCATTAACAGTGCTTAATCCTTCTAAGGAATAACAAAATAATGCATTGAAGTATGTCTTACTCGCATCATATCCCTTAACAAAACATAAAGGGGTTTTATGCATAGTACAGAGCCCTCATTTTTTTATTGTTCAAAATTTAGTTTTGCTTTAATACTCTCCATGAATAAGAACATCAAATTCATTGAGAGTAACTTATTATGATAATTTGCACGGATTCTTATAAAAGATTAAATATGAAATACAGTATCAAGATCATACCTGATGTAGTTTGAAGTGCTTTGCGGCTCTCAATACATCTAAAGAAGAAGGAGA
>JAULKM010000001.1:412428-430661 GCA_032355605.1 Rubia tinctorum
TTTTTTGGTCAACTTTCTCAGACCATGTTTGACCATCAATAACTTTAATTACAGATATTAATGGTACATTAAAATTTAATAGTCTGAAACTACGTAAACATAGGAGCCTAACAATATCTCATATGATGATATTAGAGTCCATATAGTAATTGAAATTTATGATCATCAAACATGATTTGAAAAAATTGACCAAAAAATAGGCCAAAATTGGTGGGACGGAGAGAGTAGAATACAGTCTGCGTTTTCATACTCTCGCTCTTGACCGGCGCAACCGGTTTAGCGTGTGAACGCGATCGGGTTTTTACGGTTTACCCACGTGGGGCGGGAAAAAGGGGGAAAACGGATGAAAAAGAGAGGCTTTGGAGTGCGTGTGGTTCTTGTCGGATTTACCCTTCGCTTTTACCTTTGATCCAGCCAAAGCTTCTTCCACACAGAACTATGACTTGGAGGGCAAGAATGTCCCTTTGGTTTCATCAAAAATATTTTTGAAAATTGCTTTCATTAATATTTTAACAAACGCTTCACACCAAAATTCTTTTTTTTTAAAAAAAATTAAACAATAGACTCTTTCTCGTTAAACTGACAATTGTGTCTCACACAAAGTGGGGGTGAGACCTCCACATGACTCACACAGAGTGAGGTGACCCTTCCATGTACTCTAAACTCATGCTTCACGCCAACATGATGTATTGGAGATTTAAAAGATCATAATAATGAAAACCATGTGGAGAAGGAGGGATTAACCCTGGTTGCACCTGACTGAATGCAGTGCTTTGACCACTTGATCAAACCCAATTGGTTAAAATCAATTAATGACTCCTCGTTCTTTTCACCTTATTTGCACCTTACTCAATTCAGGTCAATAAATTTTAAATTAATGTAGTTTATTTTATTTTATTCTATTATTACTTTTGATTTTATTTAAATTTAATTTTAATTCACTATAAAATCGGGTTGAAAAGATGTGGTCCTATACTATGTTTATAAATTGATGAAAGGGGAGAATATACCATCACCATCATTTTTGGTGTTCATTTTAACTATACGAATACTTTGTTTCAATTAAGTTAAATTTAGTTTTAATGAAATGAAGGGCTGTGGTTTTATAATATATACTCCATAACAATTTTTAATATTTTTAATTTAAAATTTGTGTTTTTTAAATAAAATAATTTATATATTAACTAAACATTGAATATATATATATATATATGTAACAATACATAAATTGCAATACAAATGTAAAATGCACAATGTTAATGTAGTTTTAATTTAAAAAGTATAATATATAAGTTATATTATCGTCTTTTTCAAAATTAATCCGCGTTCAATTTATTGCTTTTGCGTGTTTTTCCTGACTCCTATGAATGATTATTTCCAAAATTCAGTTTAATTTACTTTTTCCCTATTTAATTTAATTAAATAAATTTTAATTCAATTTAATTACTACTTCGGTAATTTATTTATACGTTGATGACGGTGCATTAAAGAGCATGATGCACGCTTCTTTAATTCTTACTTATCTATACTTCTTTCAAAATAAAAATCAACATTGACCTTGCATTACACTATCTACACGAATAATTCATTTCATTCTTGATATAATAACAACCACGGTTTTGGATTCTTTTCTGGTTTAAAATGAGTTAAATTGAATTGAATGAATAATAATTAGTAATAAATTAATTCAATTCAATTTTATAAACTATAATTAATTAAAGTAAAGTGATGCCAACAAATTTCAGAACTGGTTTAATTAGTCTATTCACCTAATATAAACCATTTTAGTTGACGATCATAAAATGAAACGAAAACCATATAAAAGTACTCCCTCTGTTTTCTTAAGTTTGGCACACTTACCATTTTCGTATGTTTTTCTAAGATTGTCACATTTCCTTTTACGGCAAAAAGTACATCATTCTCAATCACTCGTTAAACTTTTTACTCTTCCCACTCAATTCTCACCACACATTTCCACTTGCAAAAATAACAACATCCAAACATATGGTGTCAAGCATAGAAAAACAGATGGAGTATGCAAATTCTTCTGGGTTTGTATTGTAAAATTCGGATCGTTGGTAGTTATGATATGACCTGCTGATTATTTCACGAAAGTGATCATCACATGTAGAAAATGAAAAGGGGCATAGAGAATCTGATGCGCAAAATTATAAATAGCATCTAAACAGGGTACTGATTTGAAATTACAAATCATAAAAGTTCATATCATACTCATGTAGTAGTATTCATTTACAAAAAAAATATATCAACCTAGCTATAGCCATTATAACTATCCATTCCTATGATGCAAGTGACAAATTCTGGTAATTCTTGAAATAATTGAGCTTTCCACTTTGAAGACAATACCTTTACATATATAAATACTCTTTATGTCCAGTTAAAAATGACGAAAGTTAAAAATGATGAAATTGCTGTTGACTCACTCTTTTAGATGGAGTGATGTGATAGGGAATAAATGTGAAAAACTAGAGGTTTTTTTGGGGAGGGTTCAATATGAAAGTTACTGAAGTTAAAGAGGAAATTGTTAAAGGTTTAGAAAATACATATTCTTTTTATTATTTTGTATCATTTTAAATTGTATTCTTTTTAATGGGACAGTTTAAAAAGAAAATTGTGTCATTTTTACTGTGACAGACTGAGTAGTATGTATATTTATTATCATGTTATTTTTCAGTTTATCTGCATATTAGTTCAATGGAAACCCCAAAATTTATATGTGAAATGAGCATATAGGAGTGTCAAACGACCTAGTTATCAAATTTGAGATTGACCAATTCATTCAATTCAGTAAATATTTGATTGATTTAGTTTAGTTTAGTTTTACTAATAATGTTCAATTCAATAGAAACCTCTTTAAATGAATCGTGCATACATGATTGGATATACGGATAAATAAATAGGGCCCCAACCTTTTTTAGGTATGATAGTTTGTATGGTCTACAAGACGAGTTTAAAAACTAAGAATACTTTATTTTGATGATAAGTTTGCTACAATTATTAGTATTGTTACTTGTTAGGCTTTACCAACTATCATACTCCCTCCGAGTTTTTTATATTGACATTCTTTCCTTTTTGAAATGATTTTTTTATATTGACATCTTCCTTTTTTTTATAGCAAATCTTTGATTATTTTCATTCACTAAATTTACCTTGTATTTTCCCAATTCAACATACACCACTCATTTTATTTTAAAAAAAACTTGTGCCATTAGAAGATGACCAATATTTAGAGACCGGAGGGAGTACATTTCATGAATCAACAAAAGGGATCACCTCCAATTCATCATGTGTTCATATATCCTTAAACGAATCATATAAGGAGTCGTTTGGTTCATGTGATAATTAAATTCCTGTAGTAATTCCTATTTAATGGGAAGTTATTTCCACAATTAAAATCCATGATATATAACAAAAACGTGTTTGATTACCCATGGAGGAATTGTTTTTCTTAGGATTTATTTTCCGAGATGTTGTTTGGTTGGCAAAGGTAGAGGAGGGAAATGAAAAAACTACGCGCATTATGGAGGGAAATAAAAAAAATTACACACCATAAAAGGGATAAAAATGTAAATGCATATTTAAAAAGTTGAGGATTTGTAATCGACTGAGGGGATTCTTGGTAAGATACTTCCCACGTTGTGTGGGAAATTTAATTTCCTCCGCTTTCCAAATTCCCACGTTTTTACTATTTTCCGTCAACCAAACAACTCCACCCATCTTAAAATTCTAGAAATTTGTAATTACTACATCTTTTACTTCATATCAAACGACTCCTAATTCCTTCATGTAATTCATTTATCTATAAATAGTAATGGTGAACATTTTTAGAGTAAAAAAGAGCTTTTCCTCCGTTTCATTATGTTTGACACAATAGGTTTAGATGTAATTTTTCTTGCAAGTTGAAATGTGTGGAGAAAATTGAGTTAAAAGAATAAAAGTTTAATGAGTGGTTGGAAATGATTAATTTCTATCATAAAGGGAAAAGTGACAATCTCAATAAAATATATGAAAATGAAAAGTATGCCAAATTTAAAATAACAGAGGAACTAAATTCTTTTAACTTACCCGGATTTCATTTCAGTTCAATTTTCTTAATGCGAATATAACATATAATCAACCCCCATTTAATTAATATTTTATCTATATTATTGTGATTGGCATACATTACATACGTGATTTTCAATTACAATTAAGGGAGTATAAATATTCTCATTCACTAAAAATAAAGGCAAATTCTTGGGAAAACCGTCTTTTCATAGGCATATGGAAAGACGGGGTTGAATTATAATTATAAAAAGGTAAAAAGTTTTAGTTACAATATTAAAATTTTATTATGCAACATTTACGAGTGATAGATATATGACCCGATTAATACAACTCGAAATTTTTATTTTGATTTTTTCAAATTTACAGTTTAAACCTTAGTCTTTCATAACTTATGGAAAGACCGTCTTTCAAGATACGGACTCAAAAATAAGACCTACACAAATGAGATTACACGCTGGCCTAACATTTTATTACGATTTTATTTTTCTGAATTGATTTCTTATCGAAATAAAATAAATGAAACTAAAGTGCATAGCGAAAAAATAAGAATAATATATCACAATCTAGTTAGATACACAATTTATTATCTTAAATTGAATTGAATTGAATTGAATTGGGGTGAAATGCAAACAAACGGAATGTCATGGTAATTTGTGGAGAACGAAAATAAAAGGAAGTAAAAGCTGGAAATGGGCAGTCATTGCTGACGTAATATCCACGTCAGCACTAGTATTAAATGGCCTTTCTTTAAGTGCTCATAAAAAAAAATTAGTCGCTTCTCCGACAAGCCAAGACCGCCGATCCAACAGTCAAAGTCAAACACTCAAACAACAATAGTACGATTTAATCTTAGAATTTTACGTTACCAACTAATCTAATCCACCTTTATCTTTACCCCTTTTTCTAGAAAACAATTTGTTTTACTTCTATCTTACAGCGACATATTTTATTAGTAAATAAATGCAACTCTAGACTAAACAATATAGTGTCAATATTCAAGAAAACTGGTTTTCGATAACATGGAAATGGGACAATTATTTCTGTAAATAAACAATTTGTCCCATTGACCAAACACAAATATTTAGTCAAAGTCAAACTATACTATATATGTGATGAATTGGAAGTTAGCTCACATGTGCAAGTAATATCACCGTATTATTTGTGATTTTGTGTGTAATTTCCAATGTAATGGTGACTGTGTTATGATTTTTTTAAAACTTTATTTTGTATATAGAGCATGATTATCGGAATTTTGATTCGAATCTTACGGTCTTACAATTTTATAATACGTTCAATTCTACGATCTTAAACTATAAATTTAGTTTTTACAAGTATTTTTTTGTTAAATTGTATTTTAAAAGCTTATGTAAGATTTACAATACAATTTGATTGATCGTGATCCTATTCAAATCCACTATGTGTAAGCTTTCGATTCTGTAGACATGGATGGATAAATAATTGTTTATTTAACTGAAATCTACTGAAATAAACTAAATATATTAAATCATAGTTTAAAAACATATCAAAACTAAGATAAATAATATCAATCTAAAATTTATAGAATTTATAGATAAAATAAAAATAACACGATCAAGAATTACTGTTTTCCCCTAAAAATTTACTCCTTCCATCACTATGACCTAACATTTTTGTACTCTTGTATCAATGATATTGTGATTCCATCATAAACTAGCTTCTTAGTGATGAAATTGGTTTCATGTGTTTTCCAAATATTTCATAAGAATTATATAGTTACCAATATTCTTATTTATCATTTCCATTTACAAAACTCTCCCCACATGGAATATAGAAAAGAAACTACAAAGATAAATTGATGGATCACATCAATTGCCAATATTGTACTCTTTTATCAACTCAGCCAAGAAAAAGATTCCAGTAGTAATGCTAATGCTACTTTCCATGAAGTCATCCTTTTAATCTTAATTGTAGACACATGCATATATAAATAAATAAATAAATAACCGTTCTTAATTTTGGTCGTTTGTCCATACATAATTGATTAATTATGTCGACCAAGCTTTTTTTATTCTTCCTTTCCTGTCATAATCTGTGTAGATATAGCACATGATGCATCTTTAACGCGGTTTTACATAGTTCTTTTCTTAATTTTCTAATTAGTCTATAGATTGGTTTTCCATCTTTATTGTCAACTGAGTTTTGGGAACATATAAAAACAATTACAACCAAGAGCAAGGCGTGCTGGGGCGTGTTATTTTCGACTGATCTGAAATGAATAAATTGAGTTTAACTGAACTAAATTAAAATTAATTAAATTAAAATAGAATTAATTAGTTTAATTTCCATCAATTTGAATTGAGCTAAAATTAAGCGAACCAAAGTCCATTTAACTAGCTTAACCTCTACTAGTTCAATAAAAGAGCCAATACTGATTGACTGGTAATGACTATTACGGCTATCTGAAACGACTGGTTCAACTCTTATGTTTTAGTTAAGGGAATTCACAGGGTAAATGAGTATGACCAGGCTTTCAGTACATGGGTTGTAAATTGTCTCGCTTTCATTTAATCTTTTTCTTCCCGAGGAAAGTGTGTTCAGAGAAAAGCATGTGTGGTTGGCGTATGCCGCGTATTTCTAAAAAAAAATCTAATATTTGTTACTACTAAGTACGATTTAGATCGAAAGCACTAACTTCAATCGGTGAATTCAGATTGGTGATCTTGCTGGATGATTTCATAGTAAACGATCAGCATATCAAGTCAAAAATATTACTCTAAATCATTTAGAGATTGACCGTATGATTAGTTTACTTCAAACGTACGTTTGAGAATACAGAAGATAGATGGAGACAAATTGGAGGGGGTGTTGCAGAAAGCAATGTCCAATTGTCTATTTTTTTTTGGTTTTCGGCTCCACAATCCGACACCCAATAACGCGTTTATCATAACTTTTTCTTTTACCTAGAGCCTTGTACTTCTTCTTATATTCGTTCCCATCCTTTTTAGTTTTTACCGCTGCAATTTCCTTCAATTAAGCTGCTACTACTAGAATTTACTTTACCCTAGCTTTAGTAAAATTACAATTTACCTGTTTTGAAAATGGAATTCATTTGCATGGTCGTCTGTATGCATCCAATTAAATTGTGATACATTATAGCTTAATGGATTGTGATTGAATAAATAGTTATGTTTTATTATTTTAGTGAAACAAAAGGAGTATCTGACTTTAGATGAAATAAATGATGCATTGCTATGTTTTATGTACATTAGTCGATTCCACATTGAAACCACCTTTTAAAAAAAGAGGTTTCAATATTGGAATCGTGCATTTCAGATGCCAGGAGGTATTAGAAAGCATTTAATCTGGTTGACCCCCGCCATCTTAAAATTTGTCATTCTTTCTTGTTGACCCATTCATTTATTCTGATAGTGTTCCCCATCCTTTTCCGGTCAAAATTGTTGGTATTGAAACAGCCGGATCCTAGTGAAACTAGAAACGACGTCGATGTTATGTCATCTCCAATAACAAGGAGTGTCATTGTTGATCGGCTCCACACTAGTGTTGATATCATTAATATATAATTTTAAATTTCTTATTTTAAAATAAGTAGACGCTTCTTAGTGGTATTATTTGAGAATATAATGTAGGTTTAGACTGAAATGAAATAAAAATTCGATTGCAAACTTAGAAATAAAAAAATCAAATGTCCTCCCATAATTACTCCAAGTTGACCTAGGTCCAACCGGTCATTCGATAAGACCAAGTACACGGTTCACCAAAACCAAACAATAATAAACACTTTTTTTCCAATGATAATAATAAAAACTTGTTGGTCAAAAAGATATCATAACTTTCAACATTTGTTAAGTAATTTGTTCGACTTTAAATAATCCAAACACCACTTCAATTCTTGGTTAGTCCACAGATTACACCATAGATTAAAGTAAAATTTTCACCCGTTTCATAATTTAACAAAGAATATTGCACCATAGATTAAAGTAAAACGACTTTGAACACTTCACATTTAATACCATTGGCCTTTTACTTTCCAAAAAAGAAAAAGAAAAAAAAGAGAACAATAATTGAAGTGAAATTATAAGCAAAGATTTGGATGAAGTATAGGAGTTGTCCTTACTTGCCTTTGCCTGGTAACCTGGTTTAAAAGCCGAAAAAACTACACATGAGGTTACACTTCACATGGGAAGTAGTTTGCATAGAGGTTGTAAACGAACCAAATCGTTTACAAGCAGTCGCAAGTAACTCAATTAAAAGTTGGATTCGAGCTTGAGTTGGATGTAGGCGAGTCGAGGTCGAGATAGCTCGATTATTAAACAGGATTGAATTTGATCATCCTGATTATTGTTTGACAAGTTTATTAAGGTCTTGTTCTCCAAATCTTATCTGCATTTCAGTTCAATTTAGTTCAGTGAAAATTTAATTTGGTGATTAGTTATACTTAGTCATACTATTACTATTTTTCAACACTTTTATTTTAGTTCAGTTCAGTGGAAATTTAATTTGGTGACTTTTAGCTTTAATTAGTCATAGTATTGCTATTTTTCAACACACTTATTTTAGTTCAGTTCAGTCAATTCCAATTCAATTCAAATCATATTAGATCGGTTCAGATAACCTCTAGTATATAACAGGGCCTAAGTTTTAACGACTTTGTACTTATAATACTCCCTCCGACCCACAAAAAATGACATGTTTAATTTTTCATATTTCTTATTAAATAAATATTTAGTAATATACAAACCTCCAAATTTACCCACATATGGCACGATGATTAATTATAAAATAATTATAAATATCTAGTATAACTTGACTCTTGTCTAAAGTCTAATTTAACTTATTTATTGACTCTCGTCTAAAGATACATTTTGACATTATTCATTTTTGTGGATGTGGTACATATATAGTATAAATGATTTTGTGATAATAAAGGGACACAACGTGATCAACTGAACCAAACCACCAAAACCAACCACTTTCCAATAAATCTCTACCACCCAAACCATCATTCACAATGGCATAAAGATTTTTTTTTATACACACTTAACAATTAAACTTTCATTCATATTTTATATTTTAAAAAGGAAATAAGAATTTCTTTAGTTGGAGATTGATTATAACACGGTAAAATCAAGTTCTTTTCGCCCAATTCAAGTTGAAGTGAATTAAAATCAAATAAACTGAACTGAGTAAAGTTAAGTTAAAAATTCAAATTGAACTGGATTAAAATTAAATAAACTGAACTGAGTAAGATTGAGTTGAATTTAGCTGAACTCAACTAAAGTACAATTAAATTGAAATGAACTTTGTTTTTAGGACTTGTTCTTTCCTCCGACCTCCAATTCAGGTCAATTCAATTCAATAAAATTTTAAATTGATACTATTTAATTTAATTTTACTTCAATTTACTTTATTTTATTTCAGTAAGAAATCATTCCAAACTCAACTTTACAATAACTTAGTACTCCATATTTGATTTTATAACATGTCAACTTCCTTTTTACAAATATAGGAAAGTAATCGACAAGAGATGAACGTAACGAACGATCAGAATAGCACCAATAAAGGTTTTTGAAAATTGGATTAGTTAGAAGTTTGACCAAAAAGAAAGAAATGAAGTTGAACTTAGGCACTAGTTCGTTGCATACCGTGCGGTGCGCTGTGTTTTTGACATACATTTATTTTAATATGTTGGGTCTCATGACATGCATTATGTCCATAAATTTATGGACAACATATATATTTTTACCTTATATACTGCATTTGTAAATTTACATGCTAAATTTAAAAATTTTAATTTTCTATATTATATATTTTTATATTTTCACATTCAAAATACACATTATTTATTTTTTTACTTTTAAAATACAATATTTAAATTTTATAAAAAAATATTACAACATTTAGGTAAAATGTACAGTGAACTGTCCATAAACTTATGAATATGCCATCTTTCCTGCGACTTTCTCCTTTTAATATATTTACTGATAACTCTTGATATGTTGTATAATATTTATTATAATAATGTGATTAAATTATCCATATTTTTTTAATGTGAGTGGTTGAAATGTAGGCATTCTAAATTTTTGAGTACTTCTCACATTAATTTTGGATACATAATTTGTTAATATTGTTAGTATGCAGAAGTGTTAAAATTATACATGTATCTAACCTTCATTATACCTGATTAACACTTTAGATTTCATCAAATTGTTTCTTATGATATTTTAGATATGTAAACAAAAATGGATTACTACATAAGATACTCATTCATAAGAGAAATACAATTAATAATACATTAAAATGTACATTTATATCTGGATTAATGAACGATACAAGAAGTTCCTAATCTTCAAATTGCTTTAATGTTTTTTTCTAAAAATATAATTAGTATGAAGGGAAAAAAAAGAACCATCACTTTTTTGTGATAAATGTTTTTTACTATCTCTTATCACTTCATAAATGTTATACTCCTTCCATCCCAAATAAAATAAAAATTTTATTTTTGACCAATCTTTTAGAAGAGATGACGTTGCAAGGAATAATTTTGGCAAACGATGATATTTTGGGAAAATAGTGTGTCAAGTCTAAAAGTTGTTAAAGTTAAATATAATACTGTGCAAATTCGACAATATATTATTTGTCATTTTTGGTAATTTTCAAAATATACTATTTTAGTCAAGACATATGAAAATAGAATACATCATTTTTCGTGGAATGAAGGGAGTATTATACTTTTTATTTAAATTTATCGTAACATTTCTCTCTTAATATTTCTTGTATAATTTTATACATCCTCAATTTTATACCACTTTTTTTCTTGTTTATAGTTTTATGTATCAATTTATTTCTTTATATTTTTTTGCTTGTGAAGTTTATTTCACAACTCGTGCAATTTATTTTTTCATGAATTTGTACTTCGATTTGCATCACCAAAATTGAATTCCACTTATTACACCGTCCGCTGAAAATTAAAAACAACAAACAAATAATGTGTTTGTATATATGATATCTGTATATTTATTAAACTATGAAGCATGCAAGTACTGGAGATATTGGTCAAACATCATGTAAATGAATGAAATAACAAATTTAGTCTACACGTAGAAGTAATCATCAAATTTTGATGCCCTAATTATGTTATCGTAACACAGATGCACAAAATGTGTAGATTAAATTTGAGAAACCAAACCTGCGAACATTGAAGGCTAATCAAATGTATTTTCGATCCAAAAGAACATCAATTTAGTGCTCAGAGAATTTTACATGAAGGTGATATTGATAGACTGACAATAGAAGAAGGAGTGATATATCTAAGCATAGGCTAAGGTGATGATGAAGAAAACATATTGGGAGTGAACAAAGGAAAATTACTCAAGAGGGGATGCTCATAATAAAGATACATGAATTTTTTGAGTGGCTTAATAAAGATACATGAATTTTTTTACCAGCTTAATGTTTCACAGAGAAATTTACGTGCTTCATAGTGCAACATCGTTGAATTATAGTACTTACTAGTAACTGATTAAATTTGTTGCTCCATCTTTTCAGCAACACGTGGAGCTGCAAAACATTAGATAAGATGAAACAAAAGACACAATATATACAACAATCAGATAAGTTAAAACGCAAGACACAGTATACACAACAAGATGAAGCATTTCCATCATCAAAATATATACATTCAGGATTTCCTCCCACAAATTCATAATTAAAGCATTCAACATATGCATAATCTTATTCATCCTGTATAAAAAAAAGAATGAAAAGAATAAGACTAAATTGTTTATTTGGTCCCCATCATATTTTGGAATACCTTCTTTTGGTCCCCACTCTCAATACTGCGTACGTTCGGCACTTAACATTTAAAAAATAATTTGTTTGGTTCCCAATCCGGTTTCAGAGCGGTTTTCCGATTTCTCAGGGGTAAAATCAAAATTTTAATCCTAAACTTTGACAAAATTTCTAAAAACCCTACTTCCTAGCCGACTGCACCATCATCCGTCGTTGCTCTCTCCGGGTCTCCGCCATCCCGATTTTGGCACTGGCGAGACCTGCCGAAGAAAACGATGAGACCTGCCGAATGGAGCTCCCGACTCCCCCCTTGAAATGCATATCTCCTTCTGGTTGTTCGTCGCCGTCGATTTCTTCGGCGTTGCCGCCTCTCACCACCTCTGATTCCTCTCGGCGGTTGGAAAATAGTTAAGGAAGAACGGGGAAGACGACGGAGCTCTGTTCTATTTTTTATATATTTTTTGTTTCAGGGGTAAACAAAACGACGTCGTTTTGCCATCAATGAAAAAGTGTCGTTTCATTAGCATACATGCCAAAAAAGGGGATCCAACACAAAACGACATCGTTTAAGTAATGGCAAAACGACGTCGTTTTGTTTATTACTGAAACAAAAAATAAAAAAATAGAACAGAGCTTCGTCGTCTTCCCCGTTCTTCCTCAACTGCTTTCCAGCCGCCGAGAGGAATCAGAGGTGGTGAGAGGCGACGACGCCGAACAACCAGAAGCCCACAGAACCACCTGGATTCCCCTGTCCTCTTCCTCCTCCTCCTCCTAGTCAAAGCTCTCCGACGTGGACTTTCTCGTTGCAGTCTCGGCACAACCGAGCCTCGTCAGAATCACAGAACATCCTCGTCGGAGAACGGCAGCACAACTCGCAGCTCTTTTCCACCTTCGCCGGAGTTGAGGAAGGGTTTCAGGGGTGAAATTGGGCATGTCTGAATGACATGGCACGTGCCGGTCACGTGTGCCTATATTGATGGAAAACCGGCCGAAAACTGGATTGGAGACCAAACAAATTATTTTCAGTTTGTTAGTTGCCGAACGTACGCAGTATTGAGAGTGGGGACCAAAAGATGGTATTTTAAAATATGTTGGGGACCGAATAAATAATTTAGTCAAAGAATAACTCACTTAGGCACAATATATACAACAAGTTGAAGCATTCCCGCCATCAAAATATATACAACAAATTATTCAGAGTTACATGCTTATATCCCCGAGACAAAGAGACTTCCCTGATTTAAACTATGAATTTGTTTGAGGCCATCTGCAATAAAGAACACAAAAGAAGCATCCATACCATATTCAACAAATCAGAATTAACTTCAAACAAGGGCTATAGTTGCACTCATATACTTATGTTCTCAAAGCCTTATTATAAATCCTTATTATACCTCATCGATCTAACCAGTCTCTTACTTGTTTTTTATGTATCTTCACAGGATAATTGAAGTTATCAAATGTTTGTTGTATAACATCAAACTGGCATGCAAATGGAAAAAACAAAGAGAAGCCAAACCTCAATGCAGGACACGTGTAAATGGAATTCACTTTCATGCTTCAAAGTTTCAATCTCGCTAAAAAACATTCATAAATTGGGGAATCAGTCTTGTGTGGCACTATCTTTGAATCTTTTTTCCATTTACATGTTTTTTTTATCAACTGTTAAAACTAATTAATCAAATAGAACAAACTACAATTTTCCAAGAACTCTTTCAACTAATCTAGATTTAAGTGGCAACAATTACAAAACATAAAAAAAATAACAGGTGATAACACGTCTTTCATCATTTCAATAGATTTTGATTACTTAGTGAAAAGGCAGGCTAGGCAGCCACCTATACAATCGTAGAGCTCCATAATCTCCCCTCCACACAGGTGCTTGGACATGCATTTGATCCTATTGATACAGAGAAGTTGTGTTGAACATATCATTTTCCAACAAGTTGAGCACAACCGTTGCAGAGGATTGACATGCAGAGTAAATTAGTTTAAACATCAGTGACCTATTCCACCCCTCCTCATCATGTATATCAACAACAAAATTGAAAAGCAATAAAGTCCTTGCACTTAACCCATATCAACAAAACAATGATCTCTAAAATCATTGCACTAAACGCATACTCATCAAACACACAGTGAGAAAATCATACAACAATGCAGATCGGAAACAGCATAACAAGAAAATAAAATTGAAAACAATCAATCGAAATGCTAACCTGTTAAACGATGATGAGACTTCTCTCTAACATGGTTCGTATAACTAAACAATAGTCGGGCAGAAACTGTGGATTCGAACCAGAAATTTCAAAATTTTAGTTTAAAATAAAATCGCGGAATGATATCAAACAATGGCAATAGCAGCACTCGTATATTTATGTTTTCAACCATCTAGAACCTAAACTTCAATACCTTAAACACGACCTGTGCTTGATATCCTTAGCCGATGGGCAGGTGTAGTGAGTAAATAGCAGCAGCAACCTTTATGTTTTCTTCCTCTCTGCAAAATATACATGTAAAACATATTAATTTTAAAAGGGAACATGAAAATCGATTGAGACATACAAATCGAAAAAAATAATCTTTGTTTTGCAGATCGGTAGAATACAACCCTCGTTTGAAAGGCATAAGAAGATAAAATCCACCCACATCGAACACCGCCAAAAATGAAAGACAGAAACTGATATTCCAAGGGCAGGAGGGCTAGCGTTAAAATAAGAAGTGCACCCATTATTGAAGCGTCCCATCCTCAGAAAAAGTGTCAAAATGTCTAACTGATTCCAGAAATTTTGATCAATTACGGTGGAAAAAAACAAAACCAGAGAAGAAACATGAGAAATCTGTTGGACTCATAATATAAGTATGTATTTACACAATAGGTCAATCGTGTAAATAAGTTTTAACGGATTGCATAAATGCCCTCCGTCAACCACAATGCAGTGTCTTGCATTCTAGTTCAATCATAGATAACATTATTGACAACTTTTGTAGAAGTAGGAAATTGACATCAAATGCATCCGTCACAGAATAAACTTTCTAATTTGACTTTATGAAGTCAAACTAAATAAATTTCAACTATTAAATTCTCTTAATATCTATGTAAGATTATTATCATATGATATGTTTTTAGATTCACCATAACATATATTTTCAAATTATTATTTTTTCCCAATTTTTTTATATACACAAATATATATATATATATTAATGGTTAAAATGTAATGCAGTTGACTCCTAAAACACAAATTTGGAAGTTTATTTTGGAACGGATGGAGTACTATTTATAAAATATGCTACTGCACAAACCATGCATGTTCACACATACAGAATAATTTCGTCACCGACTGTTTAATTTCTTTTTCTTCTTTCAGTTAGTTGATAGTTTCAACGAATTAAATAGACCAATTTTTTAATTTATGTCCTTAAAATGTAGGCTAGGTTCTCAAAATTATATATTTCAACCAAGTTATGTACTATTTGAATTGAAATGGTATCGTATTAATATCGACTACTAAAAACATATTTTTAAAAATAATAAAGATAATGAGATAAATTCAAAAATAGAGCACCAACCTGAATATCTATTGAAATGGTACGAATTTGAATATTTTCTATTTTCTATCATTTAGAAAAGCTTACGACTAATGTTCGTCGCTAAGAGGCCATGAAACTTGTTTAATTATGTTAATTGTAGCTAGGAGAATTGGTTACATTGAAATATTCAATTTCATATAAAAGTATACAGTACATTTAGGCATACTGTAGTACAGTTATCAATGTTTTTGTTTGCGTATAATTATTTTGATGGATACGCTGTTTCCGGGTAAACATGTGCAGCACCCGGGTACCTTTCAATTGTACTGCTCCTAATTATTATTTTGGGGGAAATGCGATTTTATCCCTATGTTTTGATTGAAAATGTAGAAATGATCTTGTAAAATATGAAAGTGCAAAAATAACTCTGGATTTCGTTGACCGAAATGTCAACAACCAAATTGGTCTAAAATATGTGAAATGACCATTATACCACTGAGTTAAAATTTTTAAAAATAAAATAAGAAAAGAAAAGACACTCATAGCCTCCTCCTACACCCATTCCCATCTCTTTCCCTTTCTCACCTCTCAGCCCACACTCATCCTTATCTCTCTCAGCCGCTAAACCCATGCCATCGGCACGATGGATTGAAATCTTGAGATCGTTAGAGCTGGAGGTAGGGGTTACGACGAGGGTGGCGGAGGTGGTGCTAGGGTTTTTGGGCTGCGGAGATGGCGGTGCTTGGTGCAAGCGGTGACAGCGTGATTCTGGGTGGCAGAGGTGGTAGTGTTAGGTGCAGGCGACGGTGACGACATGGTTTTGGGCGGTGGAGGTGGCGGCGAATTGACGGTCAATGGGTAGGATGAAGAAGAAGAAGAAGTAGTCCAGGGGTATAATTGTCAATTACATTTTTAGTTTTAGAGTATAGGGTTAAATTTGTCTTTTCATGTTTGGTCAACTGTTGACCTCATTAAGCCAACATCGAAATTGAAAAAATGGTTATAATTGCACAATTTTACAAAAACCTAGGGTTAGTTTGGCACTTTCAAATTTTACAAGGTTATATATGCACTTTCTTAATTTAATGTGATCATAATTTCACGTTTTTCTTTTTTTAAAGAATAATTAAAACTTATGATATTTTAACCAGTCCGTCTCTTTAAAGACGGTCTTTTCATAAGTTATGGAAAGACTAAGGTTTAAAGTGCAAATTAGAAGAAATTATGATAAAATTATCGGGTTGCATTAATGAGGTTATAAACTTATAACTACTAGACGTTGCATAATATTTTTTAAATATTGCAACTAAAACCTTTTACCTTGCTATAATTCTAATTCCACCCCGTCTTTTCATATGTTTATGGAAAGACGATTTTTTCCAAAATTTTGCCTATTTTAATTGTATATATTATAACAAATTTAGGAAGACACTATAAGAACTTATTCTTACTTATACATTAATTTAATTGTATAATTAAAGTTATATTTTTCACAAAATCTTGTTTTATGCGGTCTAAACTTTAGGTAGGGTCTGTTATGAAATTAGTATACATCTTAATTTTGGGATGGGGTTTTTCTTTGAATATACTAATAAATCTAGGGACCTAATGTGCAATTATCAAAATACTATATATATCACAAAAATATCAGAATTTTCATTTTCCTTTCCACCTCCTCCGATCGGTAACCGCCTCCAGCCGACGGTTACCACCAGATTTTGCCAAATTCCTGCTGATTTCCGCCACCTCCGTCGGTATCTCGCCGGAATCTCACCGGAATTATCGTGTCGTCGTTCTGTAATTCGACGATTCGAAACTATAGGTATCGACGCCGCTGCCGTACTTCTTCTTCTTATTCTTCTTCTTGTCGCAACAATGGTTACTGCTTCGGCGCGACGGAGCAATTCGAATAGAAAATGAACGCTAGCGACAACACAAGGCGACGATGCTAGGGTTAGTCAACCCCGACGCTAGGGATGCAGATGGTGAGGCAAGGCGATTGATCCACGACGTCTATAACTTGCCTTTGTGACGGATCCACAACTTCTACAACTCGCCTATGCGATGGATCCACCACGACGGCTCCACCATGACGGCGAGACCTTGCGACTGCGGTTTTCCTTCAGACAACGGCAATGTGGTGCAGTTTTCAGGCGACGGTGAGGTGCTACATTTGCTTTCAGGCGCGTGGATCGGTGAAGAATAAGGTCACGCGTGCAACCACGCGCGGACCAAAGCCACGACGACGGCGTACGAACGTCGACCGAGCTTCAGCGTATGAGCGGTGAGGTTTAATATCGTGTTCTATTTTTTTAAAGGCTTGTTGAGGTTTCAAGACTACTTGACTGGGGATTTTTTCATCAATGTTTGTTTGGCCCAGTGGTGAGCACTCTTGTTGTTGAGGTTGAGGTCTTGAGTTCGAATCTCTATGTGACCTTTATTTTGAACAATTTATGTTCTTGATGTATATGTTGTGGTTTATTATTATTTAACTGAGTGTTTGTTCAATACAAGTCTTTGGTGTAGTGGTTATTGCTCTATACCTTGAGGATAAAGACCTGGGTTCAAATCCCACAAGGTCCTCTCTCTTTTTGATATTTTTTATTCCCGAGGTACTATGGTTTTTTTATGTTCGTACTTTTTTCTTTTCTTATGTTGATGTTATTCATTATTCGGGTGAGATTTAATTGATATGACTTGAGGTTTTGCAGTTTTTAAGGGTGATATAGATTGATGTTTTTAGTTTTTAAAAAAAATCGTATGTTAACGTTTTTCATTATCAGACTGAGGTTTTGGTAATAGGAGTTGATGTTTGTAGTGTCTTTTTTCTTATGTTGATGTTT
>JAULKM010000001.1:439367-453696 GCA_032355605.1 Rubia tinctorum
AAAGGATATGTACAAAACCAATCAGAAAGGGTATTCCTTTCTTAACCTGATTCTAATTTATCTAATATTCTATTAACAGAGTTATATTAGTACTTTCATCTTAAAAGTGGGATTATTTTAACATTTTACTCAATTATAAGCGGGCTAAAAAAATTAGAGTCTAAAAAAGAAAAGAAAAAATAAATGGGTCTGACTTAGAAAGCCCATATTCAGCCCGTTGACTATGTCAACTCGTCAAAAATGCTGCCCATGAGAACACTAACCGTTGATTGCGGCAACTGGCAAAATGGTTACTCCCTCCGTCCATTTTTTAATGTCTTACATCATTATTTATTAATAAAGTTGATATTATTTATATTGTAAAAATATATAAATTTATACATGTGAAAAATATTACTTGAGATACTGTTACATTTATCATAACACATATTTTTAGAATATTTAATTTTTATAATTTATTTTGAAACATATTTTAAAATATTAAAATGAGAAAATTATTATTGAATAGTGACAAAAGGGAAAGAAAAACAATAAAAAAACGGTAGGAGTACATAAATTATTGTGACAATCTGATCACTGATCTCATCCCATGATTCTTTTTATTTGTTTTATTACAACTAGCATATAAATTGAATTCGTTTAATTTATTGAGTACACGTCTTTGGTTCTTGGAATCAAAATATGCACTAATAAAAGAGACAAAAACGTAGTCATGGGATGGCGCTAGAGTAGCATATTTTACACCCATTTTTTTAAAGGACAGTGTTGTTATTTAAAACTCAAAAACATTTATAAGTGAATATGTTATTTTATAAGTTCATAATTTTAAAGGTTAGTTGGAACAAATTTACTATATATAATATCAGTTATAATAAATTGATAACTCGTAAAAAAACGCTTTATTGACAAACTGTTATTATGAGAATAAACCCTTCATCGAATAACGCCATCATGTCCACCCCTTGTTCCACAAGATCGGATATCATATGTACATCCTCCCCGCCATCTATTTAAGAATTTACTATATCTAATATGTTACTTTATATTATGGGGAACATTTTCATTAAGTTTAACGAGAGGTGAGCAAGTGATAAGGATAAAATCAATGATTTCGATCGAACATTCAGACGGCTGTTTCAGAAGGGTTATCAATAGAGGCAAGGTTTGTAGAGGAAATTGACCAATGAGAACAATGATATCGAAGGTTGCTAAGCTTGATGCTGAAGGAGAAAATTCAATTGTTATGCCGACGGTAATAACAGTATTGACGTTATATGTCATTTCATGACATCGACATTATAGTGAAAGTAACAAATACCTCTGATTGGCTAAAAATTAAATAAATCATTTTTTAAAAAGTTTGTTATGAGATGAAGTACTGAGAAAGTCTCGAGATTAGAAAATTAGGCCAAAATACATTCACTGTGATTTTATTACATTCAAGTTAAAACCCTTTTGTTATTATCATTATCTATTCACATTAACATCCATATGATGTGAAATATATTGATTAATTAGAATGGGGAGAATGTGAGGGCACATGATGCAAGGTCAAAGTCAACAAAAATGAATGGTTTGTTATTGTACTATGTCCTTTTGGATATAATATTAATAATTTATTTTTTTTTAAATGATTTGATTTAGGACGTTACCGCGTCAAAAACATTATGTGCCAAAAAAATTGGGCCAGTCACTCAGTCCGGACAGTATCGACTTCGTTTTTCGTGCACGACTATACCATTTTCACCGCTCATAAGTGTTAGTATACCCATTTGTTTTTTTTTTGTCACTTTTTCACTTTCAATCTTAACCCCTTCAATTATGTGTTGTAGAATAAATGAAACATGTGGTTTGCTATCTATGGTGGAACTAGCCGTTGTGCAAGATCGTTAATCTGTAGATCAAGGACGAGCAGGTATATAGTGGTTCATTAGTTGAAACAGCGATCGTTCATAGATCGAAGCTTAAAAAGATGGATCTGTCGTCGCTTTGATTTATTGGGACGACTTTGTTTAACTACGTGCAAGAGGAAAAGGGGGAGAAACACTTTAACGTGTTTCCATAAAAAAAAAATCCTCCCTATGCCTAATAGCGCTAAACTTCTGCGAGCGACACTTTCATTTGCGGATGAGCTTCATGGAACTCTACCAACACTTTCTTTTTTTGACAACTCCATTAATGCCTCTTTATATCAGTCTGGTTCCGCCAACAATCACTATTACATTTTGGATGACTTCAATCTTGATAAATTAAAAAGATTACTTGACGTTATAGCCGAAATACTTTCGTTTCAAGTAAACTCTTCACGAGGCAATATCTATACTTTAGACCATGAGGAGATGGGTTTAGCTAGTTTACAATGTCTTTGGATAGGGCTCCAAGACCCCAAATTAAGGTCAAGCGTGTTGGTATATTTTAGTATTTCTAACCACTACAACATAGATTTTCAAGAGAATATGTGACCCATAATTTCAACCTTGATGCTAACATTCATGATGGTTTGTTTCTTGGTTTCCAAAATGTCAAAATGTCAAACACAAAGTTTGAAGTCCAACCAAGATTCCCCATCGTAGGAAGGTCAAATGCATCCCATCACCATGTGTCTGTGCGTGTTTCATTGCTTCTATTCAATTTCGTACTTCCGTCTCAAATCAAACTGCACAATTACATTCTATAATTTTCAACAATTACATTTGGCGGTTAACATCTCTGAACAATTGACATTATAAGATATTTAAAGAAACTCACATAATATTGTTTGATCTGAGCCGATATGAAATTAATAAGGGTGTTGTTTGATAAAAATGAATGGGCGAATATAATTTATGTCATGTTTCTAGCGGCAATCACCAAAACCAATGAAACAAAGTCATGGGTATACATGCAAGCACTGCAACTGAAGTTTGTTTAAAAAATACGTATGTTTGTGTATGAACAATCAGTTTGAATGCAAAGCTAAGTCAAAAAAAAAACTCAGATGATAAAGATAACCTAATCCCAATGAGTGGCCACTTTGAGATTAATTTAGCATACAAGAAGACAAAATTATAAGCTAAAATAGAGCATCAAAGCACCAGTTTTTTTAGGCTGGATTGACTTTTGAGAGTTGCAGAAATGTACAGAGGAACCTTCAGGATAACATATGACAAAGTCAATCATAGAAAATTCATACTACAGAAATCAATCAAATGCTGTTGAATCTGGAGGATAAATCTGGTCTGAAAGTTCTTAAGTAATAAATGATCAGAACCTTTGTCTTGTGGAATTATAACCTTGATTGCTCTTTGAAGCTTCTTGGTAATTCATAAGCAATTTTCTTTATGTAGGCTTGTCTAAAAATCCGTTCTTTTCCCCTGATTTAATTGAATTGGACCAACAAATTATAAATAAATTGAATAATATTTTGTGATACAAAAAAAGTCCAGTAGTGACGCATATTGTGTGATAGATAAGGAAATGTCACAATATTTGCTCCACCTTCAAGTGTCACTAAATATTTCTGACGTGTGCACAAGACACTAAAATGAGCTACTACATCAATCTATGTCACAAAATTTAATGACACTTCTAAATTAAACCGCACCTTAAAGCCTCACAAAAATATAACGATATTTCAACGCATCACAATATTTTAGTGACATGCTGAATAGAGTCACTTTACAAGGCTTCACTAATAATTATAGCGACACATTTGAGTGTCACGAATGCTCCAAGAAGACGTCACGACTAGAAGTTTGATTTGTACTGTAGTAATGGAACAAATTTAAACTAAGTTTATATAAATGGATTGAATTAAATGTAATAAAGTGAACTGGATTAATTAAAATAAAGCTAAATAAATTAAATTGAATTAAGCTAAATTTAAACATAAGTTGAAAATATCAAAATCTAATCCTATGAAGTAAATCACATCCAAATAGGCCCTTTTTGAGGCCGCTAATACAGTAAAAGAAGCATGGACTATTAATCATAGGACAAAATATATAATAGTTGGGCTACAAAACCACCATCGGCCCACCCTTCCCACTCGTGTCAGCCCATTTACCTAAACCTAGATTTGGGCTCCGGCAAAATCCATCGGCCCATCCTAGATTTGGGCTCTACTAATAATGTAAAAGAAGCATGGACTATTTAACCAATGGACAAAATATAAAATAGTTGGGCTACAAAACCACCATCGGCCCATCCTTCCCACTAGTGTCAGCCCATCCTTTCCTAAACTTACTTTTGGGCACCAGCCCAAAATCCATCGGCCCATCCTATATTTGGGCTCCGCTAATACAATAAAAGAAGCATGGACTATTAACCATAGAACAAAATATTAAACAGTTAAGCTACAAAACCATTATCAGCCCACCCTTCCATCTCGAGTAGGCCCATCCTTTATCTAAACCTAGATTTGGGCTCCAGCCTAAAATCCATCATCGATGAAGCCCATATTTGTGGGCCGTTGCGGCCTTCTACAAAATATCGGTCGTAAAATATAATAGAGCGTAATTTTACAATCGACTTATCTTCATGCACTTTCTGTGCATCCAACTAATCATGAATTCATGGTATATCCACATTATCCAACTAATAATCATTATATATAATTCATCATATCTATTTTGTAACTAATTTATTTCAAAAATTATGTACGCATCAATTTATTTGTCTCACATTACACCATCCTACATATGTTGTCTCAAGCTGCACAATAATTATCAAAGATTCCGTATTCTGAAAATTGATCTCTTAATAAATTAAGAAAAAAATCAAGGTTTAAACTACAAATTAGAATAAATTAAAATGAAATTTTCACGTTGTATTAATTGGATCATAAAATCATTACTGTGCGTTGCATAGTGAAATTTTAATGCTGCAACTACGACCTTCTACCTTTCTATAGTTCTAATTCAACCCCGTTCTTTCCATACATATGAAAAGACGGTCTTTCCAAAACTTTGCCATCATCAATTTAGATTAAAAAAAATTATCAATCTATTCTCAGATAAACTCATACTACAAATTTACACTCCTTGTAAACTACCGAAAACACCACTACATAATTTGATGCAATTTAAGTTCAAACACAAAAGCTGTTGATTTAGTTTTTTTAAATGAGAGATAACATCGGCTCATTACAACCTAAAGCCATAACACTGAACCTGGTATCCAAATGTAACATTTTCTTACACATCTCATCAAGAAGATCAAAACTAGGAATCGTAAACTCAAAACGACGAAAGGCTTTCCCGAGTAGTGATCTCAGGAAGCGGAGCCTCCTGTTGCAGCTAACCTAAATGGCAAATCCGATAATCTAAAACACATTTCCGACTAGCAAGGGCCCTGTGGATTAATAGCACACGGAGAGAAGGTACAAATTATTGCTCACGAATCTTTGGTTGGGACAGCTTGTCTCAGGCGCCGTTGCTGCACATCCCAGTTATATACACGGGCAGTAGTTACCTGATTAGATGGAAGTAACCGTAAATCCTAGGATTAAATGTGGATAGCGGGTGTAATAAAAAATGAATGAGATCGATGAGTTCATTCGCGGATGTTAGTACCTGAGTGATTGTCACCTGGTCCCTCAAAAATTGAAGATCAGCAACGAGCACTTCTAGACTTGCTTTAGCGTTTTCCAAGTTCTTTTTAAGAAGAGAAATAGCCTGCAAGTTATCAACAGCTTGATAAATTGGGATTTAGATAGAATAAGAGGCTCGAAATCTGAAGGCGTGATATCGCTACTGAAATACCTCTTCGCATGAATACTCGAGCATGACATTTGCTCCAAGCCACAGACATACAGAATCCGTATCTTCGATTCGAGCACGGGAATAAATGCCTTCCGACACTTCAAAATCAGCAAGCAGGTCCTGCAGTTGGCACGTAAAAGAAACCATAAAGAGTGTCGCAGCATATTTAATTTAAGTTAACCAAATTAATGCTGAAATGAAGATATGAACTATTGTGTGATTGCAAAAAGTACGAGAAACACAACACTATGACAACGAACCTCACCAGTACCCTTCTTAGCTTGCAGGGTGGCAACTATATCCAAACACTTCTCAATATCTGGAATCTTTGCCTGACAATAAGAAGATTTCTAAGTCTTAATGTCTTGTAGATACAACATTGTAAGAATCAAATCATAAGTTTATACAACAACAAGCATTATGTGATGTACCAAAGAATAATAAGTAAGAACTAAAAAGTTCCGAACATACCTTAAGGTCCCTCTGCTGAGCTAGAAGCTTCATTTCAACTACCCGGTATTGCTGAATCCTACAATAAGAAGAAAATATTCAGAAAGGTAGCATCGACCTTCTCAAAATACATAGAGAAATAACTACTCATTCAGCAACAGATTGAAATACTAGTGTTGGGAAAATTGTAAAACAATCCAAAGGAGATAACGAGGAAGCATTCAGATAGTCAGAGAGTACAGAATCGGACTGGCATATCAATCAACTCCTGCAACTAAATGACAGTATGCCAACAAATTCAAGACGGGGTAACTGAAATCAAACACATAATTACATGAAAACAAGTCCACGAAAACTACCACTTGTACATCGGAGTGTAATTATACAGCAATCTGTTCACTAAACTAGTCACAGCGAGATTCAAACACTCGATATTTCCATTGTTAATTCAGCTACAATTACTCTCGAGTCTCGATCGTTCAATTCTTTTCAATCTAATTAAAGTACTGCACATCTTCATTACCATTCAATTTTCACAGTTCCACATAAACCAACAAAAGTAAAACCAGCTAAAACACTAATACTTCCCATCAAATGGACCTCGGGAAACACCTCCTCAACCAAAACTAAAACAAGGGCTATGCATAAAAATCGAAACTTTACCCACTACCAAATCAAAAACAAGAATCCCCAACATTAAAAAACGTATCAGCAAAGAAAATAAAAATCGAAACTTTACCAACTACAAAATCAAAAAGCACAAACCATCCAAAACCCAGAAGCTAAAACATTGCCCTGAACCGAAAAAGGGGACTACCTTTCTTGAAAGAAAGCGAGGGCTGTGTTTGCATCGAGCCCCGACTCTGATAGATAAGTCTGAACGTCTTCTACGAAAGAAGCTGCCGGAATTCCCCTTCTCTCTGCAACCGCCGTCGGCGACGATGACGATGACTCCATTCTGTTACGTGTGACGGAAAATAGTGAGGGCGGAGGATCGGAGCTGGGGTGCTTCTTTGCTGACCTTATGGAGTGTGCGACCGTGTGCTGACTGGAGGAAACTGATAGAAGAAACGACGTCGTATAATAGTGGACGTACTTTTTGGGCCAAGTCCATGTAGTTTCTTTGTTTGTCAAAATGTGGGCTAGCATATGGGTTAAGGGGGGAAATGTGGATTTCAAGCCGTGGATACTTTGGTCGAAATTGCGAGTTTCGATCTCTTTTTGTTTGCACATGTTTCTACATCGATCATGAACTACAACGAAGTATTTTTCATTGGTTCTTTTACATAGAGTTGCTGTTTTTAAGCTATAATCAACTTTGAATCGATGCTTCTAGTCACTACTGGCAAGTAGGGAACATCGGAAGAAGAGGTGAAAAAGGAAATCGCGGACCTCGTTGACATAGTGGTGATCGAAACAATGGAAGAGATTAGCAGAGACGGTGGGGAGAAAACACTTCATAAAGAAAAAATGTCAACATCAAATACCTCCGTCGATTTGATGTGACTCAATCTAAGGCTTCACTCGACTACTTTAACAACAACAAAATGATAAATGATTATGGATCCAATGAAATTGTAATCAACATTCACTAACTATGCAAGATCTAAAAGTGAATTGGTATATCACGCCTTGTATTTTACTTAGTTACGCCATGTATTTTGTACTAATAAATACCTTATATATTCTGAATGTTTTTAAATCAATAATGAAATTGAATATTTATTAATTATATTTAATGTTAACTAATTACAAGTCATGATGATGTTTAAGAAGGTGGAGGCCGGCGTCGGTGTCCTTCCCCGGTTCTCCATTCAATTCCCCCGTTCGGTTCTCCTTCTCCGGTTCTCCTTCCCTGGTTCTACATCCACTTCCCCGGTTCGATTCTCATTCTACGGTTCTCCACCAACTTTATCGGTTCGGTTCTCTTTCTTCGGTTCTCCTCCCCCTTTTTCCGGTTCTTTTCCCTTCTTTCCCCATTTCTCTCCTTCTGAATTCATTTCTTTTCAGTTCTCATTTTCCTCCCACTTTTGGTTCTCCTTTCCTCCCAATTTTGGTTCTCCTTTACAATATCCTTACCTATTTTCGGTTCTCCTTTCAAATTTTACTCTAAAAATATTGTATTCCATTGTTATTTTCATTTTATTATTTTAAATTTGAACTTTGTTTTTATAATATTATATTTGCTTATACATTCTTATAATATTATATATTTCAATTTTATTTTTATTTTTCAATTTAATCCAAACAATATTTTAAAATTATTATATTTAATTATAATTGTAGTTTTTACATTTTTACATTTAGTTTTAAATTATTTTCCATATTATTTTAAAATTCTATATTTCACGTTAAAACCCATAGAAATATAACACTCATTGTGATTGTATATGTTATAAAAAATAGCTTGCATATTTAGTTATGTGCAAAGAATTATTTAATTATGTTATTTAATAAATAAATAATTGTTATATGGGACTATCACCCAATTTTACTCTAAAAAAATCATTCAAGTGTTATTCTCTACATATTATTTTGCATTTGAACTTCAAATTTACAATACTATGTTTGCTTATAGAATCTAATAATATTTTATATTTCAATATCATTTTCATTTTAAATTAAATGCAAACAAAATTATCAGATTATTCTATTTAATTAAATATTATATTTCCAAATTTTCATCTACACTTTAAAATTATTTCCCAGGAAAATTTTATATTTGATTTTCCACTTTAAAACCTCTATAAATATAACGCTCATGTAATTTTCATCTTATATGTCATTTTCAACTTACATATTACGTTATTCCTACTGAAATGGCCTAACAACAAGAACACTCGTGTAATTTACATATCGATTTAACACTAAAGTATTTTTCTTCTAATATTTTATAAACATTAAATACGTGTACAGTTATGTATAATCAAATGGTATAACACAAACAACAAACTCCTAACAAAACTTTCAATATTTTTATTATTTATGTCAGTTATTTACCGAAATAAATATTAATTAAATGGGACTATCATCAAATTTTACTTTAACATTTTTCTAGTCAAATGTTATTGTCAAAAATAAATTAAATTTAAATTTAATTTTTTAATATTATTTTTGCTATTTTCTTAAAATATATTATATTTCGAAATTATTTTACTTTTTCAATGACATCCTAACATTATTTTTAGATTGTTCTATTTCATTAAAATTTCATTTTTAGCTTTTGCATTGATTCCCACATTACAATTTCATTTTAAATTAAAACCCTATTTCCATAAACCATTTATTTTATAAACCCTCAAATTTTAATGTCAAAACAATTTAAAATCCAAAAACTATCTTCAAAACCAAAACCCTAATTTCATCCCCAAGGCGGCGCCGCCTCCCCCTCCCAAACCTTTTATTCACCACCCCCTCAAAGCCGCCGCCGGTCGTCCCAAAATCTCCCCTTTCAGCTTCCACCACCCCACCCAAGGTCGGCCGCCGTGCTAGGCCCCTCCTCAACCCGCACCGTGCTTAGCCAGCCAACCACCCCTCTTCCCCCCTCCCACCTCCCTCAGCCTCGACCCATCCCGCCTGCAGCCGGTTCTCCGCCACCCCTACCCGTCAGATCCCGCCATCCCGCACTTACACAAAATTTTACCGGCCTAAACAGAAAAACAAAAACTACATTTTCGTAACTTTCGCCGGCCCAATCACAAAAACAATGTTTTCCGACCAAAAAAGGGTGACCAAAAAAGGGGGAAAAGGAACCCAAATCGGGAATTTTGTTTTCCATTGTTTTCTACGCTGGCATTTGGACGGCGGCAGGTGGTCGTCGACGGCAGGTGGTGGTCGGCGGGCGGCGGCGAATGCTGGTTGTTGAAGGATTAGTGTGGAGAGGGTGGAAAAAATGATGAAAGAGGGAGATGGAGATTTAGGATAAATAGGGGATGGGGAATAAAACAAACAAAAAAATAAAGAAAATAAATAAATAATACAAGTATGTATACGCATTAGGGCATAAGCAGTAAAATACAATGTGTGATATAACAACACCCAATATTTAATATGTTATATGATTGGAGCTAAATTGTCACCAAATAGGGAAGGAATCCTACAGCCTTTCCTTTATAACTCCTTCGAATAATTCCAAAAATCCAACCAAAATTCTTACAAACACTCGGAACCACTTAAAAGTCATAATTCTAAATCAGGTCATCATTGAGCAAGGGATTTATATTCCAGGGCAATGCTTCACCGAAATCTAAGTGATGAGGAGAGGAACTCTATTGCCCAGCTTCTCCTTGTGTCATAGAAGGGGGATCGTATTTGTAGAGGCAAGGAAGCCAAGGCAGCAGCGACGTGAGACGTAAGTGTTCATTTCGTCCACACCATTTGGAGGAAGACGAAGAAGCAACTTGCTGCAGGACTCCCGGTGAATGTCAACAGCCGAAAATCTGGTAAGAAAGGACGACCAGCCATTAGTTTAGACAAATAAGCTTTTATGTCTGTACCACTGCGACACCAAAAAACATGTAGGAGGACTGCACATGGCCTAGACATCAGCAAAAACATAGTGCACAAATTGATGAAAAAAGGGGTGTTACGCAGACATAACAATGCTATAAAACCTTTTCTTAGAGAAGACAACATGGAGAGGGTCGAGTTTGCATGTTCTCATCTTAAGTTTGAAAGACACAATTCAAATGTAAGATTTAGGAGCATGCTGAATGTGGTTCATGTGGATGAAAAATGGTTATTTTATCCGAGCAATCCTGTAAATACATTATACAACCATAAGAAGAAAACCCACTACGCACTTGTCAGCATAAAGGATACATCACTAAGATAATGTTCCTATGTGCCATTGCTAGACCTATAATAGCTCCTAATGGTGACATTATTTTTGATGGAAAGATTGAAATCTTTCCATTGATTGATAAGGTAGCAGCCCAAAAGACCAGTAAGAACAATGGAGACTAAAACAAAGCGTAAAGTTAATGGTGTTGTGTTTAGAGATTATTTGGTTGACACAATCATTCCAGCAATTAAGCTGAAATGGCCTCTAGCAGCAACAAAATACATTTTCATCCAACTTGACAATTCTCCTAACCACATAAAGAGACAAGGTCACAGACTTTATCAAGCATGCAATTCATATGAGTTTGAAATCATTTTTTTCCAGCCACCTAACTCACCTGACCTAAATATCTTGGATTTGGGTTTCTTTCGCTCAATTCAAAGTTTGCAGCAAGAGATGTCATGTACACCAATTGACCAGTTGGATAATGCAGTTCATCATGCTTTTGATGATATGCAAGCACATACAATAGACAATATTTTCATTTCACTTCAGAGTGTTATGATTGAGATCATGAAATTCAAAGGCATGAACCACTTCCCTCTTCCCCACCTCAAGAAAAATGCAATGCAAATGCAAGGTTTGCTACCTACAGACCTGAATGTGGAGAAAGATCTTGTATTGGAGAGTACACAATTTCTGATCCAGCATGGAAGAACACATAAGATAACTAAACTAATGAATGACATGCAAATTCAGCACAGCCAGGGGCCAGTGGGAGGTATGCCGCTAGTCTAAGTGCTGCATTCTTTACTTTTGAGCAATTCATGTGTTGCATGCATTTTGTTTGTAAACATGTCAGTAGCTTGATGCATGTTTATATGGCAACATTAGTTTTTGCTTTTTGTAATGCAAACTGATGTATAAGAAGTTTGTTTAAAGTTATTTTTAAATCTAGGATATAAGGTTTTTACTGCTGTGTATGAATTGTGACTACACAATCGTATATCCTACTGTCCTATAACAGGCACAAAAGGATGTTAACCATATTTGGCAAATAAGGATGAACTATCACATAAACAAACAACCAGTACAATTAATCACACCCTAACTCCGGCAGGTGGGATTAATTGATGCAGACATACACTTACAAGCACAATAACCGACATAGTGAATCCCACCCTAACTCCAACAGGTGGGATAAAATCAAGAAAAAATATTTGAACGTAAACCTGTGTGCCCTAACATCAGCAAGTACACAGGCAAAATCAGATTTGAAAATTAATAACGTAGAGGGAAGATCTTTGCTGACCAGTAAGTGACTTGTTGCTACAATTAAACTTTTCATTGGCTGAGACGCATTTTATGTTCAATTCAACAAACAGAGCTGTTGCACTTCAGGAAATCTGCAAGTCACAGGAAAAATGATTTTCTGTTGGAAACTAATAAAGAAGAGCGAGCGACTAACTAATAGTTTTTCAAACAAAAGCATATAGCGAGTTTTTCAATAGCCTTCAAATTAGAACTGAAGCTGGTTTTTAAGTAACTAAACATTGTCATGATTGTACAACAACGGTATTTAAAACAATTTCTAAATAAACAGAGTAGAGATCCATAGAGATGACAGCTCAACCTACAAGCAGGGGCGGATCTAGCATGGGGCATGGGGTAACCATGGTAAAAAAAATAGGGGTATTAGTATTTGGTTACCCCATGTAAATTTTTTTTTACCATTAATATTAAAAAAAAATTAATAGGAGGTACTAGTATTTGGTTACCCCATTGAAAATTTTCTAGATTCGCCACTGCCTGCAAGCTCTATTAAATACTAGTATTCCCTCCGATTTTTTTTATATTGGTACCCTTTCATTTTTGGGATGATTTTTTTATATTGACACTTTTCATTTTTGGTAAATACTAGATTGTTTTCATCCACACAATTTACTTTTTACTCTTCCTATACAATTTTCTCCACTTCTTTTATTTTTTAAAAAAATATCATTTCTTTGGTGCCAATTTTAGGCAACCATAGGGAGTAATAATTCTTTCTCTGAGGGTTCTGTCCAGATAACCTAGCAATATAAATCAGTAACTAATAAAGGTATCAAATCACAAAATTAAAGCCTGGAGATTGGCTACTCAATACGACATATAGGGCTGACATTCCTACAGAATCTTGGGAGAAAGGCAGTGAGTCCTCATCAAAAGCATGCCATGGAAATTTTTACAGAAGCTCAACTACTGAAGGATTACAAACATGTTCGCCCTGCAGCTGCATCAGGACCTTGATTAAATCCAAAGGGTGCGTAGAACAGCCGGCGACGAAGCTTTTCACACCCTTGTCCGCTGCCAAGTCCGCTGAATTCTGCATAGAATAGCCGGTGACGATGCTGCCAAGTCCGCAGAATTCTACTGAGTTCCCGGAGGATGAAAGCCAGTCGAAGTCCAGGAAATTCGAGTAATCGAATGACTCCCGCTCGTAGCTGTATACGACATGATCGCGCTCCAGGTCAGGCTTTGATAGTAGATAGAGCTTCCTGATAGAGCTCGATGGGGTAGACCTGGAAAACAAGCAGCAATGAATCAGAAGAACATTATCTATATTAATAAATGAATTCATACGCATATAGAACCATTAAAATGCTAACCTGGTACAGTCAATGTCACTCTCACAAGCGGAGATCTCGGTAGCGGTCCCTAAGAGACGCGTCCTGCTGTTTCGCTGAACGGACTCCTGGCTGCGTTCAGCAGATGACTCTTCTACCGGTGAGAAAATGTTCCCATCTGACAGTGATCTCTTCATGAAGCTGAACATTCGAGAATAACAGATTAAGAGTTTGAACCAATTTTTTTACCAAACTATTTCGAATGAAACAAGACAATATAAAGGGCAGACAAAACTCCAACATAAGATAAAAGGTTGCGATATTTTTATGATTAACTACAAAGATTCAGTAAGTTTAGTTTAAAATGCAAGAATCTATCCAAACCACTTAGCCACTGGGGAAGATGAGGCACACGATGCAGAATTTTGAGTAAGGCCGCAATTGTGCTCTATTAAATTTTCCAAAAGGCTGCAGATTTTAAAAAACCAACGTCTTACTTTTACATATTTTAAATTGTTTTGCAAAAACTGTTGGTATGCTTTGAATACGTATTAACTGCAAAAACTGTTGGTATAACATGTCATCTGTTTGGACTGTTATTGGTATTCTGTCTTCTGTTTCGGGTTGGGCCAAAATGTTTTTGGGCCCAAAGCCATTAGGGTTTACGATGACGAGGGCTATATATAGTGCCTCGTCCTTATACTGTAACTCTAAGAGATAGGATTGGTAGAGAGTAGGAAATCTGTAAT
>JAULKM010000001.1:462425-476013 GCA_032355605.1 Rubia tinctorum
TTATTTATGTCAGTTATTTACCGAAATAAATACTAATTAAATGGGACTATCATCAAATTTTACTTTAACATTTTTCTGTTCAAATTTTATTTTCACATAATTTTTAAAATTTGAACTTCAATTTTTTAATATTATTTTTTCTATTTTCTTCTTAAAATATATTATATTTCAAAATTATTTTAAATTTTAAATGACATCCTAACATTATTTTCAGATTGTTCTATTTCATTGAAATTTTATTTTCGACTTTTGCATTAATTCCCACGTTACAATTTAACTTCATTTTAAATTAAAACCCTATTTTCATAAACCATTTATTTTATAAACCTTCAAATTTTAATTTTTTATGTCAAAACAATTTAAAATCCAAAAATTATTTTCAAAACCAAAACCCCTAATTTCATCCTCCAAGGCGGCGACGCCACCCCCTCACAAACCCATTATTCACCACACCACCCCCCCCCCCTCAAGTCGCCGTCGCCCGCCCCAAAATCCCCCCTTTAGCTTCCACCACCCCCACCCCAAGGCCAGCCGTCGTGCCAGCCTCTCCTCAACCCGCGTCGTGCTTAGCCACCCACCCCCTTCCTGCCGCCCTCACCCCTGACCCATCCTGCCAGCAGCCGGTTCTCCGCCACCCCCACTCGTCGGATCCTGTCATCCCGCACAAAAACAAAGTTTTGTCAGCCCAAACTAGAAAAACAAAAACTACATTTTCGTAACTTTCGCCGGCCCAAACACAAAAACAATGTTTCCAGGCCAAAAGGGGGGGAAAGGGAAACCTAAATCGAGAATTATGCTTTCCATTATTTTCTAAGCTAGCGTTGGATGGCGGCGGGTGGTCGTTGAAGGCAGGCGGTGGTCGGCGGCGGGTGGCGATAGGCGACGGATGCTTGTTGTTGAGGGATTAGTGTGGAGAGGGTGAGAGGGTGGAGAAAATTATGAAAGGGGAAGATGGAGATTTAGGATAAATATGGGGGGATAAAACAAACAAAAAATAAAATAAATACACAAATAATATAAGTATATATACGTATTAAGACATAATTAATAAAATACAAGACGTGATATAAAAACACCCAACTAAAAATATGAAAGACGCCCATAGATGCTCTACACAAAAGTTTTGTACTCCCTCTGTTTCATTGGAAGTGACACACTTTCCTTTTTTGGTTGCTTTTGTGAATTTGACACACTTTCCTTTTATGGCAAGATTTCTTCAATTTCATCCACTCATTCTACTTTTCCCTTTCTAAATTCAATTCCATCCACACATTTCATTCACCTAAATTCAACCATCTAAGACTACCATGCCAATTCCAATGAAACGGAGGAAGTAGATTGACAACTCAAAAAAGGTAAACAAACAAATTGGTTTCCTTTGGATTCATGCACCAATCCCCAATCTATATGCAAATATTTGCATGGCCTAATGCTTAGGTTCTATAGTCTAATCTTTTCGGGGAATTCACCTTGAAAGGTTTATTTGAGAAAACTCCCATTTTATATGCAATTATTAGCTAAGTATTTTATTTTAGTCATTTTTTTGGGAAAATTTGCATTTTCATAATAATACGGTTCAATTCTATTTAATTTAGTTTAGTTGTGATCAAATTCACACCATTGTAATTGCATCTAAATTTTCAATCGTTGAAGTAATATTTGAACTAAATACTCCTTTTCAGTATTCTGACAGATCGCGTTATTTTGATTTTGTTTGTGTTTCTTAGTTATAGTTCATTTATTTAGATGCGTTGATTTGTGTTTAAAATGTTTATAGTTTGAACAAAAATAAATTGTGATTTGAATAAAGTGATCTTATAGCTATAGGAGATTCATGTTTGGCGCAGTGACATAATGTTTGATACGCTTATCTCTGCCAAACGATTAAATTTTTCTCATGAAACAAGTTAATATTCTAATGACACTATCACAATCTTGACTGGATCTCTAATTTATAATATTAATTCAACATAAAACTTAGTTAACATTAAAATGAATTTGTTATTTCTAAAGGTCAGTCAAAATATATGTCAATTTTATTCATTATATTTGTCGTTGGCGGTTTTTCAAATGATTAATTTTAAAAGAAAAAAACTCACATTTTTTCCAGTAGAAATTTCAATGAACATGGAATCAAATTTGGGATGTCCAAACCACCGCCCCATTAATTTAAGCAGGTGTGAAAGGAGAATGTAGGAAACATACACGTGCTACCCACTAATCATTTTGATACTACCTTCAAAAGAGTTTGACACATTTTTTTTTCATTTTTTCTCAAGACATGTTTGACCATCGATAACTTTTGCTACGTATGTTAATATCATGTAAAATTTTAATATTTGGAAAGTACATGCTACGAAGAATCCAACGACACCTCACGTGATAATATTACTACTTATATATTACATGAAATTTATGGTCAAACATGGCTCGAGAAAGTTGACTAAAAAGTGTGTCAAACATAACTGAACGTAGGGGTACTACAGATTACACATTCCTTGCTGGACCCACCAACCCTTTCATTCCACTCGCTAAAGGAGTTCATTTGTTTCAGATTAAACTGCACGTTTTATTAACAAGTTCATTTTAAGTGTACCATTTTTTCTTCTCTTTAAAAAGATTCATTTAATTTAATTTTCATTCATTCATTCACTCATTTAAATAAGGATCAAACATTGTATAGTAGGAATGATGATATATTAGAGGTCTTAACCTGACTCATTGGATTATATGTTATTTTCGACTAGAATAAACTGAGATGAATTGAATTGATTAAAAGTCGGTATAACTTATGGCTGAAATTAGGCCAACAATTAAGGTTGGGTATTATCAAGCCGAAGCAAGCTGAGTTTTATTACGTTCAATCTCTGTTTGCTTAAATATATTTTAGTTTAAGTTCAAACTTATCATGAGTATGAAATTACATGTTCAACGAACAAATTCAGTTATGATTCAAGCTTGTAATTTTATTTTTGTTTAATCATTTAATAAAAGAACATTCTCAATTCAAACTTTATTCAAGTTAATTCCTTTTTATTAAAAAAAATCACCTCCTTATGATTCTTTCTCTCTCAAGTATTTCACCTTATCTCTATTTTGTAGATACTTACTGTGGTAGGACTTAGCTTCTAGTTGTTTGATGTTGAATGTTGAAGGAGGTACCCTACATAATTCATAGTGAAAAACATTGAAACATCACGGTGATGAGATGACATTAATGAAAAAAATTAAACTACTAATTATATTTCTTAAAATTTATAATTAATAATAGATATATTAGTCTCTGCAACATTATTCACTGGGAAGTTTAACTGAGAATATCATTACTTATATCAATTAGTCTCAACAGTTGAGTTGAACTCAATTGAATTGCAGTTAAATTAAAAAACTCTTTCTGTCTTAATCTAAATTGCTTATTTACTTTTTTCACAGTGTTCAATGAGCATGTTTGTCCGTAAATATCCCTAGTTACATATAACAATGCCGCATACAAAATTGATATCTAGAAAATGAAGTATATGTTATGATAAATTTAACAATATTTCACGTGATAAATTTATTATTTATATATTATTTTTTATTTATGAGCAAAATTTATAAAATTTTATTTTTAAAAAATAAATAAGTAATTTAGAGTGGGATTGAACGAATATGATTTGAAAATTTTAAAACAAAACTAATCACACTTTGTAGAATGGGGTCCCATAAGCTGTTAGATTAATAAATTGGTTTAGGGATGTCCCTAGCTGTGGCCCTAACTAGGTTGGAATGGCTTAGGCCCCAGTCCCCACCCCATGTGCTTCCCTCTCATCTAATCTCACTTCTTGCTTAATATTTTATTAGCTCTTTTCTTCATTAATCAATTGCTCCTAATTATCTAGTGTGTGATTTAAATGTTTATATTTAGGTGAAAATAATGAATAGATAAAACTGAATTTAGAAAATAAAAAGTTGAATGAGTGAATGAATTTGAAAAATCTTGTAAAAAATGAATAGTATTAATGTAAAAGAAACAATCCAAAAATATATATATTAATAATAGAGGAACGGAGGGAATACTACACAATAATTGTTTGAATATGTTTAAATGGTTAAAGCATTGCCTTTGATAGGATGTAATTAAGATTAATAAATAAGTGTAATTTTTTCTTCAAAATTATATTATTGTGATAGTGTCATTTCATTATACGTAAGCTATGCAATTTATGAATGAATGAATTACTACCGATTCCAAAAAGTAAAAAACTAATATTTTTTTAGAGTAAAGTGTCAAAATAACCATAAATTTATTAAGTATGTGCCAAAATAACCCTTGGATATATTGACTGTGTTTGTCAACACCGGAGTTGACCGATATAGTAGTAAATGACAATTTTACCCCCGATTAAAAAAGAAAAAAAAGAAAGAAAATACATCTAAAATACTAAATTGCCCCCATTTCCCCTTCTTCCCCGCTCCCCTCCTGCAAGCGGCAACAATGTTTATTCTTCTTCGCACTGCAAGCGACAACAATGTCGTTTCATCTCCGGCGGGGGTTTGTTCTAGGCCCCTGTTTAATGGGTCTCCGACGATGTTGGTCTAAGCTCTGGTGGAGTTTGGGTGGCAAGCTACGACAGTGTTGGTCTGAGCGCCGACAAGGTTAGGGTGGTGGCAAGCTCGACCGCAACTTCAATTCTCCTTCACCGGTTTCGCAAGAATACCCCCTTTCTATTCTCCTCCGCTGGTCACCACTGTGATTTCGATTCACTGGAAGTGGCAGAGGAGAGGGTTTCGAAAGAAGAAAGAGTGGTGGTCGGCAAGCTCGACGAGTGTCCAGAAGAAAAAGGGGCATTCGACGGGTGGTGGCGAGGTGATTGTGGGGTCCAACGGAGGTGAAGGGAGAGGATAGGGAGGAGGAGGGTGGCGCGGTGGTGGCGAGGTGTTGACCGGTGGTTGAGAGTGGGTTGCTGGGAGAGGGTTGTTGGGCAGCAGATAGTTGTCGTTGCTCTGTTTTTATATCTTGTTTTTGGTGGTGAATTCGAATAAAATGGTCTTTTATTTTGGTACTATTTTGGTGTGGACTATGACGGAGGAGCTTCTGTAGATAGCGAGAGCGGTGGAATTAATTGCGACCAAGGGGAGGGAACCCAGGAAGAAAATGAGAAGGATGTGGTAGAGGCGGAGGAGACGACTTGTCGGGAAGAATGCCAGGAAGAAGAAAAGAGGACCAGTTCACTTTTTTTCATTTTCGAATAACAATGGGATTTAGGTAAAATATATAGATTACTTAGGAGGGCAAAAACGGAATTCTATTTTAGCAGAAATTCCCAGGGCATATTAGTCTTTTTACATCTAGTCAACTGTCAGAAATATAAGTCAATGTCGAAATCTGACCGGAATGTTAGATTGGTTCAACTCATCATAAAGGTAGGATTATATTGGCACTTTATAATTTTACAGGGTTATATTAGCACTTTTAGCCTAAAGGTAAGGTTATACAAGCATTTAACCCTATTTTTATCATTAAATAAAACATTGTAAAATGTTAAAGTGTGGTCTCCACTTTAAGTGGTTTGTGATGGCTCCAAGTCATCCATTTATTAATTACATCTTAATCTATCTTTGATGTGATGATTAAACTAATGAACTTGTAAAATGATAAGCCAAGTGGTTGAATGGATGCATGCTTGTGACCTTCTCTTCTTATCCTCTAAAGAACACGTTTCCCTCAAATGAGATATCATTTTCATCTGTATTTACCAGAACTGTGACATTAACATAATCATTTTCTTTCTCTAAAGCTATTTATATGGGAAAATAGAAAGGAGATGAATGCAACCTTACTAAGCTACCATACTAAAGAGTGGCGTAGAGAGTGTTACATTGTTCTCGAAACACTGACACCTTATTATTCGTACTGATTTTTCATGCATATTGGAATGTATAAAGAGAATTGAGCGAAATAATGAAAAGATTAACATGAACAAATAAAAAGATTCTTTTTTTTCTACAGTATATATCATAAAAGAAAAGTATAATAACTTTCGAAAACAGATTAAACTAAAAAGTGTGGCAAATTTACCCAAACGTTTGTAAGAATGTGATATTTACCCTACTTGTAAAACAAAACAAAGGGAGTAGCAATGTTGACAATAAAGTTGAAGCACTCCAAGATTTCCATATTTGATGGTGAAAAATCCCTAGCATCATTCAGTAGAACATGTTAAACAAAACACCATTCATAGCAATCTTCACATTCAGTTGAGATAATGATGTTTCAATACCATGTTCTGCTGTTGTAGACAATGTTAGACAGCAACCTGAAAAACTGATCTTGTTTACTGTACTATATTGTTCCTTTTACATAAAAATTCTTAAGATGTCATAAAAATGGTACTCCCTCCGTCCCAATCGAATATGCACTCTTTTTGATCAACTTTCTTAAGTCATCTTTGACCATTGATAACTTTATCTAAGTACAATAATGGTTTATTAAAATTTGATATTTAGAAAATACCATGATGCAATAAATCTAACAGTATCAACGTGATGACATTGATACCTAATTACCTATATAGTACTAATTAAAATTTATGGTCAAACATGTCACGAGAAAGTTGACTAAAACGTGAGTAGATTTGGGTGAGACAGAGGGAGTAGATATTAATTTATAAATAAATAAAATATAAAAAATAAACAACAATAATCTAAATTTTATTGTTTAAATTAAAATAAAATACATTAAAGTAAAAAAGTGTGTTATAAATAGCCGGAGTAAGCGTCAATGCTGCTGCCCATTTCCCTAGGCTCACCACTGGGATTCCATGGTGCCTGAAGACAAAATTAACAGGTCATGTGTGCACTTCCAGACTCCAGATTTTACCATACTGAACTGTCATCTTCCATCTTCCATCTTCCATCTTCCATCTTCCATCTTCCATCTTCCACACCGTTTGCAGCTTCTGCAAACAAGCCATACATATTGTAGTAGCAACAATTTTGGTACACGATTATACCATCACTAACGCATCAGATGTCATCGAAATTTTGGAGTTAATCGTATTTAGACGAAACTACTACTCTCTTTGTCCTAGGTATTCACTGTTCACATTTGACCGCATATTTGAATAGAAATATAAGCAATAATATTATCATATGTGATATTGTTGAATTCGAATTTCTCAAAAGTAACTTTTTGTTTGCCGTCATTATATGTAGTTAAATATATTAACGATTAAACAAGTTTCTTGACGAGCGTAAAAAAAATTCATTGCAATTTGAACTGGGACGGGGGAATATTGAAATACTAACGCATCTAATTTCATTGTAACTTTAAATTAACGATTATTCTATCGTAACAATCACATTGGTACTTGAATGTGTTTGAATGAAACTAGTATTAGGAGTTATGCTCATGCCAGCTCTAATATACCGAATTTATCACCACTTAAAGATTAGATGTATTTAAATGAAAATAGGTATTATGATATAAGGTTAGAACAAACTTTTCCCGGTAATTATAATTGATACATAAAAAAGCGTCATGGCTACCACTTCTCTTAGATTAATTTTGTAGAATTTTATAAATGTATAGAGGGACAAAGAGTCATGAAAATAAATTTTCTGTAGTAATGTGCAACCATCATTAGTTGAATTGAGCTTTCACAAAAACTTAGAAAATAGAACGTGAAATGGTTACAAATTTACAATCCATTTTAGCTTTGCTGTTAACATTATTATTTATTACAAAGTTAATTTTTGTGTTCATTTCTTTTTTCATCAAGCCAATAAATCATCATACGATTTCAAAGGAACACTTTTTTAATAGATATTTTTGAATTTCATACCACCAGAGGATATTAACATGGTAGAATTATAGAGAGATTATGAATAATTTTTTTTAAAAAAAGAAGAAAGATAAACAGAGTAGAAAATATAAAAGCCGTCCAAGGCTCAAGGCGCCGGCGCTGACGTGGAGGCGGCGACGGAGAGCATTTCCGCCAAGGCGGTCATGGCGCGAACTTGCATCTCCAAGGCGGCGATGTAATCGGTTGCTTCTTCTAGAATCACCGGAACCGGCTGAGACCGGCAACCGGGAACCAACCTGCCGAGAACCCGCGCTTTCCGTTGAAACGCCGGTAAACCTTTTCCCTTCAGCCTCAATACAGAGACTCTCGGTTTCTTCTGCCACCGTGCTCCGCCGCCGCCGCTTGTCACCACTGTCGTCCTCTTCGCCATCGCCGCCGCCCTGTGCCCCGCCTTCTTCATGAAATTGAGCTTCACGCGGTTCTTCAGAATCGCGCGGCTCCACCGCGTGCGGCCTTTCGCCGTCACGGCGAGGACTCTGTCCGCCGCCTCGCGCACAGAGCCACCGCGCTTCTTCGCCGGCGCCGCCGCACCGTTACTTCTCACCTGCCGGAGAGCCTGGAGGAGCCTCGACGAGTAAACCTGCTGCTGAGTATCCGACTTCCATTGATTGACGCCATCGCCGCCGCTGGCGCCAACACCGGTGCGGTTCAGAACTTTCTTCTTCTTCCGCCGCGAAATCGATCTGTCCGTATCGGTTAGAACGCATTTTGTCGCCATCATCTTTGCGGATGGTGCCATGGAGAGGAGGAGTAGGAGTTCGCCGGAGCTATGCGGCGGCGGTGGATCGGAGGTGGGGGGTGTTTTGTGTGTTTCTAGTGTGCGAGTCTGTGTAGAGAGGGAAGGCTTTTGAAAGGGAATGAGGGAGAAAAAAAATTAGAGATGTGGAGAAGGGTTGTGTGGTTTATAAATGTGCCTCTTGTGTTTAAGATAAGCAATTGCCATTTATTAATTTAATCTTTTAACCAAAATAAATTATTTTCAAATATAAAATACTCTCAAAAGTAGAAAAATCGACATTCACAGTTTGATTACTTATTTTTTAAATTTGAATCTTGAAAGTAATAATTTTCTCATTTATTTGAAGAAAAAAAAGCAATTAAATTGTGAATATTGATTAAACATAAATGCCGTTAACAAATTTAGGTCAGTAGATATTATTTCAATTCAAAATAGTATTTATATATTTTGGAGAGACCTATATTTGATGACTTAAATAAAGGTGTGAGTACGTTATTTACTATATAAGACATGTTTAAAATATAAATAAAAATTGTGAATTTTGATTGAAAGTGAATCTTATTTTGACTATCGTTAGGAGTTCTAAATCATTAATGAATTTATCGAGCCAGAAAAAATATAAATAAACTTAGAAATTTAATGACACTTTAAAATGTATAAGATTAAAGTCATTAAAAATAAGAATTCAGTAGAGTAAGAGTATTTTACGCTTAAATTTAATTGATTTAATTACATAAACAGGATATTGTGAGCTTTATTCTAATAGTAGGAGAGATTAATTATCTCAAAAATAAAATAATTTCACTAATTTTAGTGCCATGAGATATTAATTAAATTTCATGAAAAGGAATGCAAGGCTAATTGTGGGGATTTTAATAATATTAAGAGCAATAATGGAGTTCTTGGTGTGTTTGCCTTTAGGCTCAGTGGAGTGGACCAGACCATGTGGATGAATACGTTTTATTGGTCTTAGTTTAATCACACGTCTCCGTTTTAGGCCAACTCCGTTATACCATTCCCTAAGCATTATTAACAAAATAAAATTATGCCGATAATTGAAGGGAGCGATGGGGAATTTGAAATGGACTAAAGGCGTTTGGTGCCTGGGGTTTTCAAGAAAATGCCATTTCGGAAATGACTGATTTATTCCTACCTAAAAATCTCCTTGTCACGCTTTACCACAAGTTTTCAGTCGTTTTTTTAAGTCACGTTAACCATTGATTAATTTTATCTATACAGTATTAGTACAATAAATAAATATGGATAACTAAATACACTATTTTACTACTAGATCCTTAGATTTAAGATGTGATTCTAAAGGGTCATTGAGAGGGAACCCACTGATTAATGACGTCGCTCAATTAAACTGATCAAATTAACGACTCTCAATCTTTCGTTTGTTCTTACTATAAGATGGAGACAGAACTTTCTTATCCAGCTACATAGTTTCATTATAGTAACTATCTGACTGAACGTGTGACTATTTCACATCTCTCTTGTACTAATATTGTGTTATAAGGCTGACTCTCTCATCCCTTCTCCATTTATGCTTTGAAAATCATGGTAAAATAAAGACGGAAAGTGAACTTTAAAATGGAAGGAGTAATAAAAATTGGTGAAGTTTGTGAATGAATTGGTGAAGAGAATTTTGAGAATGAGATTGCACCTACCTGCACCAACTAATCAGAGTTTAACTCATTATGTTAACTTACATCTAACTTAAAATAGACTAATTGTGATATCTTAGCAACTTCAGATTGGGAATTATCCAAAATTATAGAGGCTAAATGCTAAAGATGATAAGAATTTACATAGTTCTTTGTATTCTTCTTGCTAGCCAAGTTTAGTACAAAGTGCTCCATTTAATCCAAGTAATGATTCCTTTTCTTTTAGCACTTTGCTAATTAAACACTATGGAGCATCTTGCGAACTACCCAAAAAGAACCATGCTGCATGTGCGAAAAACTGCTTTTCAAAGTTTACCGGGCAACCTCACATGCATGTATATTTCCTTGTCCCGAACCTTTTCCACTATTCAAAATTTTACCACATATAAATCCAAGATTATCACAAATCACAATAAGTTTCAAAAGAACAAATATTTTTAGTGGTTATTAAACCTTTGCTTTCGTTAATCTTGATCATTGATTTTTTTTCTCAACCACTTTTATTCATCTAATTTTTAAAATAACTAGGTCAAAATTATTTTGCTTGATCAATCCATTAAATCTCCTTTACGTGTCATCATGTAAAATTATTAGAATTGAAAAGTTTTTCTATCCGTCCCTTCCAGAAAGAAAATTATTAGAAGCGATTTAAAAAAAATTCCTATCATCCCCTCTAATAAAATCTCCTACCAGTCCCGTCACATATCTTTCCCGACTCTGCCCTACATCCACGTACCAAAATCAAGGACAAACTAATCTTTTGAAACTCTATTTGTAGCACAAAAAGTGTTGCCAATTTTCTTTAATGAAGAGTTTTTTTTCATTATTCACATAGCAATCAAACCAAGATTACATATATTTAAAAATAATAATTAAAGGAGGGATCCACTATTTACTTCTCAATTGTGCAAGATTCATTCCAATCCTAAAGTATAGTGCAAGGCCGGTAGCCCGTTAGGTGACCAATCGCTTCCTATTTAAACAACAAGATTGTTCCTACTTTAATATGGTTTTTGGAAAAGGATGGATGCTCTTAACTCTTAAGCAAAGAGTAATTAGTTGGGGAGCCCGTTCTAAAAATGAGATTCCTTATTGATTTGTTTCTTTGAGATCAAGGTAGGGATTAATAGCGAATGGGGATCATATAATATGCACCTAATTGCTTGTAATGTCCTATCAATAACCCTAATAATGACATTATTTAAAATGACACTTCAATTTATAAGGATTGAAATAAATGAAGAAGACTGAACTACGAAAGAATAGAATGATGCATACATTTTATTCAATTTTGCCTGCAAAGTATGGCAGTATTGTTAGATAAACAGAAGAAGTGTCCAATGTAACCAGCGAAAAACAATTCAAAACCTTACAATTTGTATCTCATTAGTGAGAATCTGATATTAGAAGACAGTAATGCTTCTCCATTTGTCACATAGATTCTTTTATTTTTATCTGGCAAATTTCATGTTGTGATAACATTCAACCAAGTACAAAGGTTTTTTTTTTTTTTTCAATCCGTAATTCAATTTCATCCTTTAATTTACTCTACCTACATTCAAATGTAAAAAATGATGATTCCACTGATAGACAAATAGAAAGGAGCACTCTCTCCGATTTTCAAACATTATCATTATTTAATTTGCACATAAATTAGGTGGATAGAATGAGGGCAAAGTCTTTCGGGGAAAATCGTCTATCCAAAGAGATATAGAAAGACAGGGTTGAATTAAAAATGTAAAAGTTTTAGTTGCAATATTAAAAATTTATTATGCAACGTGCAATAGTTATAAGTTCATGACCGATTAAAGCAACCTAAAATTTTTATCTTGATTTATTCTAATTTGCAGTTTAAATTTTGGTCTTTCCATAACTTATGTAAATACCATCTTTCAAGAGACGAGCTCTATAATGAGTGGAGAAAATTGAATTGATAATTTTTTTAAAAAAATAGTACTAAAAATGGAAAACAATGCCTCAAATAAAAAATATATATTAGAGATTTGGATGAAATACTAATTTTTTTTGAAATCCTTAAAACAGCAATAAATTTAGTGTTCCTTTCCGTGAAATGATTAGTGGTGGTGGTGGTTGTTGGTGGCAGGAAAAACATAATAATGCAATAATACGAAGCAAGAGAGTAAACAAAATGGAATGCATGTCATGTGCCCTCTCTGTATATCTGCGACACTGCAACAGCACATTCAAGATTCAACTCTTCTCCATCCATTCCATTCCCCACCTCTCCTACTCTACATTTTCACGACAAAATTTAGAATAAAGGTACTACCATCACAGTTTTTCTATCCATATCAATATGCCAATAGTTTCTCCAAGAGACTTCCAAATTATAAACTGCTCCAGGGGCTTTATCTCTGGCTTTTGGTTTTAATATATTAATTCATGCAGACAAACTACAGCCTGGAGAAATGACTAGAACTGCTGTTCATGCATCCATTGCTTACACATAATGTCAAAAAGGGTTCCTGTATTTCAAGGAGAATCACTGCAATACTAAACCTGCACTCTTAAAATCGATAACTTCCTATTTGGATCAATTCTCTTACATGGATGAGGAATTGAATGGAGGGAGAGAAAAGGTTAGTGATGGGATGAAAGTTATTTATCTCGACGATAAAAAAGTAGCTCTGACGATTTTAGGGAAATAGACTAATATGTAAAGTGCGACGACTTTAGAAAAAATGAGGGAGTATAAGCACTGGACATGATACATGATTCTCAATTCAAAGGTACTATGTATTGTCACTTTTTCCTATTTAGTATAGTTTTCTATTAATGACACTATTTTTTTTGACAAGATTCGTAATTTCATCCAATCATTCTACTCTTCTATTCTAAAACTTAATTCTCTCCACTTATTCTACCAACTAAATCCATCTACAAAACTAAAGAGTGATTTCAACTAGAGAGACTGTTTTCTTAAAATCCAGTCTCGTTTTAATGTCTAGTGTCTGAACAAAACAAGGAATACATTCTAGCCAAAGAGATCGAAGAATGGCTCCTTCTTCATCATGACTTTCATATTATATAATGAATGAAAGAAATAGACACTCTAATCATAATCATGGTACCATGTGTTGTGTGAGCATCAATTCCATAATCAACCAAACAGCCACCACCACACAAATCTATGCAAAACAAGCACTAAAGGCTGGCAATATGATGTGCCAGCAACGTTGTCCCCCTCCCATAAGACAAAACATTCAACAGTTAAGAGGGTGATACCTTGAACCTGGAATCACACAAATCTAGCAGCATCTTTTGTTGAGCTGCATTGTCTAGAGGCGTTCGTGTTGGAATGGGCTCTACTCAGT
>JAULKM010000001.1:476113-491345 GCA_032355605.1 Rubia tinctorum
CTCCGCCGCCACCACCGCTAAGCTCAGAGGGAACAAGTAACTCTAAGTGGCCACTTTCCCTTCTTCCCCGGATTTCGCTCGCCGCTGCCCAACCTTTGAATCGCTCGGCTTATCCGGCAACCTCTGAATTGCTACTTTCCCTTCTTCCCCGCCGCTAGGATTTCCCCCACCATCGCCATCCATTCTCCTCCCGTTCCACCTAATGCTGCCTGCCTCCCTTCTCCTCGCCGCTCAGACCCCGGCGCCGCTCAGCTAAGCGTCGGGAAATCGAGAGCTTGCCGCCGCTACCCTTTACCAGCATCACCTTCAAACTCGTTGTCTGCAACCATCAAATTCGTCGGCGCCACCTTCGAACTCACTGGCTTTGACCCTTCGAACTCGAGCTCGCCGGCACCACCTCTTGAGTCCGTCGTTGTGAATTTTCTTTGAACTCACTGGTGATAAGCTCGGCGAATCAGAGTCGGGGTTTTCTTGTAAAATGAGAATCGAGAATGGGGGAAGAAGAAGAGTAGAAGAAAATTATTTTTCTTGATTTTTCTTTTTTTAAATGTAAGGGTAAAACGGTAATTTCACCTTATTCAGGCAATGAACCAGTTGACCAAACGGTCAACATAGTCAAGAGTTATATTGCCATTTTCTGAGATTGCAGGGTTATATTGGCACTTTCGTCCTAATTTTAGGGTCATTTTCGCACTTTTCTCTAGATTTAAAATTTAGGCCAATATTTATTGTGCAATTATTGTAAATTATATTTAATTAGAGTTTTTTTTAAATATGCTAATAAATTTATGAACCTACTGTGCAATTATCAAAATAGTATATATATCACAAAAATATCAGAATATTCATTTTTATTTTCTCCTCTGCTGAAACTAGCGAATTATTGTTCACGCCCGTCTCCGCTTTCCATCTCCGCCCGAGTAACTTTTTTTTTCTAGCCGCTCCTTTATTTATTGCCACATCTAAAATGACTCTTATGGTTTCCTACGGGGTGATGTGTTGAATTTCGGTTACTTCCTATGTCGATGTCAGCAGGGGCGGAGCCAGAAACAATTCGTGGCGGGGGCTGATATGCAAAGGAAAAAAATCGTCAATTTTTCTTTATCTCGGAGGGGGCTGAAAATAAATTTTTAAAAAAATTTACCCTAAACATACCCGTAAATTTTAGCTTGGCGGGGGCTGGAGCCCCCTCCAGCCCCCTTGTACCTCCGCCCCTGCCAGCCACCCTAACACCCACTATGGTGGCAAGTAAAACACAATGTTGTAAGAGCCTATTATTGAATAGTTTATAACTTAATTATATATCATCTTTTAAAAATATTTTTTTGTTTTATAATAGGTTCTACTTTAAAAAATTGTAATTATATTTATTTATTTTCTCAACCTTCATTTAGCGTGGTGCAATCGTTATACATTATAACCTCTCACATTCTCTACTTAAAGTTTCTTGCAAAAGTTCACATAACTAGTGATTTTAAATGGGAAGGTAATTTTTGGTAACCTTTTCTTACACTCGTGTGATAAACTAAACATATCTATACTGTTACATAAACCAAATAGGGAAACATGAAATTAATGGGTTGATCACTTTAGGAAATGGGGTTACTATTTTTTTAAACAAATAGTAGGACCATTCTCATTAAGATACATAAATGGTTAACAATTTTGGTGATAAACTAGTACTACTACTATGCTATCTTCTATTACAATTGAAATACTAATAAACTATTGAAACATCATAATTAAAATGAGAAAACCCTAACTATTACAAGGTGTATCAGAGCTCTACACCAGCATGGTGTATGTGAGTTTGCTCCACGCCAACCTGGCGTATAGAGACTTATAGACCATCATTATTAGGGGGGAGAACCCGAGTTGCGTCTGGTCAGTTGAACACAACGCGCTAAACTAGTTAATTTAAAACCCCGCTTTCATCCAGGGAAGTCATGCTACAACGTAACTCATTTATAGCTCATAAGGTTAAGGAATAAGCTTAAAAAGAATACGTTGGATGTGCTTTAGGCCTGAGCTTCGGAAGGACCGAGGTGGGGAGTTGTTGTGTGTCGCCGCTCGCTGCCGTTGACCTGAAGAACCTCTCAGGACGTTGTTCGTCTTTGACCAGGACATTATATGCTTTGATCGGGCTTCTTTAGCCGCTGCTAACCGGGTTGTTGATGATTGTCGTCCGAAAATTGATTGCCTTGCTCCGTTCATTGACCGTGCTCCATTCGTTGAAAGTGCTCCGTTCTTTGACCGTTCATTGACTGTTCATTGACCGTCCTTGAACGTTGTTGACCGCCGTACTCCATTCAATAACTATGCTCACTTCATTGATCGTGCCTGCGTTCGTTGATCGACGTGCTCCGTTCAATGACCATGCTCACTTCATTGATCGTGCTTGCGTTCGTTGACCGTCGATGACCGTCGTGTTCCATTCAGTGACCATGCTCACTTCATTGAATGTGCTTGCATTCGTTGACCATCAGTGACAGTGCTTCGTTCGTTGAACATGCTCCATTCGTTGAAACGTGCTCCGTTCTTTGACCGTCCTCCAGTGGTTGACCGTGCTCCGTTCGGTGATCGTCGTTAATCGTGCTCGGTTCATTAACCGTTCGATGACCGTTGTTGATCCGACCGTTGATTGAAATGCCTCCGTTGATTGGATCGTCGTCGTTGACTGGATAGCCAGTGTTGACCAGATTGTCGTCGTTGACTGGATCGCCGCCGTTGACGGGGACTTTGACCGGACATAATTTTATGTTTTGCCTCACCGGTCTTATTGAACCTTTTTTCCCGCAGGCCAGTTGTACGTTTCACACTCGCCGGAATTTGATTCTGCCTCCGCCGTTGACCACCTGTCGCTGGATCGGCCCGACCAGTCTCCGTCGCCGCGACAATCGTCATCGGGCTCTGGAGAAGAATAAGCGTCTTCCTCTCGGCTCAGTGTTCCCGCGTTGGCCACTGTGAAATGCTGAGAAGACCAAGTCGTGATGGTGGTAGCGGACGAATTAGCTCCCTTTTCTCAGATCTAGAAAAATTAAAGGGATAAAGACAGAAAATAAAAGAAAACAAAAAGAAACAAGGGGGAGCCACCGGTGACAGCTGCGACGGCTCCACCAAGTTTCTGTTTGTTTGCTTAGTGAGAGGGAAAAGTGCTTTTTGCTTTTGGGGTTACTATTTAATCGTGGATAGAAGATGAGTTCCTATTTGCGGTGGATGGTGATGAATTTTATTCAATGTGCTTAATGGTTACTAACTTTCGTAGTTCTAATTATTACACCTTCCTGAAAGAGTTCATTTTTGTAATTATTTAAACAACGACTTATTAAAAGTGCCATATTTCCTTCCCCGTACTCTCTATTGGCATATTTATTTTTTCAAAATCAAATTTAAAATACGTTGACTCTAAATATGAACTATAAATATATTATGTGAGATATTGTTAAGTTCATTTTAACATCTATTTTCTAAATATTAATTTTTATGTGAAATTGTTACGTGTAACTAGAGTTATTGACGGTCAAACATGATCATTGAAAATCGTAAAAAGTAAATATGTCAATAATGGTGGGACATAGGGAGGATGAATTAAGGTAAACTACAAAGTCGGCGAGTAGAGAAGTTATTAGTATAATGATGTGAGGATATAATTTGAAATTCGCTTAATCCTATCCAAATAAACTGACAATTATTTTAATCTTCTATAGTATATAATAAATTATAATAAATCTTGAAAGAATGATTTCTCATGATAAATCATGTATCACTGCTTAAAACAAATAGAGTACAAAATGAAGGTTAGTACTAGTATGACTCTACTCTAGTCAACAACTCTATCCATAACAAATCAAATCTAATTAGATACTTGACTTATTCTAATACCCCCTTTAAGCGAAACGTCGGATATTCAACGACACAAACATTGGATCGGAAAAACTCGAACAGCGGACAAGAGAGATATTTGGTGAAAATATCCGCAATCTGAAGAGCAGTAGGAATATAAGCAACACGCAGCTTGCCAAAAACAACCAACTCTCGAATAAATTGATAGTTGATGTCGATGTGTTTCGCCCGCTTGAGAGCAACTGGATTCTAAGCCAAGAAGATGGTGCTACTGTTGTCACATAACAGTAGCGGATAATCAGAAAGAGGAACTCGAAGATCTTAAAGTAGGTGAGTAATCCAAACAACCTGGGAAACTGGGTTGGCTAGATCCCGGTACTCAGACTCCATGCTGGAACGAGAAACAGTGGGTTGTGTTCTTGGCACTCCAGGAAACAATGTTTCCACCAAGAAAATAGCATATTCACAAGTGGATCGACGAGTCTCCAGACAGCGAACCCGATCAACATCAGAACAACCCAACACCTGGGGAGAACTAGCAGATCGAAAGGTATGACCAAAATGCGGTGTTCCTCGAACATATCCAAGAATCTGAATAACCGCAGCAAAATGATCGTCACGAGGATCCTGAAGATACTGATTGACAGTGTTGGCCAAAAAGGCCATGTCATGACAGGTAATGGTCAGGTACTAGAGGGCGCTAACTAGAGAACGATACAACGTCAGATTCCAAAATAAGGGACCGACGGAGCTATACAACTGCGAATCTTGTGAAAGGGAGTCGAGACTGTAGCAGCACCAGACATCCTTGCACGAGTAAGAATGTCATGGGCATACTTAGCTTGACCAATAAGTAAACCCAATAAAGTAGGTGATACTTCTAAGCCAAGAAAGTAATGACGGGTGCCTAAATCATTGATGACAGACTCCCGATGTTTCCAATCAATAAATTGATGAAGAATGGTTGAACCGTACCTGTAAGAATGATGTCGTTGACATAAACTAGAAGATACAGTCACGATGATCCTCGAGAATGAACAAACAAAGAAGTGTCGGTGGAGCTGCACTGGAAACCGGGTTGAGTCAAATAAGTACTAAATAGCTGAAACCATGCTTGAGGTGCTTAGTTAAGACCATAAATGGCCTTCCGTAAGCCAAAAAACATAATCTGGATGAAGCGGATCCTTGTAGCCAATGGGTTGCGCCACATACACTGGAGCATCGAGAACGCCGTTGAAGAAGGTGTTCTTGACATCCAGCTGATGAAGCTGCCAGGATCGCATCGTGGCATTGGAGATAATTGTTCAAACAGTGGATGCTTTGACCACAAGACTAAAAGTACGATCAAAGTCAAACCCCAGACTGTGAGAAAACCATACGCTACAAGTTGATCCTTATGAAGATCAACTGTGCCATCAGGACGGTACTTCAGCCGATAGACCCATTTGGAGCCAATAATGCTGACGTTCGATGGGAGGGGAACCAAATCCCAAGTACACTGTCCACGAAGAGCTGATATCTCCTCATCTATAGCATAAAACCAAGAAGGATCCTAAAGGGCTAAACAATAATCCGTGGGTTCCGACTAAGCAGGTAAAGCAGCAAGAAGACCGTGAGCGACAATGTCTGAGTAGTCTCTGCTCTGAATATCCCCAGTCGCGTGATCGAGTGACAATCTGATGAGTACGAGTCAGAGGAGGAGAAGTCGGAGGAGTGGAGTCGGATGAGGAAATTTGGGATGGTGCGGCCTAATTGGGCAAAGACTGGGCCGCCGGACTGGTCAGCGGAGATGCAGGCGGCGCTAGCTGATGAACTAGAGTTGGATCTATGGCACAAATGGAGCAATGGGCCGACGGAGATTTAATCGACACATGAGAAACTATTGGCAAAAGAGGTTGCGAATCAGAATCAAGATAAAGAAAGGCATAAACATCTAACACTGAAGGTGGAGAACCAATCGCCGAAGGAATGGATGGGGTAAATGGAAAATACGTTTCATCAAAATGAGCATGTCGAGTTACATAGAATCTTCTAGTAGTACGATCGAGGCACCACAAACTTTTATACTGTGAACTGTAGCGATAAAAACACATGGAATACTGGGGGGAGAGAGCTTGTGATCGGCAAAGAGGCGAACGAAGTGGAAGAATCAACAACCAAAAGCATAAAAATTGGTGTATATGGGAACCCGACCATTAATAACTTCATATGGTGATCGTCCACCAAGAACGAGAGTAGGTAACCGATTTATGGTATAAGTGGTTGTAGCAAAGGCGTCAAGCCAGTGGGAGAGAGGAACATGAAAGTAGTTAACATAGACAAGCCCATCTCAGCAATGCGACGATACTTGCTCTCATCCCAATCGTTCTGCTCAGGAGTATATGTGCAAGAAATATAATGATGAATGCCTTTTTCTAAAAGTGAGAGCGTAAGCGACCATTTACGAACTCAGTCCCACTGTCACTCTGAAAAACCTTAATGGTGGAAGAAAACTGGTTCTCCACAAAAGCCTCAAACTAAAGATAAACATCCAAAAAATTAGATTTTCCGCACAGTGGGTAAAACCACGAGAGTCAGGAATGATCATCAAGGAAAAATATCATATTAGGAGAAAACATCAGCAGGTGAAATAAGAGGAGACCCCCATAAATTACAATGAACTAGATCAAGTACCTTAGCAACACGTTTATCATTTGTTTAAAAAGATAAACATTTCCCTTTAACTTTTTCCACGCTTCACAAAGTGTGGGTTTAGGCAGAATCGATGAGACAACTAAGGATCCTGAAGCACACAAACCAGAAATAAAGGAATGTGAAACATGACCAAGTCTAGCATACCAAGTTTCAAAAGACGCACGTGACTTATTTGACTCCACAGCAAACAGTAAAGCGGATGCACCATAGTCTAATACATAAAGCCCATTTTCACTATGAACATAACCCAAAATTTTCTTAGTGATTTTATGTCGAATAATAAATGAGCGATCATCAAAGCAGGCAATGAAATTTAAATCTCGAGTTAATTTGATAATCGAAAGCAATTTTTTATTGATATCGGGCACAATAAGCACATCATAAAGATATATACACTTATAAATTCGAGAATCACCAATATGAGTAATGGAGTTGAGAACCATTACCACAGTGATACATTCACGACTATTTTGTTGCACTAGAGTCTACAATCCACTTGTAATTATGATTCTTAAATCCCGAAATACCAATGGAATGTGCCATATGAAAAGTGACCAAGTAGAAGAAAAAATTACTAGAAAACTTAGCCGCGCGTGAAATCACGCACAGATGACACACCTCGTGCATGAATAACGCACGTAGTTGATGATTCTTAAGCGTGAAACATACGTGCCCATGAGGTGGCCTTGTGCTTGTATCTCACGCACTGATGAGGCGTTCCTGAGATAAAATTGCCGAATATACCGAGCAGTTATGGTTTGAGATGAAGACATCAGGACTATGGTTCAAGCTCTCCTGGAGATATGACGCCGCATACGGGCCAGAAACCGGAAAGGAAATTTGGAGATCAGAGAGATATGTTGATGAAGAAGGTCACCATTTATGTAATGACCCATCAGAGTTCGTCGACGATGGAGATCCAACGATAGCCGATGAACTGTCTTTCCGTATTATACCTTTGTCGCCGTTGGAACTGGAAGACGCCGGAGAAGGAAACTCTGCCAGGGGAATCCGTCAAAGAACTGAGGACGACGCCGAGAAGAAGAGTTGTGTGCTGCCGCTGGAAAATGGATATTGCTGCTGGAAAAATGACTTGGGCCGAGCAGAGGCGGAGCCAGTAATCTGGCGTGGGTGGCAATTACCACCAATTTTTTTATAGCTTAGGTTTTGAAAATATTTAGAGTTTTGCCCCACTACTTTTTTCAGAAAATTACATAAAACCACAAAATTTGTAAATTTTACAAATAAATCCATATCTAGTGTATGCAATTAAATGGGAAAAAATGTAGGTATAAATTGCCCCTCACTCTTTTATTTCTTGCTACGCCATTGGGGCCGAGAGGAAGGTGGGCCGATGAACTCTCCGGGATACTTGCTGAAAAAGAAGGTCGTTGCTGGGATATTGCCTCTAAAACTGAGAACCACGGGTTATGACTTTATAAAAGGATTGTATTTGATATGGTGTAAAGTGTTGTTGTTTCATTACTGTACGCAAGGCTTTTATAGCCAGAATTACAACAAGAGTTCCCTATTCTAACTCAACTAATGTCCTACAATTTAGGCTAGAATATTTACACTGAAATAGTCTTCAACTAACTAAGTTGATCACGTCAATACATTAATAGACTTGGACCAGAGAAGAGGATTGCTGGCCGAAATTGGACCGAAGCACTGGAGAGGCGTCGAGATTCCGGAAGACGAATGCGGCTGGCTGAGGAAAGCTCTGGAGTGGCACTAGAACTGGACCGAAGACGAATATGGCTGATAGAGAATTATGCTGGAGACCTAAATGAAGTTGCCGAAATCTGACTGAAGTTGCCGAAACTTGACCGAAAGTTTATTGAAAAAGAACGAAGAGAGGGAGGATTTTTTTTATGGTTTAGAGTTTAGGATAAGAATTTCTCCTAAAGAATAATGTATTAATGGCAATAATAAATAGAGTACAGGAGGAAGACTAGTACTAATATAATTCTAGTCTAGTCAACAACTCTATTTAGAATCAAATCAAATCAATCAGATACTTAATTTATTCTAACAATTTCCGCCGTGATTTCCCAATTTACGGGTGGTCGGTGATGGTGGGATCGTGGTGGTTTCGCTTTCGGTGGTAGCGATTGGTTGGTGGTGCAGCGTTTCAGAGTTTTCTAGAGTGCGTCATTAACTATTCAAATGGATGAAATTTCAAACTCAACTGAGATTTAATTGATTCTAAGGTGGTGTGTCATTGTTAAATTCTAGATTAGAATGTTAAAATGTAATTTGATTGATTGTATGTAATTTTTTTAAAACGGTTAGATGGGTAGGGTTAGGGAACAAATAAACCTGGTGAAGAGGGGAAGGGGACTACGAACCCTCTTCCCTTGTGGTTCCCGGACCATTCATCACTTCAACAACAATATCTAAGGCTGATTATGGGACTGTTCTTACTTACTACTCCCTTCATCTCAGCAGTTTTGGCCTATTTTTTGGTCAAATTTCTCGTACCATGTTTAACCATATATTTCAATAAGTATATAGACTCTAATATCATCATATGAGATATAGTTAGACTCCTATGTCTACGTAGTTTCTAACTATAAAATTTTAATGTACCATTAATATCCGTAATTAAAATTATTAATGGTCAAACATGATCTGATAAAGTTGACAAAAAATAGGTTAATAATCCTGGGACGGAGTTAGTAGCAGCTAAATAATTGGGCAATGAGCATGACATGAGTTTGAGTTTAAGTTTACTTTACCTTAGGTCTGAAGGCCGAAAAATGATTAGTTAAAGCTAGCCCACATATAATGTGACAACGTACTAGTCCTTACCCCAATTTGCTTTAATTCGGCTTATGCAAGAAAACTCCATATCTTTCAAACGAATAACATTCGTCATCTTCATTCATTTGAATGTATAAAATGTTATCAATTGAAACTTGAAAGTATTGAATTTGCACTCTAATAGTATACTCCCTCAATCTAATGGTCCTAAAAAGAATTTAGACAGACAGACATTCATACATGCTGATATTGCAGGAAAAAAAATGAAGTATTTGAATAAGTGGGATCAAATTTTAGTCTCATTTCAGTTAAAATAAAAAAATATGAATCTTCGACAGTAAAGTTTTGGGATATACCGTCTTTCCATAGGCTTATGAAAAAACGTGGGTTGCTAAAATCATAGAAAGTTAAAATGTTTTAGTTGTAATATTAAAATTTATTATGCAACGAGTAGTAATTATAAGTTTATGACCCGTATAAGTTTATGACTCGATTAATGCAACCCAGATATTTTATCTTGATTTCTTCTAATTTACAATTTTAATTTTCACATAATTTATGAAAAAAATAATCCTTCTACTCATCTCATGAAGTTAGTTCTTGAATAATCTGCTTGGGCCACAAATATCTCGGATACCCTTTATAATTTGGTTCTTATACGTATGCCTGGATCACTGCATGTGAACATGTGATCTGATGCAACAGAACAGAATAAATTCAAAACACTTTCCTTTGATTTTAATTTATTTACGCCCAAAAACATTTTAAAAATCATATTTTCTTGACTCCGTTATCATCTCTGCTCTTCAAACAGTAATCAATGGACTCCGTCAACCAATAACGTTGATTAATCCAAAGCCGGTAAAATGACAGAATAAAACAGCCTGTTTGCAACTACAATTACCAATACTGCTCAATTTGACACAAACAATGCTTCTAAACAGCGTGGTTTTCTTGTCATTTCCCGCAAATATCAAAATTAAGATTAAAAATACACTCATAAATATATATATATATATATATATAAAGACAAAAATCTCGCAAAAAATATTAATTACATTCTCTAAATAGCCAAAACCTTCAGCAACCCTTCGTAAGAAACGCCGCCGCCGCCGCCGAGCGTTATCATGGCCGAAACGTCGTCGTCCGTAACCTTAAATCCGGCACCTGTGAGATAGCTCTTCAAATCATCATGCCCTACAATTCCATCCCCATCCCTATCCATCGCCTTGAAAACTCCCTCCATCAAACTATCTCCGCCGCCGCCGCCTAGAACCTTCTCGAACTCATCGTACTCCACGAACCCGTCGCGGTTCGCGTCCGCCACCGACATCATCGACCCGATGACGTCGTCGTCGTTGTTACCGCCGTAGAAGGCCGCGAGATCGTCGCGGCTGATCTTGCCGTCGCGGTCGGCGTCGAGGACCTCGAACGCCGTCCGGAGAGCGGGGGTTGTCGATCTCTCCATTCGGACATCGCTTCCCGTGGGACACATTTTTCGAGAATTTGAGAATGAATTATACTATGTTCTAACGAACGAAAATCAAATTGAACTATGAAAATATGAAAATTATGTGGGTTGTAGAATGGAAATGATATGTTTCTGGGAGAGTTTATATAGAGCGGAGGTCCGGGGAAATTGGAGTCTCCGAGTTTTGGTTTTGGGCGTGTCGACCAAGTTTGGCGGGCGTATGGCGTGACATCAGCAAATTCAATTGATCCAACGGAGTTTAGTCTGGACTGAATTTATTATGCAACGTGCGCGGTAGTTATAAGCTCATGATCTGATTAATGGAAGCTAAAATTTTTATACCTTAATATTTTCATTTCTTATGAAAAGATCGTTTCAAAAGACGAACTCAATAACTAATTGGGCGGTTTGATGTTTATTTTGTTTATTACAGTTATTTTCTATAAATTTGAAATACTTTTAAAATGTATCGCAATTTACAAATAATTATAGTCTGACGATAAAAAGTACTAAAATGAGATTTTATATGATTAGTTATCCATTAATCGATTTAACATGATAGTTTTTATATAGAACATTATGTTCAGATTTAAAGATATAATCCCCGTCCTATTTCAAACTGAACACTTTGAATTTTCACAGTTGAGTTGTAAAATGTTTGATCCTTAATACAAAGTATCTTTTATTAAGGGTAATTAAAACTTATAAAAAATATTATGATAAATCTAGCAATGTATCATTCGATAGTATATATACTTATACACTTATTCAATTTTGTGATTTTAAATTAAATTTTGAAATGTAACAGTATGATGTGATTCCATATCTTATTTAAAGGTCGCATTTCTGATTCCATATCTTATTTAAAGGTCGCATTTTCTTAATATTATCCGTTTGACGAAGTTTTTAATCTGTTGTGCTTATAAGCAAAACACTTTTTAGTATTTGGTAAAAAAAATTTAAAAATTTATTTGAAAGCAGAAGTTATTTTTTGGGGAAAAAATAGAATATGATTTTCCTTACTTTTTAAAATAAGTCAACTTTGCTTATAAGCACAACTCTACCAAACATAACCAAAGTCCAAAAGTCACGGGGGTTGGTGATGCAAAAGCACAGGAGGGAATGGCATCCATCATTTTGATCACAAGTTTTTGGTCGTTTTGGGGTCGCCAAATTCTATTTTCCAACTATTTTCTTTGAGAATTTGGCATTTTTGTTTTAGGTAGAGAGGTTGATTAAAGGAAGCTAGTCATTTTCAGGCCACACAATATATGATTTGATGAATTGAGAAAATTTGTAGAGTACCGGTATAATCAAGGCGATTTATAGAAGGTAAATCACACCCCTCGAGTCTCGACCTAATGTTTCAAAAACTCATTAAAACGATATATTCCATCTGTTTCTCTACATGTGATACAGTTACTTTATTTAGACATCTTGTGTTAAATGACACATTTTTTAATTTTGGCAATATTTTTTCAATTTCATCCACTCATTCGACTTTTTACTTTCTACATTCAATTTCATCCACTAATTTTCTTCACCTAAATCCAAAGAAACAGACAGAGTATGAAATATTGATGTATTGATAAATTTGATATGGAACGTATATGATGAATTGAATAGGATACTATTTAACAGCATATATTGTTCGTATCGGATTAAAATGCACATGATTTTTTCCAGTTAAAACTGTCAAATTTTAAACATATATATGAGAAGACAAAGTCTTGTGCAATACCGTCTCGTAGTGAAACTAAGGATTAATGTGCAATATAATGAAATTTAATTAGATATTGAGTTTCAAATATAATTTAAAAAAAGTTTGGAAGAGGAAGGAGGGATATGGGTGCAAATACCACTTTTTGGGGGTGCTAGACATAAATAATTGGGGAATTAATGATTTCAGGTCATAAGAATCTCGCGGGTCAAGATCCAAGTCGGAGAAATTCACAAATAATTTTTTTTACACCCATTTCCACACAATGCGCGAGTTTTTATTACCAGGTTTGATGTTTCATTTTCAGTAATTGATGTTTTAACCAAATTTTGTGGTGTTTTTCACTTCGATGAAGCAGTTAAGTTTTGATATGTATATCATTTAGATGTATTTTTAATGTTTTCATTTGATGTTTGATTATTTTGATTTGATGTTTAAATATTCAAATTTTGATGTGTGTTTTTAGGTTTTTTATTTTGAAGCGTGTTTTAAATATTTCTATTTGATGTTTAATTATTTGTATTTGATGTTTAACTATTTCATTTTAATGTGATTTTTAGTGTTTTTATTTGATGTTCAACCATTATAATTTGATGTTTATTTTTATATAATATTTAAACATTCTAATTTGATTTACGTTTTTAGTGCTTTTATTTTATGTTTAAATTTTTTTATTTGATATTTTAATAGTTAAATTAAGTATTTTTGTTTGATGTTTAACTAATTTAATTTGATATATCTTTTATTATTTTAGTAAGATGTTTTACTATGTTAGTTTGATATTTTAATTTTTTCATTTTCATTTGAGTATTTTTTATATGATGTGAATTTTTAAATTTTAAATTTTAAGCTCCAAACCCAAATTCATATCCCGCCCACATCCAGTCCAAAGCCTAATAATCGGACCCAAATAATCATCCCGAATTTATCAAATAACCCGATTTACCGGTCATCGGAAAACCGCATCAGCGGTAGTCACCGGAGAACCTTACCGAATCCGACGTATTCGATGATAAATTTGATGAATTCAATGCCAAATTCGACGATTTCTGTCATGTAATACATCCAGTGGGGAGCTTGTGGATTGTTGTCAAGGACTCGTTGCCGGCCGATTGGAAAATTTTCAACGTACTGAACTCGAGGCGTCGGCGGGGCTTGTGAGGGCGATGTAAAGAATATGCAGCGGTGATGCGACGGAGATGGCTATGCGATGCGAGCGATGGTGACAGCGATGCAAGCAACGACGACGACAAGGGGAGCAACGACGACGGAGAGGTGAGCAACATGGACGACGAGGTGACGACAGCTAGGTTCTAGGAGAAGAAATGATTCTTTTAAATTTGCAACTCAGTCCCTATATGTTTCCGGGTTCTTTAAAATTTAAAAATAAAGATATTGTATTTTGACTCTCGAAATTTTACTTACTTCTATTTTATGGATCCATATTATCAATTCAACCTCTAGTCTCACCGTGAGACGGTCTCGAAAGAGACAGACTCATATTTGAATTCGAGTTGTGAGTTTATCCATTGTTCTCCTACTCAACTCGATGGTTGGGTTTTAAAAAATAATTTTAAAAAGATATAAAAATTTTCCATTTATATTTTTGACTTTTCAAAAATAACATTAAAAAATACATAAAATTTAAATTTTATGGCAACCATATTTATAGATCTATTAATCCATATAATCTGTGAGTTAATTGATTTTCAAGAATCAAACTATTTTAACCTGTCAGGTAAATAAGTAATTGACTCATTTATAATCTGTTATAAAAAGACTCGATTTGAGTTACGTTTATTTTTACAAATACGCATATTACTCAACTCGTGTTTAATCTACATGCGCACTTTCCAGAACCAACAAATTTGTAGCAACGCTAATGTTTGCATGAAGATATATTAAAATATCTTGTAAAAAATTAAAATATCTCAAAATTACCAATCTAATTTCTTTCAATTACTGATGCAGCTTTTGTAAATGCTTTTATAATCTGAATTATGGGATTAGTGATTTTTATTTGGACATGTTACCTTAAATTTTAAAAAATAACTTTATACCACGCTTGTACGATCTTGTAAGTCAAACGAATTAATATAAGGTTGTATTTGAAAATCATATAAATACTTTTGCACTTTACTTATAAATTAATAAATTTTATATATTTAACTTTAAAAATTAAAAATGAAATGCATAAGAACAAATGTTAATTTATTACATTTAAAATAAGATAGTTTACTAAACACGGTTTAAATAACAACGTAACATGAAAACTTAATGTTTACTATAATAAACAAACATTAATTTATGAATGAATGAAGTTAGTCAGGCAGTTGTGTGAATACTAACCAAGAACACAAATGGTAATTATTACCAACAAAGTGAGATGAATCTATCTGAATTGAATGTACAAGTGATTGTTTCAAGCGTCACACATTTAAAATTTGACAGTTTCAAAGACAGAACCTAAGAAGTAATAAATAGTAAATATTAGGACCAATTAACTACATGTCCAACACTGAGGGGGAGGTGAATGAAAATCATCCTGAAACGGAAGTGCATAATAAAAGGGAGTGGACAGTAGATAGGTTGGTTTAAAAGATCTTTGTTGTTCCGAAGATATACACAAAAGAGTAATCCCCAGATCCGAAGAAAATGGCAAGAATCATCCCAATTGCATCCACTAACTAACCAAACAACATAAAAATCTCTTCTTCGCCCTACCCCATCGCCTAGTA
>JAULKM010000001.1:503989-520509 GCA_032355605.1 Rubia tinctorum
TAGGTAAAAAGATGCTCACCGGAAAGACATTGTAGACAACACGGTGCTCAATATCAAGGGGCTGGCCCGTCTCTAGGCACGACGGTCTGTGAGTTGGGAAACCAACTCTCAAAAAGTCCTCAAATTTCTGAGAATCGATTGTGTACCGATATCCTCCATCACCGTTGAAACCAATCAGGACTACATTCACCTCAAGTGGAACTTGAAAAGGAACCTGCATCATCAACATTACAAATTTTAGTCACAGCCATATACTACAAAGAAACAAAAAGGCAACCCACTGATCACCAACAAACTTGCACTGAGGTTAACAGGAAACACAATAAACATTCTCATTAATGCAATTTCTTTGTCATAATCAGAGTCCACATTTCATCCTATCTAAGGCTTACAAACCCTCTCAATATAAAGAACGTACCATTTCAATAACCCCCCAATTTGCATTCAAAACAACAGAAAAATGGCCTGATAAAAAAGGATTCAGAGAAATAAAAAGAAGAGTAATTTAACTTTGATCAACCCCATGTGGAATCATTCACAAGTTTTGCCGACTGAGTAAAAAGATCAGCAGAAGAATGATGTCATCCGATCAAAAACCATTTCCCCCTCTAAATCAAGATGCTAAAAAAGCCAATTCAAAACACACAGCAAGCGCGTGAATCACAGTACCGTTCCAAAACTTTCAGCAACATCAGTAGCTAAAAGATGCTAACTTGACAGTTGACACTAACACATCAGTTCATAAACTAAAAAGCCATTCAATTTCAGCTCATTTTAACAAAATCACAAGACCTCGGCGCGGGAATGCAGCATTTCGTGGACGTCGGATCGGACCGTGTCCTTAACATCCTGGAAAGCTCCATGGTGCCACTGCTGATGCCCCGGGTCTCTTCTAACGTACGCCTGCGGCGTTCCGGCGGAGTCAACACAGTTTCTCGCCAGTAGAAAAAACCCCGAGGCGATCAAAATAGCGAATGTTAGTTGCAATTCTTGCATCTTCTATAGCTGATTGTAGCTAAAACATCTGTGAATTAGGGTTTTAATTCGATTGGATTTTTGACTGTGTTTGTGCGCGTTTTACAGTGTCAGTGCGCGGGGGTTTGGTTTGGGGACGAAGAAAGGCAAAACTTGCTTATTTTGAAAGCAGGGGAAACAGCTTCTACATTTTCCCCAAAAATAACTTTTGCTTTCAAAATAAACTGCTTTTAGCAGTTTACCAAACACAAAAAAATACTTTGCTTATAAGCATATCAGCTAAAAAGCCCGGCCAAAAAAAGCCTAAGAAGACGGGATGTCCAATTGGCCGGTTGAAATGAACCGGGTTTATTTCATTAATTTCTTGATTTTCTTTAATGTGTACTTATTGCTTGTATTTTTTATTCCGGTTGGTTTTATTAATTTATTCATTCCTTCCGGCCAGTTGAAATGAACCGGCAAATTTTATTTAATTATTGGTTGTATTTATTGTGGCTGGTTTTATTTTTATTCACTTTCGACTGGTTGAATTGAATTGGTTTTATTTCTTGAATTTTTATAAAAAATATTCGGTTGAATTGAATTGGATCTATGTCATGAACTTACTGATTATTTTTTAAAATATTTAATTAGTGCTTGTATTGTATTATTCTGCGACACGAATCTAACATAATTAAGTGAAATTGTTTAATCAAAATTTGTAATTCAACTAGGCAAATTCTTGGGAAAGATCGTTTTTCCATAAGCATATGGATAGACGGAGTTGAATTGGAATTATAGAAAGGTAAAAAGTTTTAGTTGCAATGTTAAAAATTTATTATACAACATGTCGGAGTGATAAGTTTATGACCCGATTAATACAACCCAGAAATTTTATTTTGATCTTTCAAATTTACAGTTTAAACATTGGTTTTTCATTAGGTAAATTTGAACATTGGTTGCTAGCCAGTGAATCATACATGCTGCAACCAAGTTTCACAGCAATATCATCCAATAGGTAAAACAGAATTACCCCAGCACCCTGTAATTTCAGCGTTAGTATACTTCAGTACAACAAATCTGCACTCGAATTTTTATTCATCCTACAACAGAACATCAGTAATAAAAACTGGTCAGCTTCTCCAACCTTTCAAGAGGGACTACAAATGGTGCGCTCGATCAGTTACCAGTTGCTCTGAAAATTGGGTTCCTCGGGGTAATGTCAATACTCTAGCACGCTCTGGAGTGAAACCGGGGGACCTTGTCCCGAGCCTCTGGATATAAGGTCGTGATTCAAGAACAAAACAATCACGGTTATATCATCATGGAAATGGCGCCGGACTTTCTGGTCTATGTTGCAGAGATCCGAGTATCTCATCTCTCTCTTTCGCGCGGCTTCTAGGAGCGCTGCCTTTACAAGCCTCCGGGCACTTCCCTGAATCATCGAGACAAATACGACAATAAAAGCCAGAAATCCAACAAACATGATAGCACGACATATATTAGCAGTTGAATAAAACTTACGCTGCGTGGATGGGAATGGACAATCTCAACAGCTTGTTCGTTGCTCAAGTGTTCCCACAGACCATCAGAAGCGAAGATCAAGAAAGAATCATCGGGATGCAGAGAATGCGTGGATATGGATGGTGTAGCAGACATGATAGGCATATTGATAGGTTCGGGAACTCTGAATTTTGGTAGAAGTGGATCTCTGTTGAACTCCTCGTGTTTCAAATACACGTCGCCAATCGCTCTAGAAACCTGTAAAAATCACAATCAGGCAACCTTTCTTGAAATCCAAGAAACATCGAAGCATAGAAAACAATGCCCTAACCTGAATGATTCCTTTTAGTCTCCAAACCCCGTGTTTGTAAACAACAATATCTGGATCACGCGGGTGTAATTCTTTGAGCTCTTCCCTTACAGCCTCGATGTTCGCATTGTGCTCTCTCGATAGTTGGACTGCAGAAATGCCAGAATTTCCAACCTTCTTTCCCAGTACAGCTCGAGAGTCACCGAGATTAGCTATGAAAAGGGACTGCCGATGAATCACACCAACAAGACAGCATGAACCAGCACTAGCAAGTGGAGGTATACTTTCCCACATTTCTGAAACGAGAGAAGTGAATCCTCTTTCTGTCTCGTCAAAGGCCCTTCTGATTGTGTCTGCCGTCACAACACCATTTTCCCAAGCTGATATTGCTGCATGAAGATAAAACCTAAGAATGACAACATAAGAAGCCTTTATTTGCAATCAAAATAAAGTAAACTTAACCCCCTAAATATATAGTGGATTGATATTGTGCGCAATGAATCACATAATCTTTACACATTAGAAGCAAGTAAATACTATCTCACAAAAGTAAGAGCGGGATAAAGAGAGACAGAGAAAGTTCAAATTTTGAAGTTGATTAGAGCTTTATGAAGACAATCGATTGGCTGAGACCGAGCTTACAATTACCAAGGCACGGTAGCTGAAATCATTACAGAGGCGTACAATTCAACCAACCCAAAACCTTCAGTATAATTCAATCAACAGCGACATCAACCAAGCCTTTATCTGACTCCGTGATGAGCTGGATCATCAACATTGTGTTTGGTCGAGATTACACAGTTTCTTATATGATTCATATAACAAAATTCAACAAAATATATTTACCCTGTCAACCTAACATCTCCTTCATTCGACTCAGATATCTTTATCAATAGATAAGCGGAGTTGCTTAGTAAAATTCAATCAATCCTCAAAAAATCAGTCAGGTGCCCAAAATCACCAGAAATAACATCAACTCCATATTATGTTTGAGACTACATAGTTTTTATTGACAACTTCAAAACAGGAAACAAAGCAAAAAAAGAAACATCCCACGGGTGAAAATGCAATTGAAATACCAACAACTAACCCTTTGTCCACAATATGGATTGGCATTACGAAGCATGTCAAGCCATTTTGCTTGGTTAAACACATATTCATTTATATCCAATTATAGCATATACTTTTTACAGCTTCTCTCCAAATCTCCAGCTTTAATTTGTTTTAGTGGCTCTCTTTGTTTGGCCTCTCACTTATATTATCGTGTACAAGAGTAAATGCAATTACTTCAGCATATGATAACTATATCTGCATCTCATGAATATATGGTCAAAATTGGCACAAAGTTTTTGAAATCAGGAAGTCAAAAGACCAAACCTATCACTCTCAGAAAATGACCAAATCCGACACAAAAAGGGTCAAAATCAACAGTGATCGCCACTGATAGATGCAAACATTTCAGCAAAAAAGATTCAAAGATGCAAACTTTCTGAGAGCCAAAATTCTGTAAAAAAAATAAGGGTTACAAAGAAAGAAATAAACCTCGGAAATGGCTATACAGATGATCACAAACGTATCGGGAAGCTTCCGGGCCTCCATGGCCGTCGTAGACTCCGACGAACGACCCGAATTGACCCGACTCAATCTGGCTCTGATCCTCCAAAAATTGATTGGCTTGAACTATAGCCATGGAGAACTCCCCGCTCCCGTATTTCCCAATGTCCCGATACCACCACCATCCGTCTCTCTCGAGCGCCGCCGATTCCGCCCCCGGCTGCGGCGGCGGACCACCATTTCTGTCGTGATCATTGGAGAAGCTCGTCTCCACCCCCTTCTTGTACCCTTTGCCGCGGTCGCTCCAGCATATGGTGAAGAGATTCATCAATGGATTCTGATTACATTTATATCCTGGCGGCGGCGGCGGCGGAGGTGGTGACGTAGCTTAGTACTGCGGGAATTGGGAGTTTGGAGTGAGAAGAAAAATGCGTGGTAGGAGAAGGCGTTGTTTTTGGCGCTATGCGAATGATGGAGGCGCATATGATGGCGTGTATTTATAAGTTGTTTTTTCGGGACCTTTTGGTTAACTAGATTAAAAAAGTAAAAATGATTTTTCTAAAATTAAAAAGGTCTTTTTTCCCCTGCTAATGATTAGTTCAAACTGTCTGTAAATTTGATTAATACAATTTTATTTCGAAGACTTGAAATGCAAGTCTAGGCTGGTGATTTTTGCTTGGGAATAAACGTAAATTATATTGTATTCCTGGGATATCTTACACGTTGTATTCCCAGAAATACAATTTGATGATAACTATCAAAAAGTAAAGATGCATCATGATTTATTTTATATTTTAAAATATTAAAAACACTAGTGTATTATTGGGATATACTCCCTCCGTCCCAGGATTATTGGCCTATTTTTTAGTCAAGTTTCTCAGACCATGTTTGACCATCAATAACTTTAATTACAGATATTAATGGTACATTAAAATTTTATCTTTAGAAACTACGTAGACATAGGAGTCTAACAATATCTCACATGATATATTAGAGTCTATATACTAATTGAAATATATGGTCAAACATGGTGCTAGAAAGTTGATAAAAAAAAATAGGCCAAAACTGATGGGACGGAGGGAGTAGGTCATTAGATATTTTTTATAAAAAAAATTAACTGTTCACTACTTTCGGGTGAACTGTGATGGAAAAAGATGACCCATTTCCCCGTGAAGAACACGCCGGGAAGGTCCACAAGTCAGGTACTCCCTCCGTTCAATTAATTATTACACACTTTTTAATTTGTTTTTGCAAGACATGTTTAATCACTAATAATTTTTGCTACATATGTTAATATTATCAATTGTATAAAATTTTAATATTTGAAAAATATATGTTACGTATAATCCAACGATATCTCACATGATAATATTAATACTTATATATTACATAAAATTTATGGTCAAACATGATTTGACAAAGTTAACTGAAAATTGTGTGAATTTTAGCTGAACGGAAGAAGTATAATTATCCCTAGAAATCTCATTGTTTACTTTTCATTTTTCAACGAAAAATGACCCACTTGACCAGTGGCGGAACCAAAGTAGTATTTTAGGGGGTCGATTTATACTGCCAATTTTTTTTTCAAACGCTAGATTATATTGATAATTTTTTCCCGGGCACTGGAATTTTTTTCCTAAAAACTTAATTCGACATATTCAAACAAAATCCGCTTAAATAATGAAGTGGGTATAAAATCATTCAAATTTTACAAATACGTCAAATCACACGTACTATTATTCTATCTTGTTAATTAATGAATTTAAAATAACATAAATAAGATTCTAAAAATAAAATTAGTGAGCAAATTACACATATGAATCGATTTATACCTAATTGAAATAAATTTATCTCTACAATTAATTAAATAATTTAATAACTTGATAAATTGCATAATTACTACTTAATTGAAAATATATACCTTTATTAAAAATTTCTTTTGTTAAAAAACTTTTACCATATCCATCAGCATTAATTTGAAAATGAGATAACAAATCTCTCATGATCCCCTACTCTTAATTAATTATGGTAATAAAATTAATATGAGTAAACCTGCAAAGTAATTTGGGGTTATTTTGAATGTTAGACGGATGAGATTTTCAGAAAGGAAAGGGTTGGGCATGAGAGTAGTTGAGCCTATTTGGTTAATGTCATTTATCAGGTTTCATTTTTCCCCTTGACGAGAACATAACAACGTCGTTTTACTTATATTAAAATGTGGTCATTTTGTTTAACGAATAAACAAACAATAATAAAAATTATTAAACAAAACGATGTCGTTTTGTTTAATGAAAAAATAAAAATGGAAAAATGGTCATCGTCTTTCTCAGATTTCGCCGGAAAAAGGAGATGAAACCTAGATTTAGAGGGTAGAATCCATGAGTTTCGGTGGCTCTTAAACTTAAATTCCATGCCATCAAATCGTAAGGGTGGCACCAGCACCCCGCCCTGTACGTAGAGTGCGCAATATATGAACCACTACGTGAAAGGAATTACCATGGAATCAGGAAGAATATTTGAAGAGAGAAATTTGAGCGTCAAGCAACAAAATTCGTTGAGACCAAAATATTTTCAATTCTTATCTTTTACTATTATCTTATTTTGAAATTAAATACTGTATGTGTATATATTTGTTTTTGAAACCACATTTTTAATGCATTTTTAATTTAGAGTGATCTCTTGACAAACGGCCTGTCTATATAAACTTATGGACAACCCACCTATTTTTTACCATAAATTTTAATTTTTAAAAATAATTTGTTTACATTATATATTTTATATATTCATATTCAAATTCAAATTCAAATGTACACTATTACTAGTTGTAACTTTTAAATACAATATTTAAATTTTTTAAAATAATTACGACATTTAAAGTAAAAAGTACACTGGACTGTCCATAATTTTAATGAAAGACCGTCGTTCTTGATATTTTCTCTTTAATTTATATATTTTTAAGGATATAATAAGATGCAATGCTATTTAATTGGTTAAATTTGAGCTCGTTTCTTGAAACAGGATCTTTCCGTAAGTTATGAAAAAAATCAAAATTTAAACTGCAAATTAAAGGAAACTAAAGTAAAATTTTTGGTTGCATTAATTCAGTCACAAACTTATAATCACTGCACATTAATAATAAATTTTTAATATTGTAACTAAATCTTTTACATTTGTATAATTCTAATTCAACCCGTCTTTCCATATATATGCCTTTGGACAAACAATATTTTCCAAAACTTAGCCTCTTTTTAAAAAAATATAAAACATCCACCAAAGGTGGATGGGGGAGATTTATTTGGGTCTCCGGACCCAAAATAGATAAATTGTCTCAGATACATATAGGCTCATAGTTCTAGCTTAAATGTTTTCTATTTAGAGATATTTTTGGATATTTTTTCTATAGTCTATCTCCACCTTTATGTGAACTGAACTTGGGCAAATCCAAATAGTTGAGGTTCTAGAATATAGTGTAATCTATACAGAAGTATGTTTCAACTCCTTTGAAAATTTCGAAAAAATATTCCAGACTAGGAGTGTGAATCAGTAAACTAATAAATATATGAGCTATAACAACACACTCAGCAACTAGCAAAATGTTACTGACCAACCGTGTTGACCACAAAAGTCAAATCAAGATGAGTAATCACCAGATACTAGAGATCCCCGACCAGAGAATGATAGAGTGTCGGATTTCCAAACGGGGTGACTAGTGGTGTTGTGAAGCTGAGAAACGGGAACAAATGGAATGGAAACTGAAGCAGCATCAGACATCCCGATACGAGTAAGAACGTCCCTGCCATGCTTAGCTTGGCCGAAAGGTAAACCCGAAGGAGTGGGTGATACTTCCAAGAAAAGAAAGTAATAAAGAGCACCAAAGTGCTTAATGGCAAACTCCCGATGAGTGCGATCAATGAATTGTCGAAAAAGAGTCTAATCGTCACTTGTAAGAATGATGCTATCAACATAAACCAATAAGTAGAGTAACGATAATTCCCCAAGTATAACAAAAATAGAAGTATCAATCGAGCAACACTAAAAAAATCTTGATAAAGTAGGTGCTGAAGCACTAAAACCATGTCTGTGGATCTTGCTTGAGACAATAAATGACCTTTCACAAGTGATAGACATAATCCGGATAAGGCAGATTCTTATATTCAGCTGGTTGCACCATATAACTAGATGATCACCACGCTGTTGAGAAACACATTATTGACATCCAGCTAATGTAAGGGACATGGGTGCATAGTGGCAATAGCAAGAACTGTCTGAATAGTGGAGGCTTTAGCCACAGGGCTAAAGGTGTGATCAAAGTCAAAAATCGGGGATCTAAGAGAAACCTTACGATACGAGATGGGCTTTATGGCGATTAACTGTTCCATCGAGATGATACTTCGGTTGATATACCCATTGGAGGCGATGATGTTGACATCCAAAGGGCGTGGAACCAAATCCCAAGTGTGTTGTCCAAGAAGAGCCGTTATCTCATCATCCATAGCTGAAAACAAAGCTGGAGCATGTACAGCTGAGCGATAATTTGTAGGTTCATTCTGATAGAGCAAAGCATCTAGAAGATCATGAGCAATAATGTAAGAATAATCTCCGCGTTGAAAAACAACAGTTACCGACCGAGTGCTCATCCGGTGAGGGCAGGTCCGAGGTGGAGAAACCACAGGAGGGGTTTTGGTCATGGTGGTCTGAGAAGCCGAAGGGCTGGCTTACGGTGAAACTGATGAGGCTGGATGGATTAGACCGACTGCAAGGCCATTTGTGGAACATATGGAGCAGGGTGCCAGAGTAGGCTAAGGGGTCGAAGGCATAACAGAGGAATCATTACAACAAGGATCAATAAAGGCAGAAATATCCATTTTTAAAATAGTAGAACTAGTCGCTGAAGCTGTAGAAAAGGCAAAAGGGAAAAAAGTCTCGTCAAACCTTGCATGATGAGTGACATAGACTTCTCCAGTACTAGGGTTAAAGCAGCGAAACCCATTGTACTGGGAGCTATAGCCTATAAACACTAAGGGAGCCTCCGCGGAGATAACTTATGATTGGAAAATGGGTGAACAAAGGGAAAATCTGACAGCCAAATAAGTGAAAGTAGGAGTAGATAGGATCTATATTGTGAAGAAGCCTATTAGGAGTAGCACCTTGTAAAACTGGATTAGGTAGACGGTTGTTAGTGTACCCGGTTGTGGCAAAAGCATCATCCCAATGAGAAATCAGGAGATGCGAATAAAAGAGCATCATGATAACCATTTCAGCAATGTGTTGATGTTTGAATTTCGCTTGCCCATTTTGCTCCGGAGTGTACAGCCACAAAACTTGGTTATGAATACCTTTGAAGGTGAAATGGGACTGAAGGAGAGTGTTTGAAAATTTCATGTCCCCCCATCACTCTCAAATACCTTGATTCTAGATGAAAAATGATTCTCGAAAAGTGCCTCAAACTGCAAATATGTGTGAACAAAATCTGATTTGTAACGAAGTGGGAAAATCCAATTAAGGCTAGAAAAAATCATCCACAAATAATGCATAATAAGCAAAAGAGTTTTCTAATCAAACCGAGGAGGGGCCTCATAAATCACAATGTACCAAATCAAGTACATGCATAACATATTTAATATTCTCAACAAAGGCCAACTGTTAACCTTTCACCATAACACAAGGAGTACAGGTATGAGGTTTAGGTAACAAAGAAATAATGGAAAGTAAACCAGACTTTTGTAAATTAGAAATGACTACAGTTGGCACATGACCTAATTGAACATACCCAAGCTCATAGGATGCTTGTTCTTTATTCTGCTGCAAAATGGAAACAACAACTGCCTCTCCCTTATCCAGTGGCGGAACCAGAGGAAAAGTTGAGGAGGGGCGGAGGAGGGGCGGTTACTGTTCATTATGGAAGCATCACAGGAGCTGGGGGAGCGGCCACACCGGCTCGCCCCCCTACTTCCGCCACTGCCCTTATCCAAGACATGGAGTCTGCCTTCACTATAGCCTGTGCCCACGTCTGCCTTAGAAACTATGAGATCATGCCTGCAGATTGGAATGAGACTTTGATAACACTCAAACCAAAGAAAAAGCCACCTGAGAAAGCTAAGGACTTTCGGCCAATGGCTTTGTGTAATGTGAAGTATAAATTAGTGGCCAAAGTATTATCTAAGAGAATGGCAGAGGTCATGATTTCTTTGATTAACCTGGAACAAGCTGGTTTTGTGAAAGATAAAAAAAATATAGCTGAAAATGTTCTTATTGCGGAAGATATGATGGATTTCTTAAGGAAGAAGAAGACTGGAAAAGTGGGGTTGGCTACAATCAAAATTGATATGAGTAAAGTATAAGATAGAGTATCCTGGGAGTTTCTGCAACAGGCACTATCAACAATGAGATTTCTGCAGAACTAGAGAAACCTCATAATGCAATGTGTGCCCTTGGTTAAGATGAAAGTGAAGATTAATGGTTGGCAATCGGAGTTTTTTTCAGCCAATAAGAGTTTTGCGGCGGGGTTGTCCATTAACCTTGTACCTCTTCATCATCTGCCAACAATATCTTTCTAGTTTGATTAAACACATAGTACAGACTATGAATGGTGGGGGTTTCAAGGTTGGAGAAAAGCCCTAAAATTTCTGACCTTAAATATGCGGATGACAGTATTCTATTCATAGAATTCAGGGGGCAAGTCATCGGACAGTTAGCTCGTGATTTGGATGTTTTCACAAGATGTTCTGGCCAACAAATCAACTTTGGGAAATCAGCAATCGTAGCAAGCCCAAATACATCTCCACGGGATGAAAGATTCTTGAGATATAGTTTGAACATTCATGACTATGGATTAGGAGGAAAGTATTTAGGGCTGGATATTATGCTGCGGCAATCATGGAGGCAATCACACCAAGATATTTTAAGGAAGATTCAAGCAAAATTTAACACATGGAAAACAAGTGGTTATCTCTGGTTGGCAGGATTACTTTGTCTAGACATGGCATGACTGGCATGCCATTATATACATTAGGAATATTTCAACTGTCGAAGGATGTGCTACAGGAAATTGATAAAATCACAGCTAGGCTCATTTGGACAGGAGAACTACAAGATATGGGAATACATTGGCTATCTTGGGACAAAATGTGTCGGCCAAAAGTTTAAGGAGGCTTAGGACTAAGATCAGAGGAGAAAGGGAACCATGCTTTTTTAGCCAAACATACCTGGAGCATATTACAAGACAAGGACTCCATATTTTTCAAATTGTTCAAACAAAAGTACTAAAGGTTCCATTTATACATCAGAGACCCAAGGCATATCATTCATGGGAATGGAAGTCCATTTTGCGGGGGAAACAATTACTGGTTACTAATGTACAATTGTCAGTTAGAATAGGAGAAAGGATTCTAATAGGGGACAATTGGATACCAGGCAGGGAGAATACACAGACACCTTCCATAGCACAAAAGGATAACATCATTAAGGGTGGAACATCTAACAGACTAGCAAAGGCTGTAGAGATTGCAATTACTTTTGGTCATATATCAGGAGAACACAATGTAGCCGATTTTGTGAATTCCTATTCCAACACAAACGACTCAATCTGATAAGCAGATCTGGCCATTCACAACAGATGAGGAATATCCAGTCGGGTCGGGGTACAATTTATTGGTCTCACAACCACAACATATCAGTTAGGCTCACAATCAAAGATGTAAGCCGGTTGGAAGAAATTATAGAAGATCAAACTACCTCAAAAATTATTAGTTTATGTATAGCGCATATTACATAATGCTCTACCCACATCGCAAAATTTACACCACCGAAATATCCTGTCAGACCCAAGTTGTCAGGTATGTAATCTAAACACACATGAGGATATTGAACATACCATTTAACAATGTATCGACGCACAACAAGTATGGCAAACATCCTTACTGGGATTTGATTTTTCTATTGGGGATCTGATTCCATTTCAAGTGCAGAAACTAGGATTCACAGATCCCACTGTTAAAGTTTGACGGAGAATTTTAGGAAGGCGCAGAGCATGCCACAGTAGCTTGGACAATACTTTCACTATTTGCAGGGATTTCGTCTACGCAAAAGAAACATTTTCCTGTCCAATCGGCCCTAGGAGTAGAGGCAATTGGGTGTATGGAGGAATTAAAGATGGCAAAGTAGTTAGATTTAAAGAGGCTAAATATGCTATCGGATTGTGAGGTGCTAATTAAACTGATGCAAGATGGCGACAGAAGACCACCATGGAAAATTGGCATTGTATTTCAAGAACTAATAGAATTAGGAAAGTGGTTCCATAGTATTTCTTTTGTCAAAGTTCCTCGAACTCAGCTCCAAAGAGAGCATAATGTAGCTAATGGCTTCAGTTTTAATAGTTTAGGCTATTTTCATTAATAAAGTACTCTCATTATCAAAAACAAAATTTGTTCTGCTTGAATAATTCCTTGGAATTATTCACTATCATAGGAAACTCCCTCTAGAACTGGTTTTTCGGAAGGCTATCATCGGTTTTTGGGAGTTTAAAAAAATGGTGCCTAAGTAAGGGGTGAAATTGTTTCACCATTTTTCAAAAAAATCGGTGTTAATTTAGCACCAGTTTTTTTTTGTTAGCATTGTTTTTTGGAACAGGTGTTAATTTAGCACTGGTTTTTTGTTGGCACCGAATTATTGGGAATATTAAGTTTATGGAAGATTGAATCCCAAGTTGACAGAATTGGCTTGCATTATGCATGAGGGTAAGAAAGTTATGTGAGTGTATACTAAGGCCTCTGGACTGAGGAGACTTAGGCTGAGGAGAATGAATGAATGGCCTGAGATATTTAGTGTTTTAAGTTCCACTATGTACAAGTCAGTTCAGATTTTTGATCATGTGGTGGCTGATAATTTGAAGAGGCTTAGGAATGTACCACCTGCTGTTATTCAAATATTTTCTGATGATGAAGAGTTGGAAGCCAGGGATGCTGGTGATGTTCCAACACACATATAGAATGTAGGGGGAGATGTGGTTAAGATGGAAGTTGATGAAGATTATGACCTGGGAGGTGAATCTGCTCATGTTCATACAAGAGATTTAGATCGAGAGAATGAAGGTGTTTAGGAAAGTGAGGTTGTTCATGTTCAGACCCCTATTATTGATACAGGGGGGAGACGGGTTTGTTGCTGAAGAGTATGTAGCTGATGATATTCCAACATCTTATCAACATAATTTTTTGGAAGGTGAGTTTGAGGCAACTGAACCCTGCCTTGATGATGTTCCAACATCAGGCTAGCGGGATAATGAGGAAACTGAAGTTATTAAGGTGGAGGATGTTCCAACACAGGAACAAGATGAGTTTGGAGCTGATTCTGATGATGTTCCAACACAAGGACCTCCAGTTGAAGACCTAGATTATAGTAGTGATGAGGTACTGGATGAGTTTGTCCAAACTCTTCCAAGAAGATATAAGAGGAAAGTTGATGAGGGTATATCAGAGTCTTCTCAGACTGAGAAGAAAATGAAGAAAATCAAGACTTAAAGTTTCCAGAGTTCAAAGAGAGCTCCATCTTCAAAGGATGCTCTGAATTTAGATTTTTATGATGCAGACTGTCATAACAGCTGGGACACAATCAGTAGGAATATTATAGCAAAAAACCAATGGATTTGGAATCCTATAAGGGAAATGGCTTTACAGCCTTTCTTGATTATCTGGGATATACTACTGCTACTACTGTGTACAAGAAATACAACAAGGAGCTGGTGCAGGAGTTTTATGCCAATGTAATTGCAGGAAACTTGGATATAGATTCTGAGTGGTATGGATTGACTTATGTCCGTGGCAAGGTTATCAGTTTCTCTTCTGAGAAGATTAACATAATCCTCAGGTTGGTTACACCAGACTTTGTAGGTCCTTATGCTGAAGATCTGGAGTTGACTAATGATCAGATTCTGACAGAGATTACAGGAGGCTTAGAGACTAAATGGCTGGAGCAGGAAAATGCAACTATGTCTAGTCTAACAAGCAGGTATTTTTGCTTATCTCAGATAGCTATAAACTGTTGAATTCCATCTACAAATACCTCTGCACTAACTAGAGAAATAGGTAAGTTGTATTATTGTGTTGGGAAGAAAATTCCTGTGAACTTTGGGAGGATCATTCAGGAAAACATTGTATTTCAACCAGTGTCTTCAAGAAAGAAGAACTCTTTTCCACATCCCTGCATCATTACAACCCTAGCCAAAAGAGGAAGAATAGAGGTTAAAGATGATATGTTTGTTGCTACCACTACTATTAAAGCAAATTCCAAGACTTTCTCTACAAGGAAGATACATGATCTGCCCTGGACAGTCTCTGAAGCTTGAAGCTCCTTGGGTGATGCAGTGAAGAAGGCTGAAGAAGCAAAGAAGGTGGCTGTGATAGCCGAAATTACTGCTCCTCAAGTCCAGATTGCTGCTTTGGAGGCTGAGTTAGCCCAGATGGATGCTGAGGATGAAGCTTGATTGTCTGCTATAAATTGCTTGTTTCTTTTATGATTTTTTCTTTGGCATATTTTATGGCCCCAAGGTAGAGTATTTTGGATTATGCATTTCTTGATATTAGTTTTGATAATCTGACAAATTGGGTTTCTTGTTGGTTGTTTTGGATTCTCGGATTTCTGGCATTCAATTGGATTGATGTTCCAATATGGGTAAAATGGTTTTCTGAAATTTTTGGTTATTTACTGTATGTCGATGTTTCAACATGGATGTTGAGGTATTCTTGTTTTGAACATGTGGAATTTAGGGGGAGTTAAAATGTTTGAGCTCATGTTCTAACATCCATATAGATTTTATTATCATTCTGTTCGCATAGTTATTGGTTTGAAAGTCCAAAAAGTTGATGGGTCCAAAAAATGCCAAAGGGGGAGATTGTAAAGTCCAGATTTATTTAATTGACAATTTGTGGAAATTATGAAATTATGGAGTTGTTATGTTGTAACATCAAAGAAGGAATGATCGGCGATATTGGAAAGTTCGAGATGAAATCCGAGAATAACTATACTTTGTCCAGGATGTATTTGATTGAAGAATATATCAATTCATATATTTATGCAATTGGATTAAATTAATAAAATTGGAATTGATTTGTGATTATTCGTTTAGGTTTGAGATATGAACACGATATTCTAATTCTTTATTTCAAGGGATTAGATTTGGTAATTCTTATCTCAAAGGGATTTGATTTTTATCAGAATATTTTGTGGAGGACGAATTCTATATGCACACAAATTTGATGCGTGCGACAGGTTTTTATAGTAGAGTTATGGCTGAGTTACTTACGATTTAATTGGAGAAAATCTGCATTCAAGTTTTCGTATATTCAGAGTAGCCGAGAGCTTTGAGTCTGTGTTCCAACATTATCAAAACCTTTTGATCAATGTTCAAAATTGTATGCCTTAATTCCTCGGGTGGAGGAGATCCAATGTCGACGAGTTTCGAGGTCAGAGGGAGTAGGATCAAGACGGATTGGTAGCAAGGGGAGCTTGCAAAATCCACACGTTGTAATTAGAAAAGATAAGTATTGTTGCATTGTGTACATTGTACTTTGTCATTCTGATTAGTGGATTTATTCTGAATTTATTCTGGATTTATTCTGATATATTCTGAATTTTACCGAACTGCGTAAATAACTATGTGTGTTCTTGTTTTACTTTTCTACATAGTTGGTTAGATAACTGATGTTGGAGCATAGTTGCGATAATTGAAAATTCAGGTAAAATCAAATTTAAAAACCATAACAGTTTCTATTCATACCCATGAAAGATGAGTAGATCTAAAATGCAAAGCTTTTTACACATTTTGAAAAGTCGAAGGCTGCATAAATTAACCTGCATATAAAGGTTCAAATCAATAATTTACTTTAAATCAAAAGATTGGAATTCTTAACCTCTAACTGAGGCCTCTATTTGTGAAAAGGCTTGGAGAACCCAGTCAGCAGACTTGGGAATACCATTTCCAGCTACATGAATAATATTATATCCAAATTTGGTCGTTCAGGATAAAGGAAAAGAGATGCACCCAAAGCTTTTAATCTTCATGGACCATCGAGAAGAAAAAAGAATTTAATTTTATAAGATTCTATACCTTCAACATCCAATTCTTTCTTAAAACTTAAGCTTCCTAGCTAGTATCTGTTAGAGTCCCACATCGGTGGTTGACAGTATTATTACTCAATATATAAGA
>JAULKM010000001.1:529213-544160 GCA_032355605.1 Rubia tinctorum
AGCTTCCATGGCACCTTGTGCCTGCGCCTGTGCATCTGCAAGTTCTGGTCCCTCTGAAATCCCTGGTTGCAGATCTCGCACACGTACCGATCCGATTCCAGAAGAGTCTTGGGCGACAGAGACACCACTTCCGCATCCGGATCTGCAACACCTTGGGTTAACATCAACCACGACGACATTAATAATAATAATAATAATGATGATGATATTAGTACCGGGAGTTCCGGCCGGCCTCCGCTTCCTCTTGCAGTTGCTGCCCCCGTTATCCGCGCACGAAAATGGCTGATCGGAGGATGACGAGGGGTTGATAAACATTGCTCCGTGATCAATATGTGACGGAAAATGAAGAGGATGGTACAGATGCAGACAGAGCTGCGAACATGAGGAGGATAGCAAGCTAGAAACCAAAAAGAGGTGGCTTTCGCTTTCTTTCGGTAGTGATCAGCTTTTCTTTTGATGAGCTTTCTTTCTTTCTTTCTTTCTTCAGCTTTTCTCTTTTCAAAACAATCAACCCGCTTTTAGTTGAGCCGACCCTTTCGCCTTCAGCATCGAAATATGGAGGCTATATATTGGGGTTGGGGGAGGAGGATGAACTGATATTATATTAATGGAGGGAGTAGGGGGGAGCTATGTGGTGAGTTTTTTGGTTATATGTTCTTGTGTGGAGGCTTCAAAGTCCCTCATCCAATCATATGCCTCCAAAATTTCTTCTAGCAACTATCAATTGGACCAAAAGAAAACATCTTCCCACTACCAAACAAATCTATTTATTCCTACCACTGTAAATTTTCCATGCATTACTACTCTAACCGATCCCTTCAAACACCCTTTATGAAGTAAAAAGTAACAGTATTGCCATACTCCACTTTTATTCTTATCGAAACACAGAGCGGATATTGTTCATATGTTTATGGACATGTCATAAATTTTTAATTTTATACATTGTATTTGTTAAATTACATACTATTTTTTAAAAAAATTAATATTATTTTTTATATTCAAATACATATTATTATTTATTTAAAATTTTAAAATAAAATACTTAAATTTTCTAAAAAATTAAAACATTCAAGGTCAAAACCACGGTGGACTATCCATAACCATTTCCTAAGACCTTAACAGATTAATACTCCCTCTGTCCCAGTTCAAGATTCACATTTTTTGGTCAACTTTCTCAAGACACATTTGACCAAAACTTTTAACCAATATATAGATACAAATATCATTATGTCAGATATCATTGGATTCCCTGCATGATGTATTTTTTAAACATCAAATTTTAATACACCATTATTATACATAAATAAAGTTATCATTGGTCAAACATGCTATGAGAAAGTTGACCAAAAAGTGTGCAGTTTGAACTGGGACAGAGGGAGTATCTTAATTATAAAGGATTTTTCATAAAGGAGTAAAACTTCGGGAGAAGACCCATATACTAGTCCATTTAATTACAAACACAACTATGTACAGCTTTATAACACATTGGAAAGGTGGATAGTATAGAGCGCGACGATTAAATGTGTATGCTGTCAACTAATCAAACCCAATCATGCAAAAATAAAATAATCATGTTTGGAGTTTAATTAACCAGGCTTAATCAACCCATCTGTTATATTTATTGTAAATATCATGAGACAAAGATTAATTAACCAATGAATTTACTGTTAATGAAACTGTTATGTAAAGTAAGTATCATACAAAGTAGATAATTTAATCGAAAAAAATTATTGAATAGAATAAATAACTTTTTATTTGTGAAAAAAAAAACTATCCTCAAACAAAAATAATTACATTCGTGATCATATATTGATCATATGAGTTTGTTTTGTGCACCAACTTACATGGTAAACTTTCTAATTTCAACTCACATATTAATATTAATATGTATGAGTTTATATAGCAAATAATATAGATAAACAAAGTTAGTTGACCGTTATATAAAAAAAAGTTTCAGTTTTACTATATTTTGTCAGCTAAATAACTATTATCATTATCGGGTTTATGCACAAATAATATGGGTAAACAAAAGTTAGTTAACCGTTATAGAAAAAGAAAGTTTCAGTTTTACTATATTTTGTCAGCTAAATAGTTACCTGTTTTTTCATCATCCATAATCCATTACTCATGACATTTAAATATTGTTAATTTTATGTAATGTTTACACATGAAAATATAATATAAACGCTGTTCGGGATATTGTATATTTTACGTTCATTAGCTGTGTTTTAGTTAACTATAAAATTCAAGACTTAATTTGTTTATGATATTTGTGGATACATGTTCTATTTTCATATATTAAAGCATCCTTAATCTCAGTTTTAGTAACACTCGATGTCTATCCACCTTAACTGTTGCTGTAACAATATTAAAAATGACTATCACTATTAAAAATGACTCACAATGTTTATATTAAATTTTAACTTTAATAATTTAACTTTGTCAATCACCAATATAACACACTTACCCTATTAGAAATGACTCATAATGTTTATATTAAATTTGAACTTTAATAATTTAACTTTGTCAATAGCCAATATAACACATTTAACACGTCTCACTAAAATTTTCTTCCACAAAATAAAATTAAAAGGAAAATGAATGTGATTCAACCTCGTTCTAAACACCAGATCATACATATCTATTCCTTTTGTTTGTTTAATAATAATAAGAGTGCCTTTTGTTTATAAGATGTTTTTTCAGTATCTGGTCGTTTACCACTTCTCATTCAACCTATAAAATCCGCAATTCAATTTCATTCGTTTAATTACATCACTTTAATTCAAGCGAGGGAAAATTCGTAATGTATGAAAAGACCATTTTTTCTTCAAAAGACTAACTCATTATTTTATAATTCTATAACATAAATAAATAATAAATAAAGCACTAAGACCATGTACAAGGGTAAACCCGCTCCGAGCCTGGTCTTGCTATTTCATTTCATTAAATAATCAATCGGTCTCTTCCACCTTAGCATCTTGCAACTAAATCACTCCATTTTTTCCACAGTGGTTGAGACCACTTTGAAACCACTCCATTGATCTCACTCGATTCTCTCTATCCTACTTAATTTTACCTTTAATATTTAATTCAAATAAATTTACCTAACAAATAAATTGAAATGTGAAATTTAATAATACATTTGTAATTTTGGAATTGGATTTTGTTTTTTCAAATTTTATTTCTAAAATTAATTTCAAATTTTAAAATTTATTTTATGAACCATGATTTAAAAAACCATATATATTTTTTCAAAGAATGTAATTTTGATTTTTAAAAAGAACCAAATTTTAATTTTTCAAAAAAACAGAATTTTTAAAAATATTTTTCAATTTTTAAAAATGTTAGACATTAATTTTTATTTTTTAAAAAAAACTGGGACATGTAACACCAAATGATTGGGCCACGTGTCCCAGGGGAAAAAATCAATGTGTTGCTGTCACGTGCCCAATCAGAGGCTGTCACGTAGCAGTCAGGGAAGAAAAAACAAAGGTGTTGCTGGCCTGTCCCATGCACGTGGGTGCTCCAGCCTTTCACAAGCTGGGCGGGACTCACACCATGTACAATGGTAAGCCCGTTCCGAGCTCGGTATTGCGGTTTCAGTTCATTAAATCACTCCATTTTTTTCTCCACATTGGTTGAGACCACTTTGAAATCACGCCATGATCACACTTGATTATCTCTATCATACTCATTAATTTTACTTTTAATATTTAATTCAAATAAATTTAACTAACTAAATAAATTAAAATGTGAAATTTAATAATACATTTGTAATTTTTGAATTGGATTTTTTTCAAATTTTATTTCTAAAATTAATTTCAGTTTTTAAAATTTATTTTATGAAGCATGATTAAAAAGAACCATATATATATTTTTTCAAAGAATGTAATTTTAATTTTCAAAAAGAATATTTTTTAATTTTTTAAAAAAATTAAAAAATTAAAAATACTTTTCAATTTTTTTATTTTTAAAAATGTCAGACATTAATTTTGACTTTCACAAAAATCAGTTTTTTTAAAAAAATAGGCGGGGCACGTGGCACCAAATGATTAGCCCACGTGTCCCGATCAGGGCAAAAAAATTCAGTGTGTGGCCCAATAAGAGGTTGCCACGTGGCAGTCGGGGAGAATAAAAAACAAAGCTGCTGCTGGCATGGCCCCATGCATGTGGGTGCTGCAGTCTTTCAGAAGTTGGGCGCGATCTCACACCATGTACAATGGTAAGCTCGCTCCGAGTCCGCTCTTGCGGTTTGAGTTCATTAAATAATAAATTTCTCTCTTCCACCTCAGCAATTGAGCCCGCAACTAAATCACTTCATTTTTTCCCACGGTGGTTGAGACCACTTTGAAACCACTCCATAGACCTCATTTGATTCTCTCTATCTTACTCATTAATATTACATTTAATATTTAATTCAAATAAATTTACCTAACAAAATAAATTGAAATGTGAAATTTGATACTCCCTCTGTCCCGGCCTCTTTTGCAGGGCCATCATTATCACGCTGTTCAAGAAACATGTTTGACCGTTAATATCTTCACTTACGTATAATATATTTAGAAACTACTTGTTATGACGAATTGAACAATACCACATATGATAATATTGTTGCTCATATATCTATTCAAATATGAGGCCAAACTTTGATAGAGAATAGTGTTTGAAAAGCAACTATGCAATTTATGCTGGAAGTACCAAAATCTAAAAATACAATCCAAAAGAAAAGGTAGGAAAAGTAGTTCAGTCATTTTAATAATTTTGCCAAATTCATCTATGATGCCTTATATAATTAAATGGAAGTTACAATGTTTAAATTTCATCTATTTAACTTTTATTTTTTAAAAGAATGAATGGGTCGCATGACAGATGGCCTGTCCATAAACTTATAAATCGACCACTTATTTTTTACGTTATACACTTCATTTGTTAAATTACATACTAAATATAGAAAATATATTTTATATTATATATTTTTATATTTTTACATTTAAATACATATTATTACTTTTTTTAAAAATAAAATAAAATATTTAAATTTATAAAAAAATATAACATTTAAGTTAAAAGTGTCTGTGGACTGTCTATAAACTTATGGAAACACCATATTTCCTCATACTTTCTCAAGAAATATAAGTCACTTTGGCAAAATACTTTATTGGATCCACTCTCCTTTTCTCAGGATCAACATAGGGTCTGTTTGACAGAGTTGTGCTTATAAGTAAACCTGATTTATTTTGAAAGCGGGGGACCACCTTCTGCTTTTACCCAAAAATATATTCTGTTTTCAAAATAATCTACTTTTTTATACTTTACCAAACAAAAATATTTTACTTATAAGCAAAATAACTTAAAAGCTCTACCAAATAGGGTCATAATGTCATTAGAGTTGAGCAAAAAAATAGATGTTGAAATATGAAGTGGGCTAATTTTCAAAAAATAAATAAAAATGATGTGGGCTAACAAATGTGATTGTAAACTTACAAAATGCATGATCATGTTATTATCAGATTTATCACTATCACAATATCAATCAGCATCAAGGTTTTACAATTCAAATTGACAAAAATGATACCACAATTCGATCTATGATTTTGATTCGACACATTCATCTATTAATTTTTAAAAATTAAACTAGCTTCTAATTTTTTTAGTCGAATCGAAATAATCGATTCAAAACAATTCAAAACAGTTAAACATTCTTAAACAAAAGAGTTATTTTTTAGGATTGATCGTTGTATGTCACCATTGTTTGGTAAGTTGAACGTAGTGAGAATCCTTAGGTCAAAGTCAATTGGTGGGTGGGATGACAGTGAGTTTGATTTTGGTGGAGATCCGTCCCGTATTTGCATCAATAAGGCGGGTATGAACGTAGTTTTTGTGGAAGTGGGACGGATATGAGTATGAAAATTGATACCCGCCATGAGTAGTGACTCGGGCATGGATATTAGTTCATACCCGCCCCACCCCATTATACCCGCTATGTACACACTAATTTATTATATAATAAACTATTATTTATCCATGATGCATATGTTTTACTTATAATATTTTCATGTTAAACTTTTAGAATTAAAGTTAGTAATTTTAAAGAAAAATTTAGGTGTTTTTTGGAGATATAAATGAGATGAGTAAAATGAATTTGAAGTGGGTATGAAGACCCAAACTAATGATATGGCGGGATAGATTTTAGATAATATCCGATGGGGAGTGGGTGGATTTTAATATTGTACCCGCTATGAGTAATGAAGCGGGTATGAGTATGAAAATTTTAAGTGGACATGGGCACGAAGGTACCATAATCCGTACTCGCCCCGCCCCATTATCATCCCTAATTCTCGGTTGCACATACCCAGGAATTTTAGGTCAAATTCATTTACTCTCTATCCCATTTCAAACTGAACACTTTGACTTTCACCAATTGATTCAAAAAATGTTTGATACTTAATATCTTTTATTAATGATAATTAAAATTCGTAAAAAGTTGATATTATGAAAATATGTGTTATATCGAATCTATCACTCACAACATGTGATTTTGGAAGTAAGTAACCATTCAAGAATAGCCACAAGCATTTATAACTTATCATACATCTCAACTTATTCTAAAACATCATTTTTTCTCAAGTAAAACATAAAACGTTGGCAGCTACAAGCCTACAACTACAACTTGGAGGAAGGTTTTTTCGAGCTCCGGCCAGCTATGAACTCCTGCATCTTCTTGAACTGCTCCTTCGTCATCCCGGTGTAATAATCGTGCGCTCTCTTCTGCAAAACAGACAGAATCGATCCGTTCTGACAAAGTTACAATCGCGATAACGGATGGCTGTACAGGACATCAGAGTCACGAAAAAAGGAACAAACAAACTCATGTAGTATATGCAATCAAGATTCTGACATCAGTTTCCCTATGAAGATTCATAAAATTGTTGGATGAATCGTAGACTGATTGGAGAGTCGGAACAAATCATATGGTTTTTAAACTGTCAAACTTCTCTAGAGGCCTACACATACGGTTTTTAAACTGGCAAGAAATGAAGCTAGAAGAAGAGATTGATCGAATCACCTTTTCTAGATCGAGCGCGTGGGCCAAGTCCTGTTTAAATCCATCATTTATGACTTGCTTGTACTTCAACACCAGGTCTCGATTGTTCTTCATAATGGCTTCTGCTAGCTGTCGAGCTTTGTTCAACAGCTCGCTTCCTTCTACGACGTGGTTCACCAAGCCCCATTTCTCAGCTTGCTCAGCAGTTATGGGCGCGGCAGTGAGGGATGCTTCGCGAGCCCGGTTCCCACCTATGCCACGGGACAGCTTCTGCGACAGACCCCAAGAAGGGAATATCCCGAATCTGCACAGCAAGTTCAGTTACAGGTTACAACACACGAATAAGAAAATGAAATTAACGACGGAAATCACAAGAAAGTCTCCGATTCAGTAAGTTCATGAAGAACACAGCGAAAAAGCTTTGCTGTTTATGCAACCATCAACCATCAAGTAGTGTAGAACTGTCAACGTACAACGATCTTCTCCAAAATCTACTGAATGTCCATCAAATGCATAGGTTCTTTAGCTCATACTTGATCCTATCCTACCATCGAAAATCGCAGCATCCTAATTCCTAAATTTAACTCAACCCGATAACCCTCCGAATTCAAACGAATCCATTCCAGAGAACAGCATTTCCACATTCTCACACACAAAACACACAATCTACTCATTTAATCCCAAACATCATCTACTCCCGTGGTATGATTATTTTCACACTTATTTTTTTTTCAGTCTCCTGAGTATTTAGCAGGGCATATAAGCTGTTTTGCCGATAAACTAAAAAGTTTTACGTGTTTGATAAACGGCTAAAATATAGCAAAACTAGCATATATTAACAAGCAAACTTATTTTTTTTAGAGAAAAACATGAGCACAGCTCCCAAAAAACAGCCTTATATCTTCAATTTCGTAAAGCTAACAATTATGAAAATTATAGCAAGTTCAAGCAAAGATCATATACATTAAATCAATCAATCAAGAAAACACATTTCAATCGACCTGGCATGAGTATCCATGAACTTAGCATCCCTAGAAGCAACTAGAAGATCACACGCCAGAGCAATCTCGAACCCGGCGGTAACAGCGAACCCGTTAATGGCTCCGATGATGGGCTTCGCGCACCGCTCCATCTGCTCAACCGGGTCGGTTTCCGGGTCCTTCACGTCGCCCTTGAACACATCCTCCGCCGCCGTCAAGTCCACGCCTGAGCAGAATGCCCGGCCCGACCCGCACAGAATGATGACCCGAACCGACTCGTCGGAGCCCAGCGACTTGAACGCTTTGGCCAAATCAACCATCATTGATCTGGTCAGCGAGTTCAGGCTCTTGGGGCGGTTGATGGTGATCAAACCGACGCCGTTTCGTTCCCGGGCCACCAGAATGAGATTTTCCGACGATGTCGCCATTTTTTGTTTTCCGACGTTTCCGTAAGCAATCGGAATGTATATTTATACATACCCACTAATTTTTTAAGAATTTAAAATTGTGCCTATAAGTTTAGTTTGACTTCAGAATTTGGCCCTATATTTTGAAATTATAGCGCCCTAAAACTCTTATTTTGTCTCTTTTGGAGCCCAATTCTAGCAACCAGTATTTCGGAATGATCTGAAAATGAATGTAACACTCCCTCCGTTTTACTATGTTTGGCACACTTACCATTTTAGTATTTTTTTTAAGATTGTCATCTTTCATTTTATGGCAAAAAGTACATCATTTTCAACCACTCATTATTAAACTTTTTACTCTCTTCATTCAATTCTATCCACACATTTCAACTTGTAAAAAAACAACACATAAACATATGGTGTCAAACATATAAAGGAGGAAGTATTAGATTGATTTTCTTGTGATTATTTACAAAATTTTGAATATTGAATTGCGCACTCTTATTTTGTCTCTTTTGGAACCTAAGTCTATTGAAATGAGTTGAAATTGAAGATAGTTTTAGTTTTTTTAAAAAATTTACAAATGTTTGAGTATTGATTTGCGTGCCTTATCCCTTTGCCCGTAAGGCTCAAGTTTGACTTTGGGCTTGGATTGTTTTAAAAATAATTTACTCCCTCTCTACTAGATCAAATTTCACATCTTTTTCACGTCCATCAAGAAATCTTTTTCACGCTCATCAAGAAATTTATCTAATCGTTGATCTGTTTAACTATGTATAATAATAACATACAAAAAGTCACTTTTGAGAAACTACTTGTTATGACTAATTCAACAATATCACATACGATAATATTATTGTTTATATATTTATTCAATTATGTGGTCAAAGTTTGACAGTGAAAGTGTGCGGTTAGATCTGGGACGGAGGGAGTAGTCTAGAACTAAATTACATACTTGATGTTTTTTCATTATTATATGTAAAATTATTGGATTAGTTTTAGGTAAAGTCTTTGTAAAAATTGCATTTTTTATAAGTATATGAAAAGATTGAGTTGACTTATAATTATAAAAAGGTAAAATATTAAAATTTTATTATGTAGCGTGCAATAGTAGTTATAAGTTTATGACTTGATTATGGAATTCAAAAATTTTATCTTGATTTTTTCTAATTTGAAATTTAAACCTTGTTCTTTCCATAAGTTATGAAAAAATCGCCTTTCAAGAGACGACCACTTAGTTTTATCAGATAATTTCAACCATTAATTATATTTATCATCATATATAATATAAAAAAATTAATAGCCAAGTAATTTAGTTTAGTAAGAAGTTATTATTGAACTATAGATACAAGATGAGACAGTGTTACATATATATATATATATTATATATTTACTGTATTTAACGCGTTTTCATTCACTTATTATAATTTTTCTTTCTAAATTCAATTTCCTCCACTCATTTCATCACATAAATCCAATAAGAAAGTAGTGATGCTAAATAAAGAAAGCATAAGTATTTAAAATGATTAATAGCAGTGCCATCTTTTTCTCTATAGCTATGTATTGAATAATTTCCAACTTTCTTTTTGTGTTAATAGTATGAGTTATCAAGATTGAATTAGTTGTCTAAAATTCTTGGGCCAAATGTCCTCAGAATCCCCATCAAGAAGGCGCTTGGTAATGAAGATGTTAGCAGCTTCACTCGGATGATATGCATCCCAAAACACATATTTTGATCTATCTTCACACACTTTGGACATGGGCCCACATGGAAATAAACCCCCAAATCTCCCAGCTTCATAGCAACAAGCTGAATTTGCATTCTCCAATCCTACAAATCATCATCAAGAACATAACATTTAGACATGTTTATTGCAGTGCTTTGATAAAAAAATTACACATTTTTTCGTCTAAGATTAGAGTACACGTTCTAGTACTGATATATAATGCATGTCAGTATTCGAATGTGAACTCTAATTTTGGACAATTATAGTACTGGTCAGTGCTGCAGAGTGAACATCTCTTTGATCATCGTTCAAAACTAAATTTTCAGACATATCATTGAAAATTGATCAAAATGACACAGTCTGTCTAAAACTAGAGTTCACATTCAATACTAACACGTAATGCAGGTCAGCATTCGAGCGTGAACTCTAATTTTGGATGGTTATTAGTGCTTCAAAGTGAACATACATGTGAGACTTACCATATGAAGTGTAGTTTTGAATGAGGTCATTCACAATCCTATAAACATCTGCATAAACAAACTGAGATCCATCCAAACTGGCAGAAAGTTCATAAACAAGAACCCTTAACTCCTGATTGAACATCTGAGCAAGCTGATTGGGAAATGAAGCACAGTTCAATCCAGCAGATGGATTGATCTCCCTTTGAAATGGGATGCATCCAATTGGCCCAACATTCACCACAACAATCTTTCTGCCTCCCATGTTGTAAAGTCTCTGAGAATGTTCAAAATCGTAAAGTGTCAATTAGTCGCGATAACCAAACGTACGCAGTATATCCCACTCGGAAAAGTATAAGTTCTTACAGAGAGTTGAGTTTTGAATCTTGAAATCATGGTTGAAACAAAGTTTTCTGGGGAGATCAGCTTCTGCTCCACTTTTGAGAGAACTGGGGTTAGGTAGTTGTTGATGAAGTCATTTGAGCCAAATGTTACTGAGAAAAGAGCAGTGTTGAGCAAATCCATTGCCTCAGAAGCACCAATGGTGTCAATTATGTACTGCCTAGTGGTTGCAAAATTATCCATCTGGGCATCAAAGTTTATCCTACCAATCTGTTTACCAACAATGCAAAATGAGCATTTTCAGCTTGAAAAAACAAATGAAATTCACCACAAACAACCCAAAACAAGTCCTTTCTACCGGTTTTCAAAGTATCTTGATCTTTCATTTTAAATACATATCTTAAAATCAACTGGTATTAAGTGGACTGACCTTTTTTTAAAAAAAAAAACGTTGATACTAAATGAACTGACCCAAAATCTTTAAAGAACCGATGATACTAAGTGAACTAATCCAAAACTTTTAAAAACCTGATAATACTAAGTGGACTGACTCAAAACCTTAAGAAAACCGATCTTTAAAAAAGAGATTCCTCACATGAAAACATGAAAATTCTCGTACTCCAATATCGGATCAGAGAATAAATAAGGATCTCAACATCATTTATGATACTACCATATTATCTTAAATTTTCATCATACTAAAACCAATCGAAACTACATGTGCCTCTCATGTCCTTATATATTCAGTTATAATTTAGTTTTCCATGGATATGGAACTCTAACAACCTCACTACATGCAGACTCGAATCATATTTTGCTATCGTGCTTAGTATAAGCAGAGAAAATAAACTTACAAAAATCTTTCCAGTGTAGTTTAGAATCCCTCCTCCGCCAGAGGCATAATTGACACCCTTCAAAACAACCGGACCATTTGTGGTTGGTGCCAAGAAAGGAGGAGCATACTCACTGAATCCAAGCTCTTGCCCTGTATATAATCATCAACAAAATTCAAAGAAAAATGGTCATTTTTTCACCAAAAACAGTAGAAAAAATGAAGAGGAAGCGAAACAATCAAGAAAACTTGCCTATGATGTCAACAATGGTTCTTCCATTAGTGTACCTTCCTGTTGGAGTACCAAAATCAATCCCATTTGGAGCAAAATTGGCCTTTGAAAGAGTCACAATGTAGTTGTTGTTTCCAACATCAACCAATGAATCTCCAAAAACAAAATTAGCTGGCAAACTCTTTGCCAAACAAGTCATTAACATCAACAAAATGTTAAGCACTAGAAATTCAACCCTTTTCATCGTCAAACGTCTGTAAATATTGCAAGCAGGTCCAAAAACACAACCGATGAAATCCCAGTTCCCTTTTCAACAATGGGAAGTTGTACCATATATATACAAGTAAGGATTTGGACAAGAGAAATGGGATTTTGGGTATGGAATTTTAAAATAAGGCGGCAAATATAAAAGCACATGCAAATGTGTGGAGGAAAAAATTCATTGAAACAACGTCTTTCTTATGCATACTGTCATTTAAAGCGCCACCTTATGATGAGGTTGAAAATACTGAAATGATGATCAATTTGACTGAAATTTCAGGAATTCTTCGTGCTTGTTTTAATACTTCCTCTGCTATTTTAACATTGTAACTCTTTTTTATACTGGAAACAGTTTCTTAATTAGTTGTGTAAAATTTGAAGAGGCTGAATTACATTAGTATTTTCGGGGCAGATGAATTCATTTCCTGGACGGAACCCTTTTCAATTTTAATGAGTCGGAGCGGACAATAACATGAAAAGTAGTACTCTCTTAGTTAGTCGGAGTTTATTGGGGCGGCCGCATCAGTTTGCCCCGGTTTAGTTTCGCCAATGTTCTTAATAATGACACTCTTCACTTTTTCTGACGAATTTTTTATTTATACTTTTTTTTTCAATTTTATTTTCTCCACGCATTCTACTTTTTAAAATTCAAATGTAAAATCAAAGAGTGTGACAGCGTTAGGGAATGTATTTTTCTTCCTTCCAAGTAATATCCCATGCCAGAATTCTGAAATTAGTCCTTTCTTTCCCCAACCCTCAAGTTCCCAACCGTCCAAACTAACCTAATTAACATATGAATATAACACTATCAAAAAATTAGATGAGTGTTAATTAATCTTGCTATTATCTCCAGCCTGCAAAAATCTTATTTGTTAAAATTAAAATAAACCTATAAATGAGACTTTTTAATATTAGGAGGGCAAAATTGACAAAATATAAAATACTTTATTATTGGTGCATTGATATCACATCAATGATCCCTCTCATCAATGATGAGAGTTACAATATATAAGGTTATAACAAACCAAAATCTATCGAAAATAGGATTATAAGTTTATAAGGAAATTAACATCTATAACTAATTATATAAGAAAACTAATTTTATAAGGTAACTATCTTCTATAATCTTTCCCTACAAGGGAAAAGATTTTTATTTCCTTATCACCCTCCCTCAAGTTGGAGCATGATGATCAAGAATGACCAACTTGCGAATACGATTATGAAATTGTTAATCATTAAAAAAATCCTTTTAGTATGACGTGACAGATTGATAAATTGGGGTCGTAAGAGGTACAAGGTAGTAAGGAGAGTTCATACATCGACCAGAAGGTACAGATCCCCCAGAGCCAGATTGTAACTGCAACTGTTTGAGTAAAGCTGCAATCACATCTGCGGCATTGAGATTCTGTAACTTATTAGTCTCAGTTTCAGCAGCGATGCGAGCTTGCTCAACAACATCAGAACTGGAACCAGGATTAGTCATTGGTGCAGATCAGTGACACACACGATCGGCGGTACGGTAGGTCGGACGCCGCGACGCGTGAAAAACATGCACGACAAATCCGGGTAGGCACATACAACAAACATTTACGACAGTTGGAAAAGAAGTTGCGGCGACTGTCGGCTGCGGAATCGGCAAATCAGGCAGGTAGAAACACAGTGGCACGTAAAGTCGGGCGGTGGCACGTGAACCTCAGTCGCTAGCAGATCGGAGTAGTACATATCGCGACAACCGTTGAGGTGGCAGCTGCGATCGAAAAAATAGCAACCGACAGGGCAGTCGACGATGATGGCGTCGCGTGTAGTGTAACACGCGGCTTGACGGCGGCGGCTGCGGCGGAAAATGACAGCGGATTTATTTAGAGTTTAGTTCTCAAAATGTTTAGGCTCTGATATCGTGATAAAATATAAAAGACTTTATTACTGGTGCATTGATTTCACATCAATGACCTCTCTCATTAATGATGATGGTTACAATATATAGGGTTATAACAAACCAAAGTCTAACGGAAATAGGATTATAAGTCTATAACGAAATTAACATCTATAACTAATTCTATATTGAAACTAATTCTATAAAATAACTACCTTCTATAATCTTTCCCTACAAGGAAAAATATTTCTATATCCTTATCAAAAATAAATAAAAAAGCAAATTCGATACAGACCTTGGTCACTGAAAAAATAAGTGATAGAAAATTTTGAGTTTGAAAGAGATTTTATTGGAATTCATTTGGTTATTGGCTCATTTTTCTTTATATAAATGCAAAATCTTGGGAAAAAACGTATTTTCATTTACATATAAAAAGATTGATTGAATTAGAATTAAAAAAATTGTTGCAATGTAAAAAAATTATCACCTAACGTATAGTAGTCTATGACTCGATTAATGCAATCCGGAAATTTTATCTTGATTTTTTAAATGTGCAATTTAAATCTTGGTTTTTCCATAACTTTTGGAAAGACCGTCTTTTAAGACACAGACTCTTATATATAAATGTGACGGACTAACAGTAACAATAGGATTAGGCAAAATTTGGTACTCCCTTTGTCCCAATCCAAGTTGCAATTTAACTATTCATTTAATCAAAACTTCTTAACTTTGACCCCAAAATTGAATAGGTGTATAAGTATAAATATTATTGAGTGATACCTTGTTAGAT
>JAULKM010000001.1:544260-565550 GCA_032355605.1 Rubia tinctorum
CATACGATAATATTATTTCTTATATATCTATTCAAATATGCGGTCAAACTTTGATAAAGAATAGTGTCATAAAGTAAATGAACAATTTAAACTGGGACAGAAGGAGTAGTTGGGAACTAAATTACACACTTGATGTTTTTTCATTATTATATGTGATATTATTGGATTAGTTTTAGATAATGTTTTGGGAAAGTTCGTTTTTTCATAGATATATAATCAGTGTTGAGTTGAATTAGAATTATAGAAAGGTAAAAGACTTTAATTGCAATATTAAAATTTTATTATGCAACTTATAGTAGTTATAAGTTTATGACTTGATTATGGAAGTCGAAATTTTATCCTGATTTCTTTTAATTTGCAATTTAAACATTGGTCTTTCATAAGTTATGGAAAGACTGTCTTTCATGAGACGAGATTTTAGTTTTATCAAATAATTTTAAAAATTAATTTTATTTGTCATCATGTATAATCAAAGAGTTCGATGGTTTTTCCATAAATTATGGAAATACCAAGGTTTAAAATGCAAATTAGAAAAAATCAAGATAAAATTTTCGAGTTGCATTACTCGGATCATAAATTTATAACTACTGCTCGTTTCATAATAAAATTTTAATATTACAACTAAAACTTTTTACCCTTTTATAATTTAAATTAAACCCCACATTTCCATAAAATTATGAAAAGATGGGTTTTTTTTCCAAAAATTTTCCATAATAAAAATTGTTAATAGTCAAGTAATTTAGTTTAGTACGAAGTTATTATTGAACTATGGATGCAAGAGGATACAGTGGCACAGATATATATTTTTTTCTTCATTTTACTGTATTTGATGCGAATTTCATTCACTTATTATACTTTTTCTTTCTAAATTTAATTTCTTCCACTCATTTGATCACATAAATCCAGTAAGAAAGTTGTGATGCTAAATAAAGAGGCGCATAATTATTTAAAATGATTAATAGTAGTATCACCTTTTTATCTATAGCTAATGTATTGAACAATTTCCAACTTTCTTTTTGTGTTAATGGTAGAATCGTGATTATCAAGATTGAATTAGTTGTCTAAAATTCTTGGGCCAAATGTCCATCGAATCCCCATCAAGCAGGCGCTTGGTAATGAAGAGGTTAGCAGCTTCACTTGGATGATATGCATCCCAAAACACATATTTTGATCGATCTTCGCACACTTTGGACATGGGCCCACATGGAATTAAGCCCCCAAATCTCCCAGCTTCATAGCAACAAGCTGAATTTGCATTCTCCAATCCTATTCATCATCATCAAGAACAAAATATTTAGACATGTTTATTGCAATGTTTTGATCAAAATGACACTTTTTTCCGTTTACAATTAGAGTTTGTGTTCTAATACTGATGTGTAATGCATGTCAGAATACTTGGAATGTGAACCCTAATTTTCAACAGTTATAGTACTAATAGGCAAAGTGAATGTCCTATTGATGATCATCCAGGACTAAATATTTAGGCATGTTCATTGCAATGTTTTGATTAAAATGATATATTTTTCGTCTAAAACTAGAGTATACGTTCTAGTACTGATATATGCATGCCAGTATTCGAAGGTGAACTCTAATTTTGGACGATTATAGTACTGGTCAGTGCTGCAGAGTGAACATTTCGTTGATCATCGTTCAAAACTAAATATTCAGACATATTCATTGAAAATTTATCAAAATGACACGTAGTCCGTCTAAAACTAGAGTTCACGTTCGAATACTGACATGTAATGCAGGTCAGCATTCGAGCATGAACTCTAATTTTGGACGGTTATTAATGCTTCAGAGTGAACATACATGTGTGACTTACCATATGTAGTGTGGTTTTGAATCAGGTCATTCACAATCCTATAAACATCTGCATAAACAAACTGAGATCCATCCAAACTGGCAGAAAGTTCATAAATAAGAGCCCTTAACTCCTGATTGAACATCTGAGCAAGCTGATTGGGAAATGGAGCACAGTTCAATCCAGCAGATGGATTGATCTCTCTTTGAAATGGGATGCATCCAATTGGCCCAACATTCACCACAGCAATCTTTCTGGCTCCCATACTGTAAAGTCTTTGAGAATGTTCAAAATCGCAAAGTATCATTTAGTCGTGATAACCAAACGTACCCAGTATATCCCACTCGGAAATGTATAAATTCTTACAGTGAGTTGAGTTTTGAATCTTGAAATCATGGTTGAAACAAAATTTTCCGGGGAGATCAGTTTCTGCTCCACTTTTGAGAGAACTGGGGTTAGGTAGTTGTTGATGAAATCATTTGAGCCAAATGTTACAGAGAAAAGAGCAGTGTTGAGCAAATGCATTGCCTCAGAAGCACCAATGGTGTCAATTATGTATTGCCTAGTGGTTGCAAAATTGTCCATCTGGGCATCAAAGTTGATCCTACCAATCTGTTTGCCAACAATGCAAGATGAGCAATTTGCAGCTTGAAAAAACCAATGAAATGCACCACAAACAACCCAAAACAAATCATTTCTACCGGTTTTCAAAGTATCTTGAGCTTTCGTTTTAAATACACATTTTAAAATCAATTGGTATTAAGTGGACTGACCCAAAATTTTAGGAAACCGATGATACTAAGTGAACTGACCCAAGACCTTTAAAAAACCGATGATACTATGTGAACTAACCCAAATCCTTTAAAAACCAATGATACTAAGTGGACTGACTCAAAACCTTCAGAAAATCGATCCGTAAAAAAGAGATCCCTCACGTCAAACATGAAAATACTCACAACCCAATATCGGATCAGATTAGGGATGATCATGGGTCTAGGACCCGACTCAGACCCACAGGGTCTAGACCTATTTGGTCGGGTATGGATCCAAAAAATTTAGACCCATCGGGTCCGGGTATGAGTCTAGATTTTTAGATACGGGTCTGGGTCCGGGTCTAAAATACTAAGACACAGACCCAAACCCGTAGACCTATATAAGCCTACCTATATATAATTTTACCCAAATTTCTAAATTACTTTCATATTCTCTTTGTGTTTTTATTTCAAATTCAACAAATAATATGTATTGTATATATTTTTATCTTGAAAAATAATTTTAATACATATTGAACTTCAATTATTTGCATTTAAGATAATATATAATTTATTTAGTTAAGAAAACAAAATAGAATATAGACCCATTTAGGACCCGTTTTGGACCCAAGACCCGTTTAGACCCATCGGGTTTGGGTACGAGTCTGAAAATTTCATACCCTTCGGGGCCGGGCCGGGCCGGGTCGGGTCTGGGTCTAACTAAATTTTCTTAGGGTCGGGTCTGAGTCTTATTAGACCCGACCCAAACCTGACCCATGATCATCCCTAGTCCTGATACCATATTATCTTGGATTTCCATCATTAAACCAATTAAAATTATATGAGGTAATATATTTAGTTGTAATTTAGTTCTCCGTGGATGTGCGACTCTAACAATCTCACTACATGCACTGCTTGAATCATATTTTGCCATCGTGTTTAGTACAATCGGAGAAAATAAACTTACAAAAATCTTTCCAGTGTAGTTTAGAATCCCTCCTCCACTAGAGGCATAATTGACACCCTTCAAAACAACCGGACCGTTTGTGGTTGGAGCCAAGAAAGGAGGAGCATACTCACTAAATCCAAGCTCTTGTCCTGTTTATGATCACCAACAAAATGCAAAGAAAAATGGTCATTTTTCACCAAAAACAGTATAAAAATGAAGAAGAAGTCAAACAATCAAGAAAACTTGCCTATAATGTCAACAATGGTTCTCCCATTAGTGTACCTTCCTGTCGGAGTACCAAAATCAATCCCATTTGGAGCAAAATTGGCCTTTGAAAGAGACACAATGTAGTTGTTGTTTCCAACATCAACCAATGAATCTCCAAAAACAAAATTAGCAGGCAAACTATTTGCCAAACAAGCCATTAGCATTAACAAAATGTTAACCACTAGAAATTCAACCCTTTTCATTGTCAAAGTTCTGTAAATATTGCAAGCATGTCCAAAAAACACAACAATGGTAATAGTCAAGGAGCTACTGAAATTGTCTGCCCTATTTTATAACACAATGATCATATTTATACTAATCTGTCTGTCTCAACTGGATTTTTAATTTTTAATAACTTTTTAAATTTACATTTGACCATTAATAACTTTAATTACTCCCTCTGTCTCATTTCAAGCTGTAATTTAACTATTCATTTAGTCAAAATTTATTAACTTTGAACATAAAATTGAATTAGTATACAAGTATAAATACTACTGTGTGATACCTTGTTAAATTCATTATAACATATAGAGTTAAATGTTTTTCTAACTCCACATTTAGATTGAAAGTGACAATATAACCCTGTAAAATCAAAGAGTGTCAAACTAACCCTAACTTTACAATGAATTGTGCCAATATAACCTTCTGGCCACATTCCGACGTTGACTCACCTATTTGCCTGTTGACCGAACCAGAAAAGACAAAGATACCCCTGGCCATTTCAGCTTAACTTTCCCCCCATTTTACCAGCCGTCAACCACCAACATCCACCACCACCACTGCTACCGCTCGCCACCACCCCACCAAATCGGATAAGCAAAATGAATCAGACCACAATATATCAAACCAATAATACAAAAACATCCAAATCTCGAAACTAAAAACATGGCGAACTGCAACAGGTCAGCGGAGGATGCGCCACCGCCATGGATTCTTTTTCAATCCAAAAGACTTGGACCTTCTTTTCTCATTAAGTCCAAAGGCCTAATCTACAGGGTACAATGGATTCTTGTTCAACAACTGCAAATTGGAAGGCAAAAAACAGAGACGATGATGATGATGACAATGGTGTAGTCATCGTCTTTAACGTTGTTCCGACGTGTTTGATACTTCAGCACCGCTGCTTTAAATCACTCGATAAGATCAACCCTATTGGGATTCAGAACGGCAAAACCACCGACAGTTCAACCACATCATCGCCAGCGGCCTGTCCGTACGACACCGTCATTAGTAGCTTAACAATGACCAGACAAAGATTAGCCTGCTAGATCTCCGCCGCTGATGATTTGCACCGCCATTAGTCACGTCAACGCTGCCAGGTCTCCGCCGGCAACACTAGCTTCCGTCGCAACTCTAAACCTCCCTCGATTTTCTCCCTCCACCAATTTCCAGCCTTCCACCACCGCGGTCTCTTTTCAGCACCACCAGGCCCGCTCCAAATCTCCCTCGATTTGCTCCTTCCACCATAGGCTCCAGCGCTTCACCACCGCAGCCTCGATTCAGGTCTCTGGCGGCAACACCAAATCTCCGACGCCGCCAAACCTCCCTCAAGCTGGTGTTAACGATGACCAGGGAGGTTATCAGTCGCAGGGCAGAAAAAAAGACCTTGGTTATCAGTCGCGAAGAAAAAGGGGAAGATGAAAAAAGCGGTTTATAAAATTTTTTTAATCTAGGGATAAAATGGTCATTTCCTTGATTTTCGACCAAAATTATCGCTGACAATTGAAGTCAGCGCATCTTAGGGTTATATTGACACATAGTTCTTAAAGTTAGGGTTAGTTTGGAATTTTATGAAAGTTAGGGTTAGTTTGGAATTTTATGATTTTACAGGGTTATACTAGCACTTTCAGTCTAAAGTAAGGGTTATTTTGGCACTTTACTCTAAAATATATTTTTTCTAAATATCAACTTTTTACAAGTTTTAGTTATACTTAATGAAATATATTAATAATCAAATGTTTTTCAAGTCAACCGTCAAAAGTCAAAATATGTAGTTTGAAATGAGATAGGGGGAGTATGTATACTATCGTTGATTTTTAAAAATACATGTTGAAATAAATTTAACAATATCTAAAGTGATAAATTTCATGATCAAATATAGTTTAAATGTTTTTTTAAAAAAAGAGCTACGTGCTAAAATGACCCTATGTTTTGGTTGAAAATGCAAATCTAACCCTTAAAAATATGAAAGTGCATTTCTAACCCTATTATTTGCTCGAAAGTGTCAATCTAACCATGAGAACCTTATTTTGGCTCAAATTCTGGGAATTGACTATTATACCCTTGTTTTAAAAAACAATTCAGAAAAAGTGAAAGGACAGTTATACCCTCAATATCTATTAACCAAACATTTTTTTCTTCTTCTTCTCAGATTTTTTTTATTCTTCTTGGATCTTCAAAAAAAAATTATGTGGGGGATTTATATGTGAGGAGGTGAGGGTCAAACGAAAAGTTAACATGTGTCAAATTTATATTTCAATTAAATTCATTTTTGTTTTTCTCTTTTAATTTTAAATTAAATTTGACATTTGTCAATTTTTCATTTGGCCCCCATCTCCCCACATACAAATCCCCCACATGAAAAAATTTATGTCGGATCTTTCCTCCGCCACCAGTGGAGGCTCAAGCTTCTCCACCATCAGTGCTGATACCAACACATCAGATTTGCTTCTTCGTAGGCTCGAGCCTCCAGTAGATTTGCTCTGCCACTTCGCCGCGCTGAGTCGATCAGCTTCCTCTTCTCTTCGTTTGGTTCACTCATTTGCTCCGCCCCTAGGGTTTGCTTCTTCTTCTCGCGACAACGGGTGGGTGACGTCGGGGCGTGGTGAGCTAGAGTTATGAGGTGACGTTGGGCAAGGGTTTTGCGGGGCGCCAGGGTGGGATGGCGTCGAGCTAGGGTCTTGCGGTGGCGTTGGAATGGGTTGGATTTAGCCAGGTGCCGTTGGGGCGGGACTGGGTGGGCTTGGGTTTTGTGGTTACAGACTTCTTCGAGAGTCATCATCCTCCTTCTCTAACTTCTCATTGTCGTGTTTATACAGTGATGACTGGTCGGAGTTGTTTTCCGGCACGACGGCGAGAGGCGGAGGCTTTATGATCTTGGTGTAAGAGAGTTACGAGGTGGGTGAGTAAGCTGGGATGGGTTGGGCGGATCTGGGTAGGCGGGTTGAGGTGGTGCTGGAGGCGGTGATATGGTGAGGCGGCGAATTTCCTGATTCAGGCCGTCGCAGAAGTGGCGGAGGTGGTGGCGGGTTGGCGAAACGGCGGAGCAGCGATGCGGTGATTATGGAAATGAAGAAGAACAAGGGGTAGTTTTGTCATTACATTTTTAGTTTTAAAACTACGACTATTTTAGTCTTTTCAGGTTTTGTCAATGCTGAAAAATGTCAAACCAACATTGGAATAGTGCGAAAAGGTTATATCGGCTCATTTGCTGAAAATTTAGGGTTAGAATCATAATTTTATATTTTAAAGGATTAGATTGACAATTTCAAAAGATAATAGGGTTAGTTGTGTGTTTTGCATAAATATGTAATTTCAACCGGCACAAGGGAGAATCATTTTTCTATTGTTTAGTCTTTATATTTTAGCCTAGTAGTTGGGCTTAGCCCGGGCCTAGAAGCACAGCCAGATGTTTTAGACAACCAGTTTTTGGATTGGCCTGTTGGTTTCCCAAAAGGCAAAAAATTGGGAAATAGATTTATGAAAAAATAAGGTTTAATTAAAATAATAAAAAATAAAAAGTTTTAGTTGCAATGTTAAAAATTTATTATGCAACATAAAATACTTATAAAGTTTGTGACCCGATTAATACAATCCGAAAATTTTATTTTCATTTTTTCTAATTTGCAATTTAAATTTTGGTCTTTCCATGGTTTATGGGAAGACCGTTTTTCAAAAAACGAGCTCATCCAAAAAAAAAAAAGACTATGAGAAGCTCAGAAAATGCCTTTTTTTCAAAGAAAAAAAAGTAGGGTCATTCTTATTAATTCCAGGATTATTATATAATTATGTTAGATTAGGTTCGTTCACGGGTCATTTTTAATTTTGACTATGAATGTCAATGGATGGGTGTGAATTATAGTATTATATTTATCTTTATTCAAATATTTGTTTTCATTACATTTTTTATGGGTATAATATTAAATTATATCTTTATTGTATCATGTTTTATGTAAAATTATTTATGCCATCATTAACTTAGATCTCATATTCACTATAAACTTATATTGCTGCCACATCTAAATATTCATACCCATCTAAAATATATTTGATTATACTAATTTTAACATAAATTTATTAAATGAAATAATGATAGTAGATGAAATTTAATGATAAAAAACTCAATTAGGCATCAAAATATGTATTGAAAAGGTTCAAAATAAATTTAAAATATAAAAAAAGGGTCCAAAAAATAAACTGTGCGGGATTGGACTGCCCTAAAATATATGAGCCCTATATAAAAGGATTTATGGGAATTTTTACACCATTTCCTAAACAAATTGAACTTGATAAACTTCAATACAACTTTTTAACAAGTTTTTCTTACCACCCCTTGAGATCCAAGAAGCACATTAGAAGAAGAAAGCTTGACAAAAGCAGAAGAAAAAGCCTTGAAAAAACGGTTTTTGTCCAGGGCAAAACGTTGTACATAGGGAGATGTTCTTGGATCCTTTGCCATTTCAGCATCAATCCTAAGCACTCCGTTTCCTTTCATTGTATTAAAAAAGAAACTGTTGTCAAATATTACTGATGTTGGATCGTTAACCACGAAACTGGCGTTGTCTAGAGTTGATCCCAAATGTAAAGAACATGCTAATTTTGCCGATGATGAAATTTGCTGATTGAGATTGTTTCTGAGACTCTTGCAATGCGTGACACCAAGTGTATGAGCACCTGAAAATGTAGCGAGAGAGTTATTGGAAAAGATAATGAATGAAACCATATACAGATATATATTGGGTTGGGAGGGTCGGGGCAGATCAAGCAGCATGAATTTAATTGATAGGAGCGATTAAATTTCGCTTACAAAAATACATAAATGAATAGTAGAAAAAGAAGATCATCAAGAGGTTAGGAGCAAACCACATTGAAAAAAATAAATCTTATTACATCCCCTATCAACTAAGTTGTTTAGTTGACTATTTTATGTCAAACCAAACTGAACTCGACCATTAAAATATGTGGATATATAAGAGATTATCATCTAAAAATATTATTGAATTTCTCATAATATATATTTTTAAATTATAAATTTCATATTATCCAATTAAATATACTATTAATAGTTAAATATAAAATGTTAACTAAAAGAAATTTGCTTGAGACGAAATTAGTACTCCATCGATCTGTCTCATCTCTTTTTGCACTTCTACTTTTTTGACACTATTCTCTATCAAACTTTGACCGCATATTTAAATAGGTATTATTGTAGGTGATATTGAACAATTCGTTGTAATAAGTAGTTTTTAAATATCAACTTTTTATTTGCCGTTATTATACGTAAGTAAACTTATTAATGGTCAAACATATTTCTTGAACAGCGTGAGAATGATTGCAGTGCAAATAGATCTGGGATGGAGGGAGGATAAATGATACAATATGAATATGATTGAACAATACATTGACACGTTATGCTTTATTATTTAATACGATTGTGAAATATTGCATGTGATGGTTTAAATGCTTTTGTTAAGATTCCAAAAACTTGAAACACATTTATAAGAAAATGACACTAACGAACTACCAAGTACAAACTCCAACCATTCAACATTTAATATGAGTTCGAAAACTTCAGAAGGTTACACAAAACGGTCTAGACATTTATGATACATGTAAATGAACCCTAGCACAAAACAAATGATGGAGAAAGAAAGCGATAACCATTTTCACTGGAAAAAAATGTGACGGGATATGAGTTATATAGCCGAATGCTGAATAAAAACGTTACCGATGATCGCCACCGATTCTTCAATGCTCATTCCTTTGCTACCAAACAAATGGAGCATCCCATCAACTCCCACATCAGAAGGAGGAAGTGAAGCATCAGCTACCCCCAAGCTCGAAGCCCTAATCGAGTCCCTTCTTCCCAATGGAACCCTAATTTTTGGCCCTCCGGAAATTGCCACCGCCTCTCTAGCAGCCAATATAAGTATATCAGCACAAGAAACCTTCAAAGGACATGCCAGTTCCACCATCTCTTTGATCACACCTATCACCTCCCTCTTCCTTATCCCAAAATTCTTACTCGATCCCATCTCACCATTCGGATCATGAAGGATGGAAGCATCACAACCCTGGAAAAAAAACGACACCAGTACTGTTTTCAGTATCAGAAGCACGACTCTTATTTTGAGACAAGTTTTTTACCTGGACTTGGCAATCATGGAACATGAGCCTCAACATGGCTGCATTTGTGGTGGGATCAACAAGGGAACTGGAAACAAGCCCTGCCCTAACAATCTGTTCAACTCCAGGACAAGATTGACTATAAAAATCATAGGAAAGCATCCCACTTCCAACAAGCTTGGAACTCATCATTATCATCCTCAAGAGCATCATTACAACAAGAGTCATATTTCTACCCATGTTGACTTTTTGCTCAATGCAGGGCACTCAGCTCTAACATGAAGTATATATACATAAATGATGCACACACTGTGCAAGTACTGATAATCGAAATGGGAGATTATGGATTTTAGGAAGGAGGCTTGTCTTGAATGATAAAAGTGTTAGGTTACAATGAAGAGAAGAAGGCTACATAAATGATAGAACACAATACAATGAAATGACTAAACTACCCTTATACAATTATATGCTAACAAGTACAACACTTGGATTTTTCAGGAGGCCCGCCTATCCTATTCTCGGCCAAACACGCTGAATTTCAGAGTTCTAATGGGAGTAAGCGCGTTAGAGCTGGTGTGATCGTATCCCGTGGAAGCCTCCTTTTATCCTTTTGAGCTTGTTAATGGGACAGTGATTGCTAAGTAATGGCCAGAGTTCAAAACTCATTAAATCTACTCATGATCTCAAGTCAGCATCAAACATTTAATAAGTACATATTTTTATCTAAACAGCCTGTGGTCTCTCTTGTCAATTTACTTCTTTCCAATTGGAGAAAGGATGCGGTTTTACGTTTGACCAGTATATTTATGTTTACACAAAATTTAAAAAAGTTAAAAGGCAAATTATTTTAGAAGTCAAATATGTTGATTAGCTTTGCATGCAGCATATGCATGGTTACTTTTTAGGGATGGTTAAAAAAGAGGTATCACAAAGATCATGCTTTGGTAGATACATACTCCCTCGTCCCAACATTTTTTGCTTTTTTTTTTTACAGTATTCAATGATCATGTTTGACCGTCAATCTCTCTAACTACATGTAAAAATTCTGCATAAAAATTTAATATTTAAAAAATAGATTTTAAAATGAATCTAATGATATCTCATATGATATTTTTATTATAAATATATTAATTTATATTTAGGATCAAAGTATAACAAGTTTGACTTTGAAAAGGTAAATATGATAAAACTGGTGGGATGGAGGGAGCTGTGTAAATTGAAGCCCATAAATTTTTCTTAAAAGCAATCATGTATCCACCACAAGAAATGGTTGTGGATTAAAGAAGGAAATTCTGTTTTTCTCTTTTTTTGTAAACAAAAATGCAATCCGCTTGATTCGTTTTTTTATTCGTTTGTTTTAGTCCCAAACTTTTAATATTTTGATTGATTTTTTCCCTATAATTTATAAACAAACATAACAGTTTCTTCTGAATCAGCCGAATATTTGCTTCACTCAACTCACGTAAATGCATACAAAATATAATAAATAAATAAAATTTGAGTAATCATGAACAAGTGAATGATCGGATAAGATAATATATTAAATTTATTTTCTTTCAATCCACCTGCAAATTCAACATCCATCCAACCCACTATCTACCCATATAATTTTTATTATATATTTAAAAATAGGATAGTTTTTATAATTTTATATATTTTTATGTTCACATTAATAATGAGTTTTGAACCCATAAGAAGAAGAAAAATGGAACTCTCCAATGGCAGCTAACTTTAAAGTTCATCCCATAAATATATTGTATTTTCTCAAGTTTGAATTTCTATTGAATTTGTGTTTCTTGTTATGGTCTCATTAAGAACACCATATATGCAATTTATGTTTTTCTCCACTTATGCACTAAGAGTCCGTCTCTTGAAAGACGGTCTTTCCATAAGAAATGGAAAAACTAAGGTTTAAAGTGCAAATTAAAAAAATGAAGATAAAAATTTTGGGTTGTATGAATCAGGTTATAAATTTTATAACTACTATACGTTGCATAATAAATTTTTAATATTGAAACTAAGAACTTTTACGTTTTATTATTCTAATTAAACCTCGTCTTTCCATAAACTTATGGAAAGACGTTTTTTCCAACACTTTGTCATGCACTAATGTCTATCTTTAAGAAATGCACTTTATATCTTTGTTAATTGATTTCTTTTCAATTAAAATATAAAAAGATTTATATATTAAATTAAGGTTATTACACCTGCTAATTACTCGATCCATTTATGTTATCAATTTACCCCTGAAGTACTACTATATTTAATGTATTCCCATTAATCAATCTTAGTATTAAGTTATTACTGATCACCTTAACTATTTTAAAAATATGTTTCAGTTAAACATGATTATGGAAATAACATGTAATAGAAATATTATTGATTTAGAATCTGGATAAGAAATTAATACTTTTTTTATTGGTTTTGTATATATTTTGCTCCATATTTGTTTAGTCTTTGTACACCCTTTGTACTCACTACATATATACACACAACCACAATTATTTGTGGGTTTTACATTCTATCATGGTATCACTCAAGTCTCTCTAAATATTTTATGGCTTTTCCCAAAAAAAATCCTTTTTCCTCAGGTTTCCTATCTCAACCTCGCCTACCGCCGTGCTCATCCGCCGATCGCCGATGTCTCTTGTCGTCAGCCGCTGCCTTTTTCTTATCAGTTGAATGTCCGTTGTCCTACGCATCATCGTTTGTCTCCCACGCGCCGTCATGTTCAACCACACGCGTCGTCGTCGTGTTCTTCAAGCCCTGATTCACTAGATTTGTGCACCAATGCTCCTGTTCCACTGCCGGTCCTGCCTTTTTCCATGCATGAAAGTTAGATAAGTCGTCCACTTCCAATCACAAACTTGTTGTGTGGTTGGTGCAATTTGATTTTTATTTTGTGTTTGGATATGTTCCTGCTCGTTCCTGCTGACGTCCCTATCGCATCCTTCGTTCATTAGCTGCATCACCATCAAGTTTGATGGTACCAACTACTCTCACTAGCGTACTCAAGTTATTTTGTTTTACGTACTACTAAGTTAATTGGTTTTGTTGATGGATCTACGCCCTACCCAGATTCTCCAACAGATTCAAAATCTAAGGGATCCTCCGATAAGAATTCTGAAGGTGCTGAATCCTCAAAAACTCCCACAAAGGCTTGTGATGCTTTGATTCAATCAGATCATCTAGTCCATGCAGCCCTTTTTTCATCCCTTACTCCATCCGCGATGTTACTAATTGATGGTATGATCACTGCTGCTCAGGTATGAGATGCTTTGGCCACTAAATATCATAACAGTTCTAGTGCTCGCCGACTTTATCTCTGTGATCGCCCGTACGACATTCGTTAGGATGATCAATCTGTTCAGGATTATTACTCCCGATTTAAGGACGTTCTTGATGAATTTCATGCTATGGGTCACACTCTTTCCGACGACGACATTGTTATATTATTTTATCGTGGTTTAAATGACAAGTTTTCTTAGTTTTCATCAACTAAGATGATCAAAAATCCCCCACCGGAGTTGTTTCCTATTGTGGCTGATGCTGAAGTTTTAGAGTATTCTCTCAAAACTCGATTGTCTTATGCTTCTGGACCAGTACATGCTGCCTTTTCTGCATCTCAGCAAGCATCCAGACAACCAACTCGCGGTAGAGGAGATTGCGGCAACGGGCTGGGCAGAGGCGGCCGAGGCCACGGCCGTGGAAGGAGCGCAGGTCGAGCTCCGGCTCCAGGTGGCGGTGGCACTTATGTGTGCCAGTGGATTCATCGTCCCGGTCATCTTACTGAATACTGCTACAAGCTCTCTCATGTATCTAACGATGACATAGCCAATTCCGCGTAATAGAGATATTATTGATTTAAAATCAAGATAAGAAAAAAATATTCTTTCCAATTGGTTTTGTATATATCTTGTTCCATATTTGTTTAGATTTTGTATACCATTTGTATTATATATTAACACACACAGTCACAATTATTCGTGAGTTTTAAATTATATCATCATACTTACCATATCGCTAAGTTACGGTATAATTTGCGTTATTTCACATGCATATAATGAATAGATGAATTTTAAAATAACAGGTTGGATGAATAGATGAATTTTAAAATGATAGATTCCATAAACGATGGATAGGCAGATTTTCTTAAAATGAACCAACAAGCATTATAAAGAAGAGTTCGCCGGTCCACTCAAACTCACCATTGTCTCCATCTGATTTGATAGTTTAACCAATAGCAGCAGCTATTAAATTCGAGTCTTTTTCAAAAATATTATTCATACTCACTCTGTTTTATTAAATTTGACACACATACCATTTTCGTATGTTTTTCTAAGATTGTCACATTTCCTTTTATGGCAAAAAGTACACCATTATCAACCAGTGATTAAACTTTTTACTCTTCTCACTCAATTCTCACCACAAATTTCCACTTGCAAAAATAACAACACCTAAACCTGTGGTGCCAAACATAGAAAAACAGAGGGAGTACTTCGAATTTTGCTAATGCTGCATTTTTGCAACTAATAACCACATTAATTAATTTTCCAGCATTTGATATTAATTCCATAGCATATTGGTGTTAGTTGGAAGATAAACTTGAAATAATGCACTAATAATAATTGTGAGTTTGTGACGTGACAAAGTCTATCTCCATCAATTTTAGTGAATTTTTAGTGAATTGTTATATCACGCTCTGTATTTTACTTTATTACGCCTTGTATTTGTATGTATTTAATATAATATGTATTTTGAAATAAATTTAAAACTTAAATTTAATAAATAAAATAAAATAAAATTCACAGGGTTGCCGGAATTGGTTCAGATCCGCTGCCGCTGCCGGACCCGCTGCCGCCAGAAATTTCAGAACCGCCGTTGACACCGGAAATTTCAGAATTGCTGCCACCGGTGGAAATTTCTGAACCGTTGTGCCCGCCGCCACATGTGGAAATTCAAATCTTCAGTCATGCCCTCCACCCCTCCTCCCGACCTTCTTCCCCGGTGGAGCGAGACCTGCTCGCGTTTCACCAGTTCGCGCCGCCCCGTTCCCACCGCCCCGTTTGAGCCGCCCGTTCGCGCCTCCCGGATCTCGCTCCACCTTTCGCCGCCGTCATCTACAGACCACCTCCCACTGTTATCGCATTTTTCCTCTCCCCCGCCCCAGCTCGCGTTTTCCCCAAACCCGCCCCCGCTCGTGTTTTCCCTCTTCCTCGGCTCGCGTTTTCCTTTTTCTCCCCTGATGGCTCTCTCGTTTTCCGGTGTTCGCGATTACCGGTTCCGATGGTCTGTAGATGGCGGCGGGCGGTGGTCTGTACATGGCGGTGGCGGTGAGTGATGGCGCCGGTGAGGGGTGAAGGAAGGGGGACGAAGGAAGACCAAATTTGTAATTTTTGTTTTTCAAATTTTTTTGTTTTTTTCAGAATTAAATTTTATTTTATACATGTACATACGTATTAGGGCGTAAGTAAGTAAAATATAGGGTGTGATATAGCAACACACATTTTTTATTGGTGTCACTATAAAAAGTTCCAATGAGTCCAATGATATATTGAAAGGCATTTCAAAAATGCAAATTTCATATTTAAAAAAAACAATTTCAACCAGCCAAATTTGAAAGGCATTTTAACCACAAATCAACTACTGGAAGCCCTGTAATTCAGATACAAACCTCACTTCATTCTGATTATTTATATTTATAAAAACATTTAAACTCAAAACACATTTGTTTATCTACTGCAAATAAAAATAATCCCCAAGTGGAAATTATCCCAGAAAGAAAAAAAGAAAAAAATGCCTTCATCTTCTTCTTTATATCCATTTTTAATTCTAATTGTGTCCCAAACCCTAATTTTGGGTTATAGTGTTAATGGATTGCATTATCAGGGACAACAAGAAAATGTAATTGATTCAGAAGTTTTGACTAAGAGGATTGCCACAGACCATATAATTACGGTTGATGCCACTGGAAATGGTGATTTTGAAACCATTCAATCTGCAATTGATTATGTTCCAGAAGGTAATATCAATTGGGTCATCATCCATGTCAAGAAAGGTATTTACAGGTAATTATACTGCAATTCTATCCTTCAAAAATGTACTAATCTATTTTGTTTGTGATGCATTTTTACAAAAATTCATAGGTGTGAATGGTTATCAGATTTTTAATTTTTTTATTAAAGCTATAATAAGGCAACTCAAGAGATAGGGGGATTCGAATATGGGTTGCACGTGGTCGGACACATTTCTCTTGCCACTTGGTTATCAAATCTTTAGTTGGTTTTTAATCTTTATGATTTTTTATCTGGTCAAACTGATCAACAAATAGAATGATCATGTTAGAAAATCATGTGCAAAATTAAAGAATGATCATGTTAGAAAATCATAGACAATTTCTTGGTTGATTTCTGACTTTTCATTGTTAATAATTTATTTTGTATTAAAATTGTCAATAATTAACAGCCATTTACCAAAAATCCTAAAATAAAAAACTAACATAACCAATAAGAAAAATAGCTAATCAAACCACACCACTCAAGTATAGGTAGTTTGAAGCCTTAAAAAAGTCATTCTATTTGTTTCTTTTGTAATTTTTGAAACAAAATATATTAAATGATGCGATGAATTTAATTATAGGGAAAAGGTGCACATACCAAGTAACAAGCCCAATATATTCATGAGAGGTGAGGGCAGAGGGAAGACATTAATTGTATGGTCAGAGAATTCTATTAGCAACCTTCAATCCGCAACCTTCGCCATTGAAGCTCACCACGTCATTGCCTATGGCCTTAGTTTCAAGGTACAACATTCTACCCCTACGACAGTGTTTGATGGAACTGTACTTGTTAAAACAGAGGTAAATCGACTTCTACAATGAAAGGAGATCAACTTCTTTTCCTTCATTTTTGACAGCTACTTATGTTAACACTGTTCTTTTACGTTTTGCTTTACACCAAAACTTTCACAACATGTTTTAAGATTGTGCATGGTGAAACTGTGTTTGTAAAAACTTAGGATGAATTGACTTTTTAAGCGGAGGGAGATTACTTTTTATTTTTCTTGATTTTTGCTATCTACTAATGTTTAAAAAACCGTTCTTTTATGTTTTACAATACGCTTAAACTTTCACAACATATTTTATGACTGTGTTCGAGGGGATTGCACTTACAAAAACAGATGATAAATTGACTTTTAAAAGTGAAGAGATCAACTTTTTCCGTTCTTTCACTTTTGCCAATTATTGTTGAAAGATATATCCCACATCGGTTTCTTACTAGGATAATAATTAATATATAAGGTCTTGGGGCACCTCCACTTAGTACCAATTGGTTTTAAGATGGAAGCCTAAGATACCTCTAAATTTAACATGGTATCAGAGCCAACTATTAAAAACCTGGGCCCGAGTTGAATTTATTGGGTCGATGTGTGGATTCCCTTTAATTTGGCCCAATATGGGTCGTGGAGTATTTCCACGTTGGCACGTGAGGGGGCGTGTTGAAATATATATCTCACATCGGTTTCTTACCAGGATAATAACTGATATATAATGTATTGGGTCACTTCCACTTAGTATCAATTGATTTTAAGATGGAAGTGCAAAATACCTCTAAATTTAACAACTACTTATCTTAAAAGTTGTTTTTTTATGTTTTACAAAACACCAAAAACTTTTCCATCATTCTCCATTTTTGTGTGATGAATGAACTTGATTAACTTGTATGAATTGATTGTTTTGGTGCTAATCAACTATTCATTTAGAATGAATTCCAAACGGGAATTGCCAATAATCAATCAGTGGCAGCTTTTGTTGGAGGAAATAAGATTGGATTCTACGATTGTGCCTTTCTTGGTTCCCACAACACTCTCTTTGATTACAAGGGCATGCACTACTACCAAAATTGCTACATTGAAGGCTCTATTGATGTCATTTTTGGACGTGCCAAGTCACTTTTCCATGTAAGTTATATCACCGTCACCAGTGATTTATCTGCCTTTCATTTTAATTTAATTCAGTAAAATCTTGAATTGACACTGTTTAACCTAGTTTTGATCTATTATACTTATTTTCACTATGTTTAATTTTAGTTCATATCAGTAACAAATCGATTAAAATAACATGACCTAAATTCGCAATCAATCTAAAAATCTGAAGGAAAAAGTCAATTCGACACTCACTTTCAACTGAAATTTACAATTTTACCTCTTATCCCTAAGTCTATCTTATAAAAATACTTGGTTTTCCAGTTATATCATGAAAATGTGATTTCACTACAGAATTGCGAGATTTTCGTGGTTGCGAATAGCACGACGGAGGACGTCCATGGCTCGATCACAGCCCATACCAGGAAAAGTGCTGGTGATAATAGTGGATTTGTGTTTGTGAACGGGAAAGTATATGGAAGCCGTGGAAATGTGTTCTTAGGAAGGGCTAAAGAAGCATTTTCTAGGGTCATATTTGCAAATTCCTACTTGTCTAAGAGCATTGTGCCTCAAGGTTGGACTAATTGGAGCTATGATGGGGATACAGAGTAAGTCGGCCCATTTTGTTTTACATTACAAATTTTGCTCAAGTATTTTACATTGGAAAGGACATACTTGATACTCCTAATACATACTAATACATAAGATCATTCATGAATTACTTCTAAACAATATTAATTAATATTAGAAAAGAAACTCATAACTCCATTAAGATATAAAAAATTGGGGTTTTTTCCGTTGATATATATTTTTACTGTTTGATCTATGATCCTTCTCTGTCCATGTTTGGTGGTCTAGTGGATGTATGTTCCGACTGTTTGATATGTGGTCTATTTCTGCCCATGTTTGTTGGTCCAGAGAAAGTTCAATCCCTCTTTTTCTGCCTATGTTGTTGATTTAGTGGACGTACATTATTGTGATTTCTGTGATCCATTTCTATCCAGGTCTTTCTTCCCTTTTTGTCCATGTTAGCTAGTATGCTCTTTATGTCCATGCTTGTTGGTATGCTCATTTTGGACGTATATTCCTACTTCTGTCTCATGACATCTTTCCATTCACATTTGCTAGTTTGCTCCTTCTATCCACGCTTGCCCACTCTGTTCACGTTTATTAGCCCAATAGACGTTTATTCATATTGTTTGTTCTGTTACCCGTTTCTATCTATATTTGTGCAATGAGGGATAACGAGATCATATCTCTAAAACCATTATAAAATTTCCTGATCCGTCACTGACAATCGTAGTTTTTGAAACAGGCACGTGCACCATGCGGAATACAATTGCCACGGTCCGGGGGCAGCTACCGAGGATCCAAAGGGCCGTGCTCCATGGTCGAAGCAACTCACGCACAAAGAAGTCGCACCCTTCATCACCCTTGACTACATCCACGGCAAGCATTGGCTACCTGCTTGGATCTGATTTCTCAACTCTATTGCATGTACACTAGTAGAACGATGCTTTTTACTACGATTTTGTGTCACTTTTAGCTTCGATTTTCAATGTTAATTATGATTTTTGTAAAAATATTATTTTGTTTATTAATGAATGACCAATTGTAACTGAATTTGATTTTTATCTATGGAGAACAATTGTGTGGTTTGGTAGGTTGCCAAGAAAAAAAAGGGCTCCCATTTTGAGAACATATTGACGAATGATTGAATTGAATGTTTCTGTCCTTGCCTAACCTTTTTTCCCCACATTGTTGAATTAATCGTTAAAAAAAGAGTGTAATTCAATTCAACTGTTGACAGGTCATATGTGAATTAGTGATTTTTGAAACTCACTTCATATGCTATGAAGTTGAGACATACAGTAAAGATCGTTATACTTTTTAAAATTTATTATGCTAAACTCAACATGTAATAATTAATTAGTTTGAGAAGGGAACAAATAAATAAATTCACGGATTAGATACGTGGATTAACTATTCTATAAAATACACGATCAATCTATTAGAGCAAGTCCAACTGACTCTCCAAAAATTTCTTCAAAATGGAGATTCGAAAGTTACATTCTTTGTATTTTTTTCTCCAACTCCAACAGACTCTCCTTTTTACAGGTTTACACAATAATGATTTCTTTTGTAATTTATATCCGACCCTTATATTTACTTGAAGAGAAGTTTGAAATGGCTAATTTTATTATTTTATTTTAATATTTGTAAAATAATGACTATTAAATGCATAAAACTTATCAGATTTAACTAATGTAAATTTTTAGTACAACCAAAATAAAATAACCTTTTAGAATATATTTTTTTTAAAGAAGTATAATTTCAAAATATATCCTTTTGATATTTAACCATTTCTCATCGAGTCAATAAATAAGACAATAACTAATTTCTTAATTATATTCATGTCGTGGTTCCTGTTAATAGTTATTTTAGATTCATAAGATTTTTATAGTATTTATTTTTATGTAATTAAAATATTATTCGTCAATTATGTGTATGAATTTCTTAACATGTAAGGAATATTGCTATTAATTTAAGTTGTTAAATGGTTGATTGCATCGATGATGACGTTCTCCAAATTTAATGTATCCCTCTACCAATATAGAGAACCAAATTTTGATTTAAACAAAATCTCTATTTTGGAGAACTATATGGAGAATCTGTTGGAGAAAAAAAGCTGTTCAAAATCTCTAAAAACCATGAAAATACTAATCTTATGCATACTTACATACTCCATCCGTTTTATTGGATTTGACACACTTTCCTTATTTGGTTGTTTTTTGGATTTGGCACATTTTCCATTTATGACAAAATTTATTCAATTTCATTCACTCATTCTACTTTTTTTATTTATAAATTAATTTTATTCACTCATTTTATTTATCTAAATCCAATCATCTAAAGGTATGATGTCATATCCATGGAAACCGAGGGAGTAGGTTAAAAAAATAGAAATCCGTGTCAAAATGGGCAGGGGAATTTGTTTTTAAGGCCTGAATATCTACGAGTGGCCCATTTTCACAAGCCCAGAAAGAGCCCAATGAAATAGAAGCCCTTTCCAATAAAGAAAAGAAAAGGAAGCACTGCTGTTCATCATAAACCCCCCATTGGAAATTTCCGAAGAAAACTCAAAAGCTCTCCGCACAGAAAATCATCGGAAAAATGGACGCCGGAGATGAAGCATTAGAGATGGAAATCGATTCAAAGGACTTGCAGCAGCAGAGCAAGGCGCTGGACA
>JAULKM010000001.1:565650-591586 GCA_032355605.1 Rubia tinctorum
AACCCACAAACCCAACCCATTCAACCCATATTTTTCAACTACCCATTTAACCCATTACCCATTTTACCCATACCCATGCAGGTTTAAAATTAGATAACCCGCTTGACCCGCGGGTTACGGGTCTATTTTGACACCCCTACACAGATGTTTCATGTCAACCCAACACCATCAACTGGGAGTATGGCAACCATCCAAGAAAGCTAAAGTAGGTAATGGTGAATCAATGATTCCGAATTCGCCTACAATTAGTCTAATTCTCAATTTCAAACAAAATCTGCAGAATGGCAATGACTTGAAACAGTTGGCGTTTTGGTTTATTTCGCTGGAGGAATAATCAGGGACGTAGAAGTTGGTGTTTTGGCCATTATTCTGCCATGCAATTCAAACTCTTCAACTCGGAGAATCTAACGATGTTAAGAAAACACATTCACTATGCTCTTCAAAAACAATCAAAAAGCTCGATATTCCAAGCATAAAGGGAGTTCCAACTAACACAAGAGAGGAGCTCGAAGGAGATGATTCGATGGAGGCAACATGGAGGGTGATAATGAAAAGAACAAAAGCACAATAGAAACAACTAATGAAAAGTGAGACATGGCCCAAAACAAAAACAATGTTGGCCATAAGCAAGGATCATTGAGCTAATGAAGGTTGTTTCTCTAACCAAATTAACTAAATGCAGATCTACAACCAGTCTCGATTCGACTCACACTATAAGAGAGGTCCCTAGCTATTAGTAGTCTCTGGTATATAGCCAACAGTTCAACATGAAAGGCAGAACATTATTGTTTCCTGATTGTGACTACAGTAAAATAATAAGACTACACAGATTTACAGAAATACAATGAAGACACTCAAAAATCGGGAGCTCAAATTTTGTGTACTCAACTAAACACCGACAAATTCTAGATTGCGCTGCTTCAAAACACAAAACGTAAATCATTATATTGCAAAGAGCTGGAGAATTTGTAATTGCACCTCGATTCTTACTATTGTTGCGGAAAGCTGGAGAATTCATTTCACGTAAGCCTTGTGATTGAAGCTCAGAATCATCGAAATCCTTATGAAAAGCAAATGCGAAGAGAATCAGTGAAAGAAAACCCTAAATGAAGAACACGATGAAAAAAAACTACAAACACATGAAATTGAAACAAACCTCGTTAAATTCTTGACAAATTTCTAGTCTCCGGAATGATCAATGACCTAGAACAGGAAAGAAAATCTTGCAGATGAACAATGATACAGACGGAGCTAGGAGAAATGCAAGCAGGTGAAATTTGATCTGTTTAATGCTTTTGACCCGAATACAAGATTCGCGAATTACAAAAATAACTAGCCATAATATTAGATTTTGTTATTAAATATGGACCATTGATCTAATTAAATGATTGGTTTGGATACGTTCTCACATAAGTGAGTGTTCTCACATAAGATATGTGTTTTCAAATGATACCTGTTCTATATATATTCTCGTATATCCCATATGAGTTGAGATAACATGTGATAACATGTAAAGATTGTTATATATTTTTTAAACTCTACTATTTTAAACACATGTGGTAATTATTTAGTTTGAGAAGGAAAAAAAAGTAAATAAATTCACGGATTATATCTACGGACTGACCATCCTATAAAATATGCAATCAATCCGTTATGTAATCTGTAATTTCAAATTACTCATTAATTTAATTACTCACTTAATCCGCAGCTTATTTTACTCATAGGTTAAAAAAACAAATATCCGTGTTAAAATGGCGGGAAAATGAGCGCGAAGAATTTATTTTTACGGCCTGAACATCAAGAATTGGCCCAAGAGCCCAATGAAACAGAAGCCCTTTCTTCATCAAGAAAAGGGAAGCTCATCTTCAAAAACCCCATTGAAAATTCCCGAAGAAAACTCAAAAACTCTCCGCTCAGAAAATCATCGGGGAGAATGGACGCCGGAGATGAAGCATTAGAGATGGAAATCGATTCAAAGGACTTGCAGCAGCAGAGCAAGGCGCTGGACAAGCTCACCGACCATGTCGAAGACCGGCAGCTGGACTCCACTCGCGTTCAGGAGGTACGACGTTGAATCCATGTTTTTAGTCTGCTGTTTTTGCTATCGTGTGATTTTATTTGAAGTTTTTTGTGATTGGTTTGATGTGGGTTTGTGTTAATTCTTCAGGCCATGGCTTCGATTGGTGCATCTAAAGAAGCTGACCTGCAAGCTAAGAAGCTGAGGTTAGTTTTATGTTATTTTTCTTCGTGATTTTTGAAATTCCTTTTGTAATTAAGACTGTTTTTAGGTGATGTGGGCTGAGAGAGAGAGTGTGTGTGTGTGTGTTTCTTGGAAGATCAATGTGTTTTTTGTGTTTTGTTAGTGAGTAATTAGAAGGGGTTGTTGTGCTTTGAATCCTTTGATGTTTGGTTTTGGACATATTGCTCCAAAATGAAGATATTAGTCTTAAAATATAGGACAACATGTTATGATGAGGTTAAGGACTGTAGATTGCGGAAGTTTAGCTCGCTATTGCATATCTTCCTGGCTATTACCCTGTTACTTTTGAGGATGAACTGCAAGTAATCATATCTCAAGCTGTATGGGATGGATAATTGTTTCTTATAATGCTGAGATACAACGGTGTTTCTTATAGATTGTGTCTGATTCATTGGAATCTTCTTGTTAGTGTGATGAAGTTACTTGAAAGAAGATTTTCCTTGATCATCGCACTAGCTGTTTCAGAATTGACTATCTGTTTTCTGAGTAATGAACCTTTTTGGTTATCCTATACTATTGGTTTCTTGATTCTCATATTATGATAAAGCAGTTTGTCTCTTCTATTCAACTTCTAGGCTTAAGTTATTATGTGGTAGTCTATCTTTTGTGCTGGTAAGGCTGCTTTTCTTTTGTGCTTTTCCCCCTGATATTCAGTTTTCTAGTGAACCGTCCTTTGCATAATCGGATTGCACGCACATTTTTTTCCTGATAAAAATCATCTTGAAAGTGTATAGTAATTAGAGTAACCATGAGTCATGCTCTTTTCTTGCCTTGATGATTGCTCCCATTTTTAGCTTCCTAGGAAGCTTTCTTCATTTCAGCTTTAACAACTCAATTTCACATGTTTGGCTGTTTTGAGACAAGCTTTTGCAGCATGTGATTATATGCTTATTCTTCTTGTTCGATTTTTTTCCCAGAGAGAAGGAATTAGCTGCAGTTACGATCAACCCTGTTGATGTAGATATAATTGCCAACGAGTTGGAGGTAAGAATCGTATTTGACCTTAATTCTTCCTATAGTGCAGATCGTTTTTTCGCTCATCAAGCTTCCTTTGAAAATGCAGCTGGACAAGAAGGTAGCCGAGCGGGTTTTGCGCGAGCACAAAGGCGACACTGTTTCTGCCATTAGATCTCTAATTAACTGATTGTTTTCATCATGTATCTGTGACCAAATTCCGGCCCTTTACACTTAATTTTGGTTCAATGAGAGCCTGCAAGGCTAACAATCAATGCATTTCAAGCCAAAGTGTTTGCTCTACATTTGCTGAGTTTAGTTTTCTTCTGTTATGTTGAATTATCTTCATTCTAGTCGAAATCTGATCTATCCTCTTTCACGTTGAGGTGCTGCTTATAAAAAACAGTAGAATTTGATCTAATCTATTGTAGTCACAGCCAAATCTAATCCAATTTATCGCAATCAATTGGTTATTATTATAACCATACTATACTACAAACGTTTCTTGAAGCCGCGAAAACGATTCAACAAAAGACGAACAAATCCACTGTAAATTTTACATCAAGCAATATGTGCCGAATATGACAGTATATGCAAGACGTGCTGGTGGATCGATCAGTCAAGTTCTGATTGATAAGGGATTGCACTTGCCAATTTGGTAAGACAGTAAGAAATCATTTATTTTAAAATATCACGTATTTTAAGAAATTGATTTTTTCCTACTTTCGGTTACAAGTATAGTTAAACCAAATACCTCCATACCTATTGTGCCCAAATGACTTGGTTCTTACAAAAGGAAACATATGATATGACACATGTCTTACAGTAAAACTCTTAAATTAACCCTTGCTTAAAACTTCCAAATGTAGAAGAATTTTTAAGCCCATCTATCATTGTTAGTTGAAACAAACATGGTGGAGTTAGACTAGCCTCTTCAAGTACAAAATCACAGTACCATTTTGACCTGTTCTACTACTGCAGAGTTGGCATACAAATCTTTTCCTTATCCATACAGAGATTGATGGTGATGTTGAAGAAGCCAAGAGGCCGGCCACGGATAGCATTAGCAGCAGGAGATCAGGTTTTGCTGGGAAAATATCACACGTGGCCTTCCTTACATCATTGACATCTCAGAAAACGACGACGACAACAACTTTATGTTGGCATTGTTCGAGGCAATCTTGAGCGATAGACAGCTTGATACGAGCTGTCTGCTTAAGGTTCTCTCCGGCTCCTATCTGCTGCAGCGGCCGCTCGTGTGACCTGAGACTGAATGGCTAACTGTCTTTGCATGTCTCTGAGTTTTTCGACCAGTTCTTGGAACGATGGTCGGGTCCTAGGTTCACTGTTTTGGTCCAAGATGGTCAGGATCGAAAAGCATCACAGTTAAAATGAATTTTAACTAAAAAGCCATCCATAGTCATCACTTAAATGCAATGAAAACCAAAAACCTTTCGGAAAGATGAAGAATCTGAGAAGAACAAACCTGAGCCAGCAACTCTCGATGAGAGTAGCCCACTGTGGATCAGTGTCTGAGGGGATCTCAAGCCGTTGGTTCATAAATCCGACAGCTCCAGTCACCTGAAGAAGTACCGAAGATTACTACAAATAGACCTCAAAAGGAAAAAAAAAAAAAAGGGGAAAAAACCCTGTCCAAGATGTAACAATACCTGCATAGAGTTGAGATTATCCCAAGGAATCTTTTCGGAGGCAAGTTCCCACAGAATCACCCCGAAGCTGTATACATCAGCCCTGGATATCGGTAATTACAGAGAGTTAGGCGGCCTATAAAGTGTGTTTCGGTTGATAACAATTACAACAGGTTAGAAAGAGACGTACTTTTCATCTGAAGGTTCATTTCGAAGGACTTCTGGCGCCATCCATTGAGGCTAAAAAAGAGAGGAGAAATCTACATCACTAGTTAACCAGGAAAAAAGTTGAAGGTATCTTACTCGTGTAGCTACAAGAAATAAAATAAAGGATGCGGAAATAACATACTGTTCCTTTCCCCGTCTTTGTGGTCAAGTATGTTTCTCGTTTAAGACGCGACAGACCAAAGTCACCAACCTACGTAAATGAGACAGTGAGAAACTCAGAACCTCGAATATATAAACAGCTAGAAAAGCATGAACAGAATGAAGTGTTTAATCCAGACCTTCACAGTCCAGTTCTTGTCAACAAGAAGATTTGAGGACTTCAAATCACGATGGACGATAGGTGGGTTGCAATTGTGCAGATAATTCATGCCTCTCGCCTGGGGAATAAACATATATACATCCACAAACGTTTAAGATAGCACACAAATTACAACCAAGAAATGCAATGGATATCTCTGTCGAGGTAGTATATGATTCCAGAATAGATATACGGAGTAAGATAACAGATAAGATATTCGATAGAAAATTCAGGTTGTAAAGTACTCACTACATCCAAGGCCATGTTTATACGGCGCCTCCAATCCAGTTTGGCCATATTCCTCTGTAGTAATCTGAACAAACTTCCTCTGCGTCGAAGGGAAAGAGAGTAAATTAGTATACAAGTCAGCAGAAAGTGTTCACCATACCTTTAAACAGAACAACTAACCGTGGAAGAAACTCGGTCACAATGCACAACCGTTCGGGTGATGTCACTGCACCCATAAAAAGCAGAATATTTGGATGCCGCAATCTTTTCATGAGAGACACCTGTATATAGCAAACATCAATAAAAAGATGGTTAGACACAACCTCATCCACAAAGATGTTTAGAAAATCCCGAAACTATAGTTATAATAACCTAGTCTTTCACCCAAACAATAAGAGAAATGCCATTCCATCAAAACAAAAGAAGTGTTGAGAGATAGTAATTCATTAGCCAAAAAATGGAGGAAATTCAAATGGAAGTGGATTCTTAAGTGATCATTACCTCCTGCCGAAAGCATAGTATCACTTCTTCAGAATATTCTTGCTGGGAGAATACCTTCACTGCAACATCCTACATAAGCAAGAAAGACAATAAGATAGCATATTCAAGAGAACTTTCAGCCGTTCATGAGTCAACTTTTTAGATATGCTTGTTATGATAATATCGTTAAATGAGAACAAGCTGAAAGGGTATTTTGCTTTCTTTTTTTTCCAATTGTACAACTTAAAGAGAATAGGCCAAGAACGTACTGATCCATACCACAGACCATGATACACAGTTCCACATGATCCTGCATAATATATTAGAAAACATATTAGACAAAAGCAACAATAGAAGCAGGTGTCTCGCCATTGAAGCCTCTATTTTTGGCATTTTAAAAAGTTTTTGTTTACTCATTCAGTAAAATGAGAATTCCAGAAGAGTGAGATGCCATTGAAAAAGCAAACATCCCGATTCCTCTCTTCTTATAACCTTGAACAAATTTTATTCATAATATTTACTAGGCAAAAACAAACCAGTTATGCAATGATAATAAGCAGAGCATCCCTCACTCATCCATTAGGACCATTACTATCGAAGTTTGGGATTTTAATAAAATCGATAATCAATTAGATGGAACAGATTACCTTGTCCGACTTGCTCCCCAATAGTCATGTCCTCCCATAAAATTTCACAATCCAAGCAATCACTATCCATGTCAACTTTATTAACAGCGCTGCTACTTGTACTTCCACAGCTACTAGCACTGCTTGAGCTGTTCACGTTAAACGATGACCAGGAACCCGAAGCCTCATTGTGTACCATCCTATTAGTTTCCCGATGGTCCACCTTCGAAGGAACAGCCGGTGCTTTCTGTTCATCCTGGTCAACCTCGTCGTGATGAGACCATGGCCAAGCAAATAGACCACCTTTGGACTCATGTCCCTCTCGATCGTTTCCTTTCCAAGGCCAAGTTATCCCTGTTTTACCAATCAAAGCTTCTGCTTTTGATGAAAGAAGCTTTGAGATACCGGGTTTTCCTTCATGCTCATCTCCCGATCCTCTCGAGTATATTCCCGGAGAGAGCTCATCCTGACCAGGATAAGTGAATTTTCCAAATGGAGAAGGGTGTACTTCTCCTCGAGGCGTACTTCCTCCGCTCGAAGCAGCATCCTCTATATGATCACAGAATGCAGCTTCCGAGAAATTATGATCCGACTGATGACTGCCTCCACTACCACCCTCGTGCTCCGGGTGATTATCCCCAGTCCGCATTTTGGATTTAACCTTGTTGCTCACTTTCGTAGCCTGTCGTTCAAATCTAAGATAAGACTGTGATACAACATAAGAACAATATTCTTTAAAAGATAAAAACAACAATAGACTAAAACCAACCAAATTTGATATCTTTGAGACAATTGCAGCTTGGAGAGGCTGCTGAGGATCAAGCCCGAGTTTGTTAGAAGCGATCATTCTAGGCCAGCTAAAGCCACCTTGTGGCGGTTTTCCATCAGACATTGCTACTTTAGTTTCTTGAAACAGCTTCGCATCAGCTGACACAGTTATCGCTCCAATCATAGTGCCATCATCATCATAGAAAGGTGACATGGTTGCAACAACCAAGAACCTGTCTCCATTCTTGTTCTTGACAGGAAACTGTCCAGTCCAACTTTGCCCCTTTGAAACCCGATAAATGATCTCACGTCCCGCGTCATAGTCCTGCACATCTGTCAGAAGATCCACGGGGTTCTTCCCCAACGCTTCAGCGGCCGTGTGGCCATATAGTTTCTCAGCACTCTTGTTCCTACAACATCCATAACCAAATCAATTTGTAAACATGTTAAAGTATGATAGTACTATAAAGGCCATAAACAGGAATGGTTCATGTGATTGCTCAAATGAGAAGAAAATAAGGGAACTTCTATAGCAGGACAGATTGCACCATAAAAACCACAAAAATCACAACTTTTTAACACACCACTAAATTGATGACAAGTGCTAGCAAAAGATATCCTAATCAAAATTTCAAAAACCCTTCAACAAAAACAGATAATTTCTAATATTTCCACATTTTTTCATCATCAAACTCACCAGTAAATTATGCGAGTATCAAGACCAAATATATGCACCGACTGACCCATTGACTGCAGTATATTCAAATACTGCCTATCTGTAAACTTCATCGCCGCCGCTGCGCCGCCGGCGGCACAAAGCTCCCCACTCTTACTCTCCCTCCTCACAGGCGAAGACTGCCGGAAAGAGGCTGACCCCTTCCTCCACCCCGCCAGAGCCCCACCGCAGTCAATCCCGCCGCCGTGGCCCCGGCGGCGCGGCCCCCTCCTCTGGGGAGACATGGATTGAGACCTCTGCTGCCTCTCCACAGCTTTCTGATCAGTTGAAGAAACCAGAAGCTTCGACATCTCTTTCTTTAACCTCGCGTGCCCTTCTTCAAGCTCTTGAATCTTCTTCCGAAGATCCTCTGCAGGTGGAGCCAGAGGCCCTGAAGCTGAAACTGAATTCTCCATTTTCAGCCAAAATTCAATCTACCCAGTTCACATAAACTGAATCCCACCATTTTATGAACAGCCCACTTGATAAAGATTGAATCTTCACCCACAAGTTGACCCCTTTTATCTCCTTGTCAATTCTTGAAAACAAAATTTAAAAAAGCAAGAAAAAAAATAAAAATCGCCCCACTTCAAATCCTTTCTTTTTCAAGATCTCAAACGGAAACAAACTCCAAAAAAAACCGAAATCATTTATAATTTCTGAGGATGGACTCAAGGAAGAAAGATGGGTTTCTAGTTTCTAGAGGTTTACACTACAGTACTATACAAACTATACCGAGTACAGAGATTATAGAGATATATAAACTATACAGTAGATTTTTTTCTTTTCTTCTCTTCTAAGTTCATTGAATAAAATATTTGAGAATTCAGTTCTTCTTTTTTTTTGCCCACCCTCTTCTTTGGCGGTTCTCTGGACATGGGTAGCGTATTACAGGTGAGACTGCCAAACCCACGCCCACTCTCGGCGGTGACGCGTCATCAGCACGCGCGACTGGGTCAGGCTAGTCTACGGTTGAGAGGGAGTGGCGCGTGGTTTTGATTATGTAGTCTAATTTTTTCATTTAGACAAAGGCAGGCACACACAACTAAATCCGGTCTGATTTTTTATGCTTCCTTTCCCTTTCCCCTTTTTAATTTTAATTTTAATTTTAATTTTGTTTTTATTAGGAGTGAGTTGTGAGATTTTTATTAGTAATTCTATTGGTTGTGGACGTGCACTTGTAATGGCCAATAAGTATTGGTAATTTGATTGTGAATTGTATGCACAAATGTTCAACTTGCATGAATGGATATGAGTAGGTTATGTTTGGTGATGGAGTGTTTATATGGTTTAAAGATTCAGTATTATTTTATTAAAAAATATATAACTGTAAAGTTTTGGGTCTATTTAATATTAACTAGTTTTAAGATGGAAGTTTAATGTATATTAAAATTTAATAAAGTTTAGAGCGCTACTTGAGTTTATTGTGGCCATTATGGGATTCTTTATATAAAGATATGATACTGGATCGTTTCAACTGGGTGTTGTAAATAATGTATTTAGTGTACTTGTAAGGTTAATCTAAGTGCGTTACTTTAGTATTTTGACTCAATGATTGACCCTAAGCGCGTTGAAAATACGTCACGGAGATTACCTGTACCAAAACACATGAGGGAAGGAGGAGAGAACATGGGGCAACGTGTTGAAAATATGTCACTGGGTGACCTGTGCCAAACGAGTGAGGAAAGGAGGGGAGAACATGGGGCAGCGCGTTGAAGATACGTTACAGAGGTGCCCTTTGCCAAACGCTTAAGGGAAAGAGGGGAGAACATGGGGCAGCGCGTTGAAAATACATTACGGAGGGGTGCTTTGCCAAACGCGTGAGGGAAAGAGGGGAGAATGTGGGGTAGCGCGTTGAAACTATGGCACAAGGGTGCCCTGTGCCAAACGCGTGAGGAAAGGAGGGGAGAACATGGCTTGAGTTAATTTATCGGTATTGGAATTTCTCATTTAATTGGATTCAATATTGGATCGTTTCAACTCGTTATCGTAAAACCTGTATATAGTATAATCTTAAGTTTAATCTAAGCGCGTTGCTTTGGTCTCCTGACTCAATGATTGGCTCCAAGTTCGTTGAAAATATGTCTCAAAGTTGCTCCACCTATTTGAATATTTAGAGGTGCTCCGTGCCAATCCCATGCAGAAAGTAGGAAAGAACATGGCTTGAGTTTATTGTGTCGATATTGGGATTTCTCATTAATTGAATTTGATATTGGGTCGTTTGCACGTGAAAAAAACATATTGTACAATTCAATTCAATTCACATTAGATCAGATAACACTCTATAAAGTGAATGATTTTCTTTATAATGCTATATATCATTAATAATCTTCATAAAAGTAAATAGTTTGGAATGTGAGGATGGACCAAAAAACTATTAATCAAGAAGTTCTTGAAAAGTTGAAGTTGCCTAAGTTCATCCTCTCATCCATGAATTCGCTTTATTAAACTTCTATATCTAGCATGTTAGGTATTCTAAATAGGAAAAGGTACAAACTAAATTAGGAAATATAGTTGATAAAGGAACCAATAAAATAAATAGCGCTACTAGTTATTAGGATAATCTAACATGAAAGTATAGAGATTAGGATGACAAATATTTGTCTATATGGATAAAAGTGAATTAGTACTTTCTCTTTGAAGATAGATGTAATAAAAGGTGTATTTTACCTTAAATGGGGAAGCATTTTTTTGTCTCCCTAGATATCTTCATGGCCAAGAATTTAGGATAACTTTATGCAATTATTTGCCAAATTTATGTAAGAAGGAAAAGTAACAAGCCGTGCAATCTATCAATTCATCACCTTACTTGGATTGGGTTCAATGAATTAATTGCATGATGCTTGTTTTAATTTAATCTTTTATTGAATGGAATTGTTAAGCCATAATTACTTTACATATCAAGAATTTGTCTTCACTTTAATTCTTAATTTAATAACATCTAACTTAATTTAGATATGTTATTATTATTCTCCTAATGTTATTCTAAATCAGTAGTAATAAAATATGCTCAGTATAGATGAGTAGACCTTATACTTAAATTATGTAATTCACTAAACACGTGTTTAAAGGGAGAGTGTTTTGGATGTAACGTATCTGACGCATGATTAAACCGTCAATCCAACCGCTCGTTTATTCAACATAACCATGAGATTTATGTTAAAGGTGATGTAGCAGGCGGTCACATTCATGAATGTGCATAAATTTCAGAGTTGTTGGATTAAATTTTTTGGATAATCGCACGTTGCACATTGATTGTGATGTAACGGGTTGTTTTAAATACAACGCATCACACATAGGGACGTGAATGGATTGCAGACTCGTTGGGTTAAATTTGGGTCTAATTTTTGTAGACTCGTTGTGCGATTGAGGTCTGAGTTTATACACTGAAAATTATAGTTCATATATGAGTTTAAGTAGAAACCTGACATAGGCTCAACTCATGAACGGTATAAAATATAACTATTAAACAATATCGTTTCTGAATTTCCGTGATAATCACGTGGCATGCGTTGATCATATTGTACCGACCAATTTGGAATGTTGTGCCCCATACTTACGAACGTGCACAGATACCGGACTTAACGAATTCAATTTGAATCTACTTTTTATAAACTTATAATCTGAAAGGGGGGTTGGATCCCGATATTAAAAAAAAGTCTAGTTCTACATGTAAATGTTGAGATCTGGCATAATTCAACTTACAAATCCATATTAAATCTAACTTAGTATATATCTATCAACTAATTAAAATTATAGAAATTTATCAAATAAATTAAATTATTTTAGTTATATATAAAATTTATAAGTCGCATCAAACTCATTAATGCTTTTATTTCTAGAATTTCATAAATAATGTACTAAACCAATTTGACCTTTAAAGATGATAAGAAACAATCAATAGAGTGAATTATTTTTTTATAACACTATATGTAAGTAATAATGTTCATGAAAGTAAATATTTTGGAATAGAGTGGGATGTGAGAAAGGGAAAAAAAATATATTCTAGGAGGCTTAGATTTAAGGTTTTCAACAATGTCCAACAATTGACACATGAAGTTGAAGTTGTCTAAGTTCATCCGCTCAAGTCTCATTCATGAATTCACTTAATAAAAATTCTAAATCTAGCATGTTGTGTATTCTAAATAGAAGGAAAAGTACAAACCAAAATAGGATATATAGGAAATAAAGAAACTAATAAATTAAAATATTACTAAGGATATTTTATCTGCAGTTCATTTCAACGGAAATTTAATTTAATGAACTTGAGATTAATTTAACCATCTTATTATTTATTTTATTTTATTTATTTATAATTTATTTTATTTCAATTCAATTTTTAAAAAATAAATTTGGAAAGGAAGTCTGATTATTAGGACAATATAACATGAAAGCATAGAGATTAGGATGACAAATATTTGTCTAAATGGATAAAAGTGGATTGTAATTTCTAAGTGATATATTTGTCAACTAATTATGTGCAAATGTTGCGCATGAATAATTTAACATGTGCAAATGTTGCGCATGTTTAAGGATAACCACAGTGCATCACACATATATATATATATGTACATAGATTCTTAACTCGAATGAGTTAAAATCTAGATTAGTAGTTATAGAATATGCTCAGTGTAGATGATTAGAGTAGAATGTTATATAAGAGAAACAAGGACCAAACTACAATAAATAGGAAGGAAGCTGAAAAATATGATCTGATTGCAAACTAGGAAGATAGGCTGAAAATGGGCCAAAACCAGGTTATAAGAAAAATGGGTCAACCCGATTTTCTCTCTCCTCCCAAATAACTGTCAGATCTTTTCCTCCCAAAAATCAAGGAATTTCATTCCTCTTCAAACACATACTGAATTCATGTTACTAAACATCAGATTCAAGCTCTGAAATCGCCGAACAAAGCTTTGCAAATCTCCAGTTCAAGCTCGCTTTCAAGCTCCGAAATCAAAATCTGCAAATTTTTGCATATATGACAAAATCCGATTTTGCGACAGAATTTTGCGGAAATTAGCGACTGAAAGATCGAAGAAAAGCATATTTTAAAGCTTCAAAAATTTGCGAAGGAGAAATAATCAAGGTAATATGAAATTTACAACTGAAAATCTTAGTTTTATAGTTGAAATCTCAATTATATGAAATCTACGATCTAAGATCTTAGTTCTACGGTTTAAAATTTTTGTTTTAAAGGTTGAAATCTACGATCTAAGGTGTTGTTGTTATAAATTATGGAAAACAAAGCAATTCAAGGCAAGGAAATTGTTTTGAATGAGGAAGAAAGCAGCAAATATGTTGAATTTGAAAATTCAACAAGTTTACATCCTAATTTGGTTTTAATTTCATATATACAGTTAAACACATGAAGTAATAGCATGAACATATGAATTAACATTTTTATATTGTGGGCTTTTTTTCGCCAGATCTGAAATTCGTCTATATGCATGATGTGAAGAAAATATAGGTGTTTTTTAATTTGCTGAATTGTATAAAGTAATACGATGAACACTGGATGTAACTGCATGTACACATAAAGTTACGTGATAATATTCTGATGGACCATTTTTAAAAGGTCTGGAACTTGACTATATGCCATCTTGCAAAATTATAATTTTTAATCCAGTTATAACAAAACAAATCCAAAGATCTACCAAATTAAAGATTTAGAAACATCCATCATTCAAATTCAACAAATTCAAATATTCAAAATCACACCATAATCCAAAATTTGAAATACAGGTTCTTCAAACATAGTACACCACAATCCAAGTTTCTTGAAACATATTAAACTGCTTTCTTTTGGGATTGCACAACTGTGGACGGTTCTTCTAGGCCATCCAATTCACCATCAGGAAACAAGTTAAAACTCGGGAGAGGCTGGTTCTGTGTCGTTCTCCTCCATTGATTGCAAGCTTCATTAATCATAGCAAAGAACTTGTCATTTCACATCTCTTGTGAACTTTCTAACTCCTCCAGCTGAATGTGGGTTTCCACACCAGTCCCTGCACTTGGTTGCAAGTCGGGCAATGCCTCATCCACAACATCATTTTTCACCTTCTCCAATCTCTCATACATATTAGCGGTAACAACTTCAATGTAACGCTTCACAACCATGAGAGCCTCATCTTAAGCCTGCATAGGAAAAATAACAATAAGTTTACACTGAAACACCTACACAAACATATTAACTACCCAAAGTAAGTATAATAAAAGAAACCATAAACAGTTCAAATAAAAGTAACCATAAACAGTTCTGAACTGAAATATTAAACACCTATAAAAATATTAAGCACTTTAACTAATCATATTGGAAGTAAAAAAAATATTAAATAATAAAACTAAACACCTAAACTCGCACATTAAAATCAAAAAATAAAAAATTTAAACAACTAATGAAACACATAGAGAATCATCATAAAAGGCAGAACTAACACAACAAATATATAAGGTAAAATTTTCAACACTTACATTCTTAGCAACACTTTTATAAACATAGAATTGGTTATTATTCCATCTAGGATTTTGAATCTCAACTCCTTATCATCTTCAGGGACAGTATCAACAACATTTTCCTTCCCAATCCGAGAAACTGGAGCTACAATTTTAGTTTGAACTGAAGGAGCTCCAAGATGATTATATGGCTCAGTTTGAACTGAAGGAGCTCCAATTTTAGCCTAAGCCATATAATCATCTTCCACTTTTCCAGCAACACTGATTGGGTAGCCATATTTCACCATGATCGACCTGTCATAACCTCCTCCAATTTCCAACAACCGCACTCTCTCCCTCAACTTCGTATCAGTCCAATGCTAGACTAGAGGAAGAGATATTGGGTCCAACACCCCACAGACAGGAAATCTATGCAAATACTCTATGAGAAGGATGAGGACACAAGTACTACATGTTTGGTATTCATCATTGCTCTTATACCTCCTAATCATTGAAGCCATTTGATCTAAGACAAAACTACACCAATCGAGATTCTTAATCTCGTCAACATTCTCAACGACTTCAAGGATTTTCATATTTACCTTACCCGTAGATATAGGAGCTAAAAAGTACGAAGAGCAATAAATGACAAAAAATCTTTTAAACTCATCCCACCATCCTTAAGTTGAGTTATCCTTGTCAAAAGTAAGTGGAGGGGTATATCCCTTTGCATCTCTACCAAACCTACCCTTATAGCTATCTCGCAATTCCTTCCCAACATTTATTTTATATTCAACTTTCATACCAAGGTTTCGGGGCAAGTACAAGACATCATATATATCGTCAGCAGTAAAAAAATATCTATAGAGCCCAACAAGCTGAACACATGTAGACGAATTAAAATTACTGACTAACCATGACACTATACCCGCAGGAAGTGCAATCTTCAATCTTACCTTCAATAAACTTCCAAAAAAATCACCGCAACATCAGCCTTCTGCTGAGCAGTGAGATTAGAGCAGAGATCTGTGACCTTTAAGTGCTGGCTTTCAGGTATAAATTTCTCAGAAATTCTGGAAAAAGCATAATACAGTATGTTAGTAAATATTCAAACTATGCACAAAAATACCCAAATTAAGAGAATAAAAACATAAAGTAATCATAGAGTAGTTAAAAACATGAAGTTTAATTAATAAACAACCAAATCATTATAAACTTTTTTTAATAAGTAACTTATTGTACGATAAAAGGAAACATTTAAACACATAAATTAAATATACAAGTACATGAACTATTGATACTGAAACTATGCACAAAAAATTATTAACCAATATAACTAAAAACTTAAACTAACACATCAACAATTAAAATGTATACTTAAACACACTGAAACACCAAAATTAAAGGATAAAATATCCGAACTACTAAAATTCTAAACAATTCAAGTAATTATGCAAAAAATTAAAACTGAAATATTCAAAATGAATGTCTACACACATAAGGTAAAATAATAAATACATTAACTATACAACATACCTAGAACCATTTGCAAGCTTAAATTTAGCAATTTGCTTAACCCGTCGTGTCATTACAGTGTCATCAATAGAACTTCCTGCTAAACAATGAGCAGGAACATTCCTCTTCGACACAGGTTCTCCAGCCACAACATCTCTGATGTCCCGCTTGCGCTTTCTCGCAACCGAAGATTTTTTCGACTAACCACTTCCATCTCCAACAACATGCTTAATGGGGCTCTTCTCAGCAGGCTTATTCGTAGTGGGTTTTTCGCTACGGGCTTCTTCTCAGCAGGCTTATTCGCAGCGGGCTCCTCCGCTGCAAGCTCCTCCACGGCAGGCTTCTTTGCAGCTGGCTTCTTTGCAGTCGACTTCTTCGCTGCAAGCTTCTTCACTGCAGGCTCCTCCGCAACAGGCTTCTTTGCAGCCAACTTCTTTGCAACCAGCTTCTTTGCTGCCTGCTTCTTCACATCCACCTTCTTCGTAGCCGGCTTCTTTCCATTCCCATCAGAAACCTTTTCTTTGCCCTTTACATTTGCAGCCACCACTGGGGGAGGCTCTTCAACAAAATCATTCTCTTCAAAAAATATGCATCGACAAGTGCAATTCGAGCAGCAGTAACCTTCTTTTTAGCCCCTTGCTTTCTATAAGTTTTCTTAACTGTAACTACAAAACACATATAGAAAAAATTAAAATACTAAATTAAAATTACAAAGTAGAAGTAGAAGTAAAAAAAAATATATAACCAATACCAGGATCAGTTTCGCTTCTCAATTCTTCAATGATAACTTATATCCCAACACTTATGATATCCTCAACAACATTTGTCGAACCTACAAATTTAAAAATGTTAAGTAATACTAAATAAACATAAAGTAATTACATATACACATTAACTAATATATTAAAAATTACCATCAACAACAACATTTCTTTCAATATCTGCTGCACTACCATCAACATCAACATCCTTTCCAGGCTCTAATGTAAATACAAAAACTAATAAGTTAAATAGCATAACTAACAATTTATACATATGAACTAATAACTTTAAAAAACCAAGTTGAAACTCCTAATACTAACCACTTTGTTCAATATTTGCTAAAGGTGGAGGACTAATGATCACAGAATTTTCCACAACTACATCATAAAATAGTTGATGCAAAATTTAAAGCGCAATCTCCAATATTAACTAGTAAGTTAAATAGCAGAACTAAGAATTTATACCTGTGAACTAATAACTCAAAAAAATAAGTTGAAACTACTAATACTAACCACTTTATTCAATATTTGTTGAACGTGGAGGACTAATAATAACAGACTTCTCCACAACTACATCATAAAAAAAGATTCAACTAATAAGTTTCATACATGAACTAACAAAATGATAATAAATCATAAAGAATTAATCGAACCTGATTGTGTAACATTTGTTGAACCTGGAAGTGGAGGATCACTGACAATAGTTCCAGCCTCAGCAACAACTACATAATACAAACAAAATAATTAAATACCAAAGGTAAAGCACTAAACAGTAAAAGTAAAACAAAAAGTGATAAGAATAGATTAAATTTACCAAGCTTATCTCGACCCCTAGTCAGATCACTTCCAGCTACAATAAAAAAGCAAAATATTTAAAAATCAAAGATAAAGAACTAAACTGTAAAATTAAAACAAAAGAGATAGGAAATATTAAATTTACCAATCTTATCTTGACCCCCAGTCATATCACATCCAGCTACGATAACAAACAAAATAATTAAATATCAAAGGTAAAGCACTAAACAGTCAAAGTAAAACAAAAGAACCCAGAATAGTTAAATTTACCAAGCTTATCATCACCCCTAATCAAATCACGTCAAGCTACAATAAAAAACAAGATAATTAAATAAGAAAGGTAAAACACTAAACAGTAAAAGTAAATAAAAAAGAGACCAAAATAGATTAAATTTACCAAGCTTATTTTCACACCACTCAGATCACATTCAGCTACAATAAAAAATTAATTAATTAAATATCAAAGGTAAAACACTAAACAGTGAAAGTAAAACAAAAAAAAATTAAATTTCAACCATTTACAGATGATCCAACAACTCTATCTGGCTTATCCACATCATATTTACTACCACTCTTGCGCAATCTTTTAACAATATCAGCTATAAAAAAGAAAGAAAATTATCATCAATAGATAAAGCAAACAATTAAAAACTAACAAAAATATGAAATAAAATCTCATCATATTTAAATGCCTGTTGTAGTAGTTTTTTGTTGATTCTTTTTTCCTTTTCAGAAAAGGAGCTTTAGAACCTGAAAATTACACAATCAATTAAAATAAAAACATAAATATTAAAATAAAAAAACTTACAAACTAACAATATACATACCATATTTAACAGTCAATTTAGACTGCAATCGACTTGATTTCTTCAAGCCAATAACATCATCTACATTTAAAAAGTAATCACATAAATAAAAAACTGAAACACCTAAATCTATAGAAACAAAATATAAAAAGATTAATATTAAGTAACAACCAAAGTAACTAAACTAATACTCTTTCCGTCTCATCTGTATTTGCACTTTTACTTTTTTGACACTATTCTCAATCAAAGTTTGACCGTATATTTGAATAGATGTATGAATGACAATATTATCGTATATGATATTGTCGAATACTCCCTCCGTCCCAGCAGTAATGGCCTATTTGCCTTTTCACGGTCTTCAATAATCATGTTTGACCATTAATACATCTAGCTACATATACCAATTTTACATTAAAAAAATTGATATTTATAAAATATATGTTAAGATGAATTCAACAATATCTTACATGATATATTTATTATATATTTTAATTTATATTTATGATCAAAGTTTATCAAATTTGACTTTGAATTTGAAAAAAGTAAATATTCCATTACTAGTGGGACTGAGGGAGTACATCGTAACAAGTAGTTTCTAAACATCAAGTTTTTATTTGCCATTATTAAACATAGATAAAGATATTAGAGATCACACATGTTCTTGAACAGCGTGATAATAATTACAGTGTAAATACAACTAGGACAAAAGGAGTAACAAAAATGGATAAACTAACAAAGCCAAAACTAAACAGCCAAAACTAAATAGAAAGCAGGCAAATTAAAAAGGGCCTAAACTAAACCACAACATAGGCTAAATTAAACCTTAACTAAACACATAAACATGCAAACTAAAAACATAAACATGCTAACTAATCAGTTATATATCATTTCAAACCACAACTAAAAAATAAAACAGAACAACAACTAAAAAATCAGTAAACATAACAACATCAAACAAAAAACTGAGCGGAATCAATAAGAACGAAGAACGCATCAAAACAATCAACAATGAAACAGAAAATCAAAGAAATGCAACAAAACCCCCTAACTATACTAAATTTTTTTAAAAAAATACAGGAAAAACCTTGTGATTCAACAACAGATTAGGTAGGAACACCGTCATCAACATTCAAGTCATATTTACGAGCAATATCTTCCTTCAATTTCATCATATCTACAAAACAGTGAACGCAAATTGAAAACACACTATATATAACACTAAAATAACACATGCACAGACGGATTTAGCGTCGGAATCAACAAGAAAATAGCCGGAAACTTGAAGAAAGCAAAAAAGGCCCAAATCTTACCTCTATCAGAACACAAAATTTAAAATTTTGAGAAAATCTTACATCTATTAAACCGCAATACACAATCCGATGCAATGTAGATTTTGAAATCGCGATTTTAAACTGAAATCGAGCGGTTGAAGTCGGATTTGATGGAGCGGTTTTGAGAAGGTTTGGCACTTTAAATTTTGAGAAATAATGACCGAAAGAAAATGAAAGAAAAAGTGAACAATTACTAAATTATATGTCTTATATATTATTGCAATTAAGGTTCTATAACTATTAGAATTTCATAGAAGCCCCTGGTCTCACCATAAGCTTGGGTGAGACGGTCTCACCCAAGTCTTTGTAATTATATAATTAACTTAATATATGTTTAATTAAAGTGAGGGTGTCCGAATGTAACATACCAGACGGCTGATTATTAAACCGTTCTTTTACACGCCCGTTTATTCATGATAACCATGTAGCGATTAGTTTGGAGCGTAATGCATCATGTTCATGAATGTGCATATATTTTGGAGTTGCTGGATTAAATTTGGGTCTCGTTATCTGAGTGGGATCTAACAAAATGGGGCTGGATCTAAGTTTAAATATTGAATTGACCCGACTCGTGGATATGTATAATATTTAATCATCAGAATATAACGAATAGATGTATTTTAGGATAATCACGCGCCGTACGTTGATTGTGATGTAATGGACGGTTTGGAATGCTATGCATCAAACATAGAGATGTGCATAGAGTTTGGAGACGATGAGTTAAAACCGTGCGATATCAGGACACCACTTTTATCACGTGCGACATCTGGACAATATTTGCACTTGCACATGCACATGAGAGCAACATAGGACCTTAATGAAAAGGAATTTGAATATTGGAGGGCCTAGTTAGACCCAGAAAATAGCTTTAAAGCAGCTGAAAATTTCCCTTCCATTTAGCAAAAAACCAAGAACACAAGAACATCTCTATGCTGAAGCCTCTGCCTTTGCTTCAATTCTTGAATTTATTTATGGTGACAAGAAGAATCCCGGAAAGTCACTACAATTACATCTGAACAAGTTGTCCTAGTGTACAACAATACCAGCACATGGTACAGCAACAACATCATGGTTAAACTCAAACATACAACTTAGTAGCTACTGACAATACAAGAAACTCTCCAACAACTCGGTTCGGATCAACCTTAAACTCAGACACCAACCATGGTTAGAAAAACAACTGCTACAACGCCTCTGATCGACCACCAGGAAGTATTCGCGCGTACTTGACCTAGGCCGCGCTCGTGGAGCCTGTCCTTTGCATCGGGAGATCGAGTAAAATCAGGAAATAGCATCTTTCGGACTCTCTAATGTACTGAACTTCACCATCCATCAGCTTCAGAATTTTCCGACACATACTTAAACCTAGTCCTTCTAGGGTAGCCCATCGGCTGGTATGGAACATATCAGTAATGACTTCAGGAGGTAGCCCTTCGCCAGGGCACACGATCCTTCATTCACAACAGCCGACGTGAGATAACAAGCAGCCGATCAATCAAGGAAATAGTAGGTTAAACCGTTAAAACGAGGATGATCAATAAGTGAATGAATGCAATACCTGAATTCAATGTGGAGGGAATTTATTCCGGCTGGAATTGTCTTTAGGCTCGGCTTTAGCTGAATTTCCACCCAACCATCGGGTGAAGGAGCGTAATTTACCATATTGAGTAAAAATTCCGACAAGATCTGCTGAATTCTGGCTTGATCACCATACAGGGCGAGCGTTTTGATCTCTTCAGGAATATCCCGGATCAATTGCAGACCTCTCTCCCTCAGCATTAACATGACTTGGCTAACAACAGCGTCTATCACACTCCCGAGAAAGAATTCAGACTTTTCCAGTTCCAATGAACTGCAAATACGCATTTGTAAATTATGTGTAGCTTGAAAAGACTGGAAAATGCCACAGATAAACTAAAAGAAGAGAAATTTACCCGTCCTCGATGTTCTCCAGATGAACATCTCTGACTATCTTCAATATCTGCTTCTCACACGCGATACTTGTTTCCACAAACTGCCTCTGATCTTCGCTCAAATCCGTGCCCTCCAAGAGAGAATTCGTGAAGCGAATCCCGCTTAATGGACTCTTGATCTCTTGACAAATGTAAGCCAGCTCTTTCATCCTCGAGAAGCTCTTCATATCCTGTTGCCCCTGGAAGCTCAGCCCCTGTTGCGGTTCAGGACTCGCGATTTGCACAAAACAGAAAGCTCCAATAATGCCGCCTTCCATGTTAACCCTCTTACTGGCGGTCAAGAAAGCCTTAACAGCCCTCCCACTCCGATCAAAAAATTGAAAAGTGAATTTGTCGGTTTCCTGCCCAGCAATAGCGTTATGAAGAACAATCATGAACTTAGTCATGGTGTCGGGGCCTTTAAACCGGCAGCAAGACCCGAAAACCTCCCCTACTAACAACTTCCCCATGACTTCACTCTTGCTCCAGCCGGTGAGCTTTTCCATGGCGGTGTTCCATTCAGAACAACAGGTGTTTTCATCCGAGGCAAATATAGGCGGGATCAGTGGGCTGGGACTGTGAACAATAGCCTTGTAATCGCCTTGGATGTGAATAAACTTGTCCATGACCACCTTCGTGTCAGTAACATCCTGACCGACAAAACAAGCCCCGACTATGTTGTTCGTAAAGTCCTTGCTCGAGCAAGCATTTACGACCACAAACACGGCTTTCTTTTGTTCTTCGGATCCAAATGTCTTCAGCTTTATCTCAACATTCTTATCTTCTTCACCTGAGTTCAGTAACCTCCGTCAAAATTTGTCACAAGTTCACATACAAATGTTTATAATTAGACATTCCCATAATCAACCGGACATAGAATGAAGCAAAACGAAACGTTATTAACTCAATCATTACCCTCGTGAACATGTTGAGTGAGTGCTAATTACAATTTGACATGGATGGCGCTAATGGAGAACAGTTTCTCATAATTTCCAGCAACTAAAAAGCTACACCAAGAGAACATTATATAAAATATTGTCATTTGCATTACCAGCTTCTAACCTTCTATCTTTCCTTTCTTATCCTCGCATGAATAATAAGCTAGAGGGAGAATCTTAAACTACAAACAGAAAGTATAACCACATTGGCAATATAAGGGAAAACAAGCTATTACTAAGTGAAAAAAGATACCTCTTAAAGCATTAAGCAATAGCTTTTCAGCAATTTCAGCAGATTCTTTGTGAATGAGATCATGAACTAAGGACTTCCCCATAGCTTCTTCAATAGGCAATCCCGTCAATTCGGCAATCTTCGCATTCCATCCATTTACTCGGCCTTCAACATCCACTGCGAATATCGGTGCTGTAGCAGTCTCTATCAATCTAACCATTTCTCTCGCGACAGAACTAAGCTCATCCATTCCTTGCATATCATGGTCCACAACCTGAGGCTGCTCTACGGGTTTCGCATTGTGTCCTTCAGCATTCTTGAACGAATCTCGCAGTATCAGCTGTAAAGAATGTAATGCATCCATCTCTGCATTCTCCCACGGAAGACTCCGGCTTTTCACCACTTCAAGAAACGCTTTAAAGGAAGAACGCGGATGCATCCTCTGCCCATCATCTTTGTCCTGAGGATGATGCTTAGCACCACCCCATTTCATCTCTTTCGCTGTGTGAGAGCGAAACCAGAACAAGAAATCCCTTTTGGTGATATAAGCCACAGCCATTCCACAAACAGCATCGCCGAGTGCAGCTGCCCCAAAATAACCTGCGTCACCCAAACTATCGGTGCTCAACCCCGTTGAGTCCCCGTGGTAAGTCAGTAGCCACGCCACGATATCCTTTATCTGAGCTTCAGTCGGCGTAACCCCCAAAGGATAGTACTTTCCACGGTAATGCAACGCAGCCCCGTCGCATTTCACAAGGTCCATAATGCTCGGACTCTGAGTAACAATCCCGGTAGGGGAATCGCGAAGAAGCATATCACACAAAAGTGTCTGAGTCCTCAAAACATGCTTCTCCGCCATCTGAGCAGCCAACTGTAACTCCATGTTCAACTGGAGCCCGAACGCTTGCATCAAAAACTCACACGCGTAACGTAGAGGGAAAGGAATGCTCCTAGCTGAAGTATGATGGCCAACTACCAACCCCCAAAGCCTCATCGAATTCCTCCCGCCACCCTTATCCTCTTCATTCCCATTAATCACAACAGCCATGGTCAAAGAGGCGATAGATCCCATATTTGCCATGTACTGAGCGTGGCAACCATGAGGAGCACGAAGCGTGGAACCAACCAAACAAAGCGGCTGCATAAGCGATTCATCCTGAATCACCCTAACAGGACTAGCATTGCAATCCACAATCATCCTAACCCGATTCTGCTTAAACAAAAACCTCGACGCCTGAGGAATATCCGTAGCAGGATAATGCAGCCCGATATAAGGATCCAAATCAGCCCTCTTGCTCTCCGCCACAACCTCACCATGTTCATCCTCATGAAACTTATAGACCATCACCCTATCGTACCCCGTGAGCTCCCTCACACACCCCACCACAGTGTCACACAACAGCTTAATATCCCCTCCCGGGAGCGATTGCAGGTAGGAAATCGCTCTAACAGCAAGTTTCTGAGACTGAACAGCTCCCGCGATAGACAATGCAGGATCCTCTGTCCTAGCAGGCTCTAGATCAATCACAATTCCAACATCCACCCTATGAAGAATCCCATAAAAGGGCTTCCCGGAGTACTTAGCAAGAACCCAAATGGGGTTCAACAAGGTAATTTCGCGAGCCCCGAAAGCTCTCTCCACCAGAACAGAGCTGGAGTTGGTGAAAAGGGACCTAACATCGGTACCTATCACAAGAACATCGGAACTCTCGAGACTGGGAACTGATTGGGGGCTAATCCCAAGCAATTCCCGAGCATTTTCGCTATATCCTATCACTCTAAACGACACTTCATCTACAGCAAGCATACATCCAAAGGGCTGGATATGGCCGCCCCTCTGGATTTTCGACAAATACGCGCTAATCTGCTGCTCAGGAACAGAATGCAAAGGCGTTCGAACCGATTGCGAATAATCAAAAGACTTACCGCTTTCGCCGGATTGCTCAAAAACCGCATGCAGCTTCGCATCCACCGTGTACTGCGCCACCGCCTTGCTCTTGCTCACCGACGTACTCGAAGATGCAGCCCGCCGCTGCTGGGGATTGTTCGAAGCTTTGCTCCCTCCGGAAGCCATCGTTTCTCGAAGAAAAAACCAAAAAAAAATAATCTGTTTTTCACACACTAAACCTCAATGTCTGCGTTAATCCAGCAGAGTTCTGGGATTGTAACGGCAACCCAGTTCAGAAACAAGGAATCGGAGCTGTGGGATCATCGTAAACTTCAGTTCTGGTGAATCAATCAGAGGCAGTGAGTAGAATTATGCTTTTGGTGGTTGATTTTTTTTGGTTTGGTTATCTGTGGACAAAGGTTATGGTTATATAGTAGTACGCTGGGTGGATTCTTGGACACCCTTTAACGCGGAGAAGGGTCAAGGTAGATGCTTTGGATTTTTCTTTTCATTTGATTCTCCATGTGAATCGAATGAAGATGATGACAAGAAGAGCTTAATTTTGGGACCTCATTTTTGCCCTTACCCTTTTCTTCTGTTTCTTTGTGGAGATGTTCATAAACCATAGCAAAAATGTTTGTTATCCATGTTACCAGTTCTGTTTAACTTTGCTTATGAACTAAACTGAAAGGAGTTGAGATCTGCTGTACTGTAAATAACATGTTAAAAACAGTTTATAAGTATTAATACTTCATAAATTTTGTCAAATGTAACCTAAATGAAAGTATGATGAAAAAACTCTCATATTGTAAACAATTTGTTTGATTCTTTGAATTACGATGGTATAAGTATGAGATTTGTGAAAATAGAAATATGTTGAAATTTAATGAATGGTCAAATGCATCTCAAATAAATAATTTGGATAACCTTTTAAACGTTACAATTATATAAAGAGTTCGTCTCTTGAAAGACGGTATTTTCATGAGTCATGGAAAGACAAAGGTTTAAAGTGTAAATTAGAAGAAATCAAGATAAAATTTTCGGGTTGCATGAATCGGGTTATAAATTTTATAATTA
>JAULKM010000001.1:591686-624521 GCA_032355605.1 Rubia tinctorum
AACTATCTACTTTTTGCTATATTAGGAAAAATTTGAAATAAGCAATTTAGAATGGGACGGACTAAAAAGGAAAATAAGCAATTTAAAGTGGGACGGAGGGAGTATTTTAAAAGTTCTTCAAAGTTATAAGAATATTGCTGCAATAAATAAAAGAAAACATTAAATCACCTTATTACTTTCTCATTCACTTATGGTTAGTTGATTTAAAACAATTTTTTCCAAAAAAATCACTCCCTCTGTCTCAGCCATATATGCATACTTTTTGGTCAACTTTCTCATGTCATGTTTGACCACTGATAACTTTAGTTATGTATACTAACTATGCCTTAAAATTTTGATATTTAAAAACTACATGATAAGGGAAATCTAACGATATCTCACATGAAGATATTGGTGCCTATATACTAGTTGAAATTTATGGTCGAATGTATTTTGAGAAAATTGACCAAAAAGTGTGCAGATTTGGATGAGACAAAGGAAGTACTCCCCCAGTTCCAGTTCAAACTTCCTACTTCACTTTATGTCACTATTCACAATCTAACTTCGACCATATATTTGAATAGATATATAAACCACAATATTATCATATATAATATGATTGAATTCGTCGTAATGTAGTTTCTAAATATCAACTATTTATTTGTCTTTATTGTATTTAGTTAAATATTTTAACGGTTAAACATGTTTGCTGATAACTGTGAAAAAAATTCTATGAAATTTGAGGTGAGACAGAGGGAGTACGTCTCAGCCCAAATTACGGCCTAATCATTACACACCGTTCGAGAAACATATTTGACTGTTAATATGTTTAACTGACGGAAAATAAAGAGTTACTTTTTTAGAAAATATTTGTTACGACAAATTCAACAATATCACATACGATAATATTATTTCTCATATATTTATTTAAATATGCGGTCAAATTTTGATAGATAATAGTATCACAAAATAAGTGGGTAATTTGGGCTGAAACGGAGGGAGGGAATGCTATATAATTTGAAGTACCTTCTTATTTACCTGCGGTGTCGAAATGACGGAGCGCTGAAAGCGAATGATTTTGAGTTGAAACGGAAGGCAGTACAGTATAGGTTTCAGCTGCATGCATGGGCCACAAGTTGTCAAGTTGAGGTAGCCACGTGACATGGGGGTTGTGATTAGTGGTTGTCTACTTTGTCACGTGATATTCAGAAGGCAGTGTTTCTTCCTTTTCTGCTCCTAATAATTTTGACTTCAGGATTCCATGGAATGTGAATTGTGAGCATTAATTTTGTTGTTATTAGTAAGTGGCCATATTACTTTCACTACGTCTCCCACTTTTTGTTCACACAAAATAACAAGCCTTGGTGGCTTTATTCTGGCCTCACAAAACCATTTATTTTTATGAGGGTGTTTTATTTGCAAAATTGACAAATGACATTTGTTTTCATATAATATTCAACTTTAGTGGAATGCTAACTCGATTTACACAATATGAAATTTTCATCTAACCTCAAATGCAGAGAATTCGACTTGTAGCGATTATAATGAGTTAAATTGATAGTATAATTTAAGTATTATATCAAATGGTAATTAAAATACATATTAATGAGTCTGTTTGACTTGTTATAAATCTGAGATCATGTAATATTGTAATAGTGATCACGGGATTTTAAGTAGCCACCCGCGGAGTCATGTAAATTGCTCAATAAGATGGTATATCTCATGCATCAGTCAATCTTATTTATTGGGGGGTCTGCAACAATACGAAGTAACACTATAAATACCTGAAGTTGAGTTATCCAAACTGCATGACTCATTGAAAACACGAATTCATGTATCCAGTAACTATGATCACCAAAACAAACACATGAACAAAATCACAAATACACGATTTTGTATAACTAGATCGTCAACAACACGACGAGTTGAATCTAAACAGTAAGATCAGTGTGTAAGAGCAGTAAGATCATTACAAACATATTAATCTTGCTGCTTAGATTGAACCACATTACAAATACATGAAAAAGAATTCTACACTCACTCAATAATATAAACATTAAAATGACAGATCAAACTAGTCTATTGATAGATCAAAATAAGAGCGTCGAAATTTTAGATGCTGAAAAATATAAGATTCAGATTCTTGTTTATCATTTACATCATATCCCGAATATAATTAAATTTAACATTGATTGTGTTATAATATAACACAATCAACTCTTATTGTGTTATAATATAACTCTTAATATTTGCAAAATTTTAATCACTAATTTTACCACCTGTGAATCCTCCTCCTTCGAATTAGTTCTCATACCTAATGTTTTCCAACAAAATCACCCCACTCGATAAGAACGCGCCAACCAAAGGCACAAAATATCGACAGAAATCCTCTCTACTAAGTTTGTTGGGACAAATCCATTTCAGATCACATTGTATTCACGTGAACATAGTACCTTAAATTGACCCACAAAATAATGCAAATCCAACTTTATATCTTCGTTAGGTTGACGCACTTCCTCGTATTATACCCGTACGTTTTCCTAAGAATAGAGGCTCTACCGCTCTAGGTTTGACGCAATGTTTGTCTATGTCCCGACAATCAGACGGCAAACGTTACCTAGCTTATATAATTGAGGGATCGAGATTGATATAATAATAATAATACTACCTCGTTTCGTTGAAAGTGACACCATAGCCTTAGGTGCTTGGATTTAGATGAATGAAATGTGTGGATGAAATTGAATTTAGAAAGAGAAAAGTAAAATGATTGGATGAAATTAAAAGAATCTTGCCATAAAAGGAAAGTGTGTCAAATTAAAAAAAAATAAGCTAAAAAGGAAAGTGTGTCAGTTCCAATGAAAATGAGAAGTAGTTTGATTCACGGTAGTGGAATCGTTTTCTAAAATTAAATTGCAGGCGATTGATTTAGGATGGATAAGGTGACGTGAGAAAGATCTATCCAAATATTTCTATGAAAATGTTGTGTTTCGTGATTTATTGATTTAGGATGAACGAGGTGACGTGAGGAAGATATATCCACATATATATATATATATATATATATATATAAAAATGTTTTGTTATGTGATTTAGTGTCTGTCTGTTGATGTCATGAAAGACAACGTTCCTTACCGGTGCGTGGATATCATGAAAGACAACGCTCATTACTAGTGCGAGGAACTCAACGATGAGACAAGACATCCTTTGTTGTTTGTTACGTTTTAAATTTGACACACTTATCATTCTGAATCATTTTAGGGTTTCATGTATGTGTCAGTCGGATCATCATTCAGAAATTGATTTTAGCTAATAGAATATTAGATAAATTAGAATCAGGTTAAGAAAGAGTATTCATTTCTTAATCTGATTCTAATTTATCTAATATTCTATTATTAGCTATAGGTGTGTTCATGAACCAGTCTGTACTGGTAAAATGAATGGAATTATACCGAAATACAAAGATCGAAACTAGATTATATGGATTTCTTGCCCAGTTTTCTGTCCACGTTTTTAAATATTTCAGAATTCAATCTAATCCGGTCTAAAATCATTTTTCCGTCCAAATTTGGATAGGCTGACATTTTACTCACACACATTAACGGTTAAAAAATTAAGTTAATATAATAGTTTAAAGGGGTTAGTGAATGTCAGTTTCACTTAATAACTTTTACTTACTTAATAACTTTTAAAGATAAAAATAATCACTTTGAAATTTTCAATATAAAATTTTAAAATAAAGTTGGCAAAGTCTTGAGAAAGACGGTCTTTCCATATGCTTATGGAAAGACGGGGTTTAATTATAATAATAAAAGGTAAAAAGTCTTTGTTGCAATATTAAAGTTTTATTATGGAACGTGTAGTAGTTATAAATTTTATAACCCGGTTCATACAACCCGAAAATTTTATCTTTATTTCTTCCAATTTACACTTTAAACCTTGATCTTTCCATGACTTATGGAAAGACCGTCTTTCAAGTGATGGACTCAATAAAGTATACTAAAGTCCAATACAATTAATATTGACCGATCCAAAATTAGAACTATTTGAAAACGGTTCAAAATCAAAATTATTTAGGTCCAGTTTTGATCCTAAATATCCATTAACCAATTCGATCCACAGTCTAAGATTTTCTGTCATTCCACTTCTAACCAATCCGTTTCCAGTCCAGCTTTGAACTGACTAACACTTCTAATTAATGTGTTCATATAGCAACATGCCAACGGTGCACTAATTAAAGAATTGATTATACTATAATTTCAAATTAATTATACGAGCTTTGATGATGTAATTTTAAGATCTTTGTAAAAGACGGTAAAATTCAGTCCTCTTGATATTAAAAAAAAGAGTTAAGAGCTAAAATAATTGTATGATTTGGTTGAAATTGGCAATCTAACCATGTAAAATCTGAAAATGCAATTCTAACCGTATTATTTGGTCGAAAGTGTCAGTCTAACCTTGTCAGCTTGAATTTGGCCGGAAACCACTAAAATGGTCATTATACCCATGATTTAAAAATATTTTTAAAATAAAAAATCTGAAATAATAATTTTATCCTCTTCTCTCCTAAAAACTCACCCTCTTACCCTATTCTGTCCCAAAAACCTAGACCCTATCTCCATTCTCCCTCTCTTCTCTCCCAAAAACTCACCCACTTACCCTCTCGATCGAACGACGCCACCAGTTTTTCCCTGTTGTGAATCAGGTAGGGCAGACGGAGCGAAGGATTGAAATGGGTGTGGTGAATTGGATAGGGCAGGCGGAGCTCCTTCGCAGTGGTGTGGTGAGGTGAATCAGGTAGGGTTTTGGAGGGTTAAATCGGGTAGGGCAGGCGGAGCGGAGGATTGAAATGGGTGTGGTGAATCGGTTAGGGCAGACGGAGAAGAGGAACGACGGTGGTGTGGAGATGGCACCACCCGTGGTGCTGGCGGCGACAAAATGGGCGATCAGTTTCTGGGTGGTGGCGATGGGGAGGTGAGGTGGTGGCGAATGGAAGATAGAGTTTCGAGCGGCGAGTCTGGCTGGGTGAACGGATGAGGGGCTGAGAGCGGTGAAAAGCGGGGCTGAGAGCGGTGAAAGACGGTGCTGATGACAGATTGCTTTAGTTTTTAGAGGCGGGGTGGCTAGGAGTGGTGAAGGGTAACGGGTTTGGTTGGGAGGGGTGGCTGGGTGAACGGAGGGGTGGCATATTTAATCAGGCGGCGGCGGAGAAGGTTTAATCAGACGGTGGAAGGCGGCTACAATATACCATATTCTGACGTCAAACACTATATTCTGGAGGCAGCGACAGACCAACTGTGTTGGAGCGGCGGAGCAGCAGCGGGTCTATGCGGGTGGAAGTGGTGCTGGGCAAAACTCCAGATTAAGATGATCTCCAGATTCCGACAGCTGGTGACGGCGCGGCGGTATCAGAGCGGCAGAGGCGGAGCATCGTCAGCCCTAGTTTTGGAGATGATGATGAAGAACACTAGGGGTGTTTTATACATTAAATTTTTAGTTTTAAAATTGGGGGTGTTTTAATCTACTTAGATTTGGTCAGTGCCGGAATAGTGCCAAAATGTTATATCGGCATTTGATAAAAAAAGTTAGAGTTAAAATTACACTTTAATATTATACAGAGTGAGATTAACACTTCTGAAAAATAATAGGTTAAATTTGTATTTTACCTAGGAAAAACTACACTTGCCAAATGATGATTAATGAAAAGACTCGAGTGCCCTAAATTCTTCAGATTTTTTATTTTATAGCACTGGGTTTGGCAATGTAATTGGAGATAAATACTTCTTTCCTCCTTTTTAAAATATATATATATATATATATATATATTTTGTAGAATTCACATGAACCAAGTATAGATGTATTATTGAATACAACAACATTCTGTTATTACTTCCACAAATAGAAAGGCCGAAAATCAACCAGAAACACGAACTAACTCAGTTCATACTCCTGGATATGGTAAAATGTAAACCCTGGACTAAAACCAAGTGTCTAATACCTGCTTTCAGCAGTAGAAAACACTACTGATCGTCTAAACATCAAATCATCAGAAAATTTCGAATGGAATCGACATGGCAACGTGTTCGCGAGCGCGAAACCCTCACTTGGTATAAAGAACGTCTTCCCAAGGGTGTCGATAGAGTGGCTGCTTCAGCCTCTTCTGATCAAACGTGTGCCTGCGAATTTCAAAACGCATAAAAATCAGCCTATGTCAAAGACTATGAGACAACGAGGTTGAGGACATGATCAAAACTCAGAACTCACCCGATGAGACCAATGGAACGGGCGAGCACAAAGAGCCCATTGAGGTATCCAATCTCAACAATCTCGTCGATTTCCTGTTTGGTGAACATTCCGCTCCCGGCTAGCAGGTCAAGGAAGAGTGACCCGATGGCGCCATCAACGTTCATGACAAGGTTGTTTGCCTTTGAGAGGGTGTAGGTTTCGACAGTCACAGCGTACTCCATGTACTTCACGGAGGGGAAGTTTTCACGAGCGTATCGCTGCAAAAGTTCTACTCTCTTGTCTCTGTTGTCTCCTCTCTTAATCCTTAAACATATCAAAGAGCATTTGTCCAATGTTAGAACTAGGGATAAAGTACACCAAAACCAATCAATCATAGTTGGGCCATCCCCCAGCTTATTTTCTGCTGAACTGAACTTTACTAAAAGTAAGAGTATTGAAAAGTATACTAAACTAAATTTCATCATATCAAACTTCTGCTGCTGAGCAGAACCTCAGTACAGATAACTTCAGTACATACAAATAAGCTAAAGTAAACTATTCCATTCGAGTTAACGAAAAAGATTCATACCTGTGCCCGATTCCTGGCACACGGATACCCTTCTTTTTCATGCCTTCGACAAATTCGTAAGCCGTCAGATTCTACAGGAAGCAAGCATTTACTATTTAGACACTAGACGAGAAACCATGATAAGGGCAGACAAAATAGAAGTGATTCCCATGACGTTAGAACTTACTCTGTCATAAGCATCCTTAAAGTAACGAGCAGCATCATCAATGGCACCGCCAAATCGGGGACCAATAGTCAACAAACCTGTTTCAGATTTTTTAGAATGTTTTATTTTTAAATGCTGATGAATAATCTTCAATACTTAGGTAGTCAGAAGGATATCAACGACTGTACCAGAAACAAGACTGGATACCAGATCTTTTCCGGCTCTAGCAGTTACGATAGTGTTGTGGGCCCCGGATACACAGGGACCGTGGTCAGCACACAACATGATGCAAATCTGGTTCGAGCGGAAAAAAAGAACAATATAAAAAACACAAACTTGCAAGAGAGTCCTGATAGAGTTAAAAGGCTTAGTAGAAACTCACCTCAATGAAACGAGAGCAGTATCGTGGAAGGCTCCGCTTGAACCATAACAAGGAAATGACATCACCGACGCCAAATCCCTGTTCGACTATGGAAGACATAGGAATGCCAGCATAGCATGGCTCTTCACCTGTTCAACAGAATGTAAATCAGTAATCGGTAAACGAACAATGCGAAAATTCAAGTTCTGTTGCAAACCTCTGTCGTCAGAGATGGTGGAAATGATATGAGTGGGAGCCCTGACTTTCCCGCTCTTAATTGCCGTGTTAAGATCCTCTGGGATTGGTGGAGGCGTCACTTCCTTCACCGGAGAGATTTTGCCATCTGCACTCTGGTGAAACCACCGGGCGGTTAAGTAAATCTACCTAGAGGCAAAAATTACTATGAGAGAATAATAAATGCGCACCAACTTAGCGAATGTCTCTTTGATAGCATCTTCGAGTGCTTCAAACGAGCTCGGGACAACAGCACCAGCATCCTTCAGTGCCTGATTTTTTGCCTGTGCAGATTCCATTTCACCGCCACTCTTTGCACCCTGAAAGCAAATATTTTCGAAGAACATGGGATATTATTATGTACTTTAGATACCGATATATGAAGAATAAGAAGCGAGAAGCAATACTCACCGCATGACCAAACTGTACTTCGGATTTGAAAAGCGTTGCGCATGTGCCACTAACCCAAGCCACCACGGGCTTGTTAATCTTTCCCTGTTTGAGGGCCTCGACTAAGGAATATTCATCTCTCCCGCCGAGTTCCCCAAGAACAACCATCATTTTAACCTACATCGAACCCAAAAACACACACAAACTTCAGATTAGCAAAACAACTTAATGAGCCAAGGTTTCAAACTTAAGCAATGATGTATCACATTTTAAGTAAATGATTGTAGATCAAATATCATACACCAATCCCGAGTTTGGCTCAATTATATACCTGTGGAATGTTGTTAAACCGCAAAACATGATCAGAAAGTGTAGAACCAGGAAACACATCTCCTCCGATAGCAATACCTGCAATTTCAGAAAGAAAAATTAAAAAGAAGCCCATATAAGCTCCAAGATTTCCCAGTCCAAACAAAATACATGACTTTACAGATATACTGCATTACCTTCATAAATTCCATCTGTGACACGAGCAATTGTGTTGTACATTTCGTTAGACATGCCACCCTGAACAAAGGGATCAGAAGTAAGATAGAATCATTGTAATAACAGTAAGACAATGATTGGAGCCATTGTGTAAAATGTTCAGATGTAAAGATGATCCTTGATGATCACGTACCGATTTTGAGACAAAACCAACAGACCCAGGCCTGTAGAGCTTGCATTGGATGATGTTATCAATTGTTCCGGCAGTGTCACCGATTTTAAAGGCTCCAGCTTGGATGCCACCAACAGTAGCCGGGCCAATGATAACCTAGAATCAGTATTTTTTGTATTATTATTACTATAGGTCCCTATATTGGACAAGAAATAGTAAAACATTTCAAACGACATCCTCTTTACCTTGTTGTTTGAACGGGCATAAGCAATCAACTGCTTAGCGTCTGCCTCGGGTACACCTTCTGCTATGATAGCCACAACTTTAATTGTCGGCTGCTTAAGTGCAGCCATTGTTGAAGCAGCAGCACTGCAGGTACAAAATGCTTAGATTCCATCATACAGCTCCTTTAATATCTCTACTAATATCAAGGAAAATTAGACAAACCTTCTATAAGATGCAAAGTTGATGAAAACATCAGCGGTAGGATGCGCGGCACAAGCAGCTTCAATGCTGGAAACAACAAGATGCAAGAAAAGGAGAATTTTTAAGGTCGGGCATAATAAGGGAGAGAAAAATAGACAAACACTAAGCAATCAGATGAAGCTATATGAACCGGATCCTAAACAAGTTGAATGTGTACATTCCACTATTTGGATCATTATAATAATAAACGTTTTGCCTAGCTAAAGCATTGTCAGAAAATTGATTTGTTCCACAATCCCAAATAGAAATAAACAGAGAGAACTGACAATAGTAATGAGCCAAATTCACCAGAAAGCAGACAACTAAGCAAATCAAGAAAAATTCAAAAGGCATGGTACTCACGTGGAATGTACAAGGATTGCAATTTCCTCTTGACCAAAAAAGAGTTTTTGAAAACCTTCAGAACCCGGATGTATGATTCCAGCAACAGATGGTGTTTCTCTCCCTGTAGATTGATTTAATAACCACGATACACACTAATCAGAATTCTAGATACAAAGCATAACCTCAAGGCTCAAAAGCACAAAAAAATGGTACACGAACCACAAAGGAAGTCAAAATCCAGCATCCGCTGGATCGGAAGCTGCTTGAAATTATAAAATAACGCTTGTGTAGTCTTGGAGAAAAGCTGCCCGGTAGCCATGGCTTTCGCTTAAATAAATGTTCTGTTCAACTGAAACAATCAAGAAAAGAAACTTCTTGTTAGGACCCCGAAACTTGGTAGAAAAAAATTCACAGCCTTCAAACAACAAACAGCACATGAAACATTCAACCACTGGATTGATCGGACACCTTTCTTAAAACTTGTTAAATGAATAATGCATCAGACATAAAGATCTTCAAAGCATGACATAAACCTAAACTATCAATATCCCTTCCACCACAGTTCTAGAATAGATCCAGAGCAGAAAACTCAAAAATTCAACCTCAAAACGCAACTCATCCAAGGTGTTCTATTCAATCAACGATTGAATGCATGGAGTAAGCGATCAAATACACAGTTAAAGATAAAGACACATCTCAAAGCCATCCAACCAATAACCAAATTCACATACTTCATACAACATAATGAATGAAATATTCACAATCCATTTTAAGTCAACCACACAAACAACAAACAACTAAGCATTCATCCCGCTATACAGGATCAGCTATACGTAGATCTATCACAATTGGCAATGCAGCCATGATCACCATACTAACCAGTAATAAAAATCCCAACTTTATCAAGATCCCACCACCAGAAATCCAAATCAATAAAACATCACTTCAAATAGTATCCAGAGCCTCAACTACACAACAAAATAAAGTATAGAGATTCCCACTTTCCAGCTTCCTCGGACACATCGAAAAACAAGTGAACAAAAGATAAAAGGGGATTCAGCGATCCAATCACAACAACATTATTTCGCATAAAAGACACAAACCCGGATCAATACCCAGCCAAAACACAATTACAAAAAACCCACAAAAACTAACAGATCAAAATCTTCCGAAACTTTAGTGCCAACCTGTTTGTCTTAGCGTCGGAACAGAACACAATGGAGGAGTGGAATCCTTGAGAAAAGGACCAGATATATATGTGTGTATATGTAGGGACAGAGGTTTAATGGGGTGCGGGTGCAAACATTAAAATCCCATATATTATTATGGTTAAAAATTGGAACTTGGTGAGTCTGAAACTTCAATTGTGGAATTATTTATGGAAGTTTTCGGACATTGCGGTTGCAGCTAACTCACAGTCCTGAAGTGGGTACGTGGCCAATCGGTAGTTAGATCACAACTAGTATTATTGATTTGGGAATTCTAATAATCTTTTTTTCCTTTATCAAATTGTATTGGAATAATAAAATAGTGTCCAACTTTATTTTTCATCAGTTCATAATTTTGTATCATTCAGATTTGCAATGGTTTAAAGTGCAAAGTATTTTTTTCTATGATTGGTCAACCTAAAATAAGGATCATACAATTTCATTTGTTACTAGTGCGAATTTTAATCTTTTCATGTAACAAAAAGTTCAAAACGACATCGTTTAGTTATTTCTTAATACAAAAATATTTGTATAATTGGTCACACTATGGTAAGGGTTGTCTAAATTTATTTATTTTATAATTAGGTATATTAACCGTTCACATTGAAATTTTCTAAAATGAATTTGTTTAGTTGTTCCGAATTAAAAAGTCTTTTTTTTGTTTATTTTGTGAGTGCGTGTTTTCATAGACTAACAATGAGTAGGAATTGTCAAACTTCATTTTTCATCAACTGAATATTATCTTTCATGTCTGAAAAAATCCAAAACGCCTTAGTTTAGTTGTCTCTTGATTCTAAAAGTATTTTAAAATAATTGGTACGCTAGAATAAATATTGTCCACTTTCTTTTTCTGTCAACTATATATTTTAGAATTTCACATCTGAAAAGATCTAAATCACCTTCGTTCAAATGTTCCTTGATCTGGGAAGGGTAATCAATTATGGTAGAATAATAAATATCCAACTCTGCCAATCAGACATTTTAAATCTTTCACATGTATAAAATCATAAAACAACATTATTTAGCTGTTTTTTCATTTTTAGATTCTTCATTTTTAATTGATTTTTGTAGGTAAGTGTGTGTTTTTTGTAAAAAGTTTTAAAACTGTGCCGTTTAGCTGTGTGAGTGCGTTTTTGGTAGTTGAAGTTCTACTAAGAAAGCATACCATAACGGCTGAAAGCCTCGAAGGAATTGGTTAGGTAGACCGGAAGGTTGGATTTCAGTCTTCTGGACTTGCTGGAGGTTGGGGGTTTGCCATTTTTGTTTTTTTAGAAAAGTATTTTTATAACCATACTTAATTGGTATAAGTGTTAATATAACCTTTCAGTGTTCGAAAGTGTCAATATAACCTTTCAGTGTTCGAAAGTGTCAATATAACCATACCTAGTTGACGTAAGTGCAAAACTACCCATTCCAACCAATTTTAGCCAGAATTCTGTGAAACTATCATTTTACGTTCCTGAAAAAATTTATATTTTTTAAAAAAAAATGAATTGACTTTTATGCCCTTAACCCTAATATTCTCCAACCATTTCTCCTCTTTCATCTCTTTGTTCTCCTCTTTTCTTCCCAACACCATTTCTTCTTCCCTCCGACGCCATATCTTCCACCAATTTCTCCATTTTTCCCGTTCACTCATTCGTCGTCGTTCGTTCCTCGCCGGCACTGTTCAATTGCGCCGTCGGCCAGGGTTTAATTGTGTGACTCGCGTTGCGTCAAACTTGTCGTGGTGGTGGGGGAGGGATGAGGGTTGTGGCTTGAGGGAATGGGAGTGCTAGTGGTGGTGGCGGGGGATGGGGTTTCACAACGGCGGGCTAGGGCTGGAGTTTCACGGCGGGGTTGGGGTTTAGGGTTGGGATTTCACAGTGGGGCTATGGATGTTGTTTAGGGTTAGGGTTTTAAGGCTGGAGGAAGAAGTGGTGGAGGGAGGGGTGGTGGCCAGAGAGGAGGTGGCGGCTGGGCTGGGGGATGGTGGGGTGGTGGCCTGAGGGTAAAATTGTCTTAGTACCTTTAGGCTTTAGAGCAAAATACATTTTAGTCATTTTATGTGCGGTCAACGCCGAAAATGATGCGTTAAGGTTATATTGACACTTAGATCAACTAGTTATAATTATTTTTGCACAAAAAAATATCTGAGAATTATATTGATTTTTACTCAAATAGATATGGTTATGTTGGTATATATCCTTTTTTTGAGGAAGGGTAAAAGATCATCGTTTTACACAAAAAAATTGATTTTTTGTTCCATTCGTTGTCTTTTACAATTATTTTTTCTGAAAGGTAATACTCCATCTGTTTCACTATGTTTGACACATTTACCATTTTCGTATATTTTTTCTAAGATTATCACATTTCCTTTTATGACAAAAAGTATATTATTCTCCGTCATTCAATAAACTTTTACTATATTCATTCAATTATCTCCACATAGTTCAACTTGCAAAAATAACAACACCGAAATTTCGGGTGCCAAATATAGTGAAATGGAGGAGTACTGAAGTACGGTAGTTTAAATGGTATTGAACTGTGCCTCTAACAAACTAGTATTAATATTGTCTTTGATATACATTCTTAAAGAGTAATGATAAAAAAGTGAAAATTTATAGTGAAATTACATAGTGACTGATGTGACATAATTAAAAAGACAATTGTATCTATAAATAGTTGTAACTCTTAAGGAAAGTGATTTGTAATTTAGTCAGTTACTAGCTTTCACGTCATTCCGTACGAGTTTCACTTTGAATTTTCACTCTCCCTAACATCACTCATTATTAAAATACCATATAATTATGGTCCTTGATTGGCAGCCACAAGTTTGGGAGTAATAACTTATTTCAATCTACACTAATCATATTGTGAGTAATAAGAGGTTGCAATTTTTTAAACATGAATTAGAGGTCAGGGCCTTAGTATTATTATATAAAATATTATTTTAATACATATGACCCAATAAAATACCACTAATCTTATGTACTTGTACATATGTTAACCAGGGTACCTAATTATCATTATTGCAACAAATTTTGTTGGACATTGTTATCCTCCATCGGTTCTTTTACACAACATGATTGGCCTCAATTGCAAGCTATAGTAGTTGAAACGATAAATACAACTTCTCTAAACTTTCAAGCACTCAATTACATACATACATATACATATATATACATACATATACATATATATACATACATATACATATATATATATATATATATATATATATATATATATAAAAAAAAGTTGGTGTAAAATCAATGGATCATTTGATCAACCACCACAAAATGTGACAATTCATAAATTATTAAGAGGAAGGAGACTCTATATCAAGAGAAATTGAACTGAGATGAAATCAAATACTTTATAGAAAAATAAAAATAAAAATGAAGTGCAGATAAATTGTAAAAAAATATATTCTTAAATTAGGCAAATAAACTTGTGAGCATACGAAACTAAGACAATTTTGACATGTTTTGGAAGTCTAAGGCCAGCTAGACCGGCCAAATAATCTGCCAACTACTTTTGTCACAATTTATCATTAAAGCCACATGCTCACCAAAGACTTTTATTATTATTTTTTAAATCATGCTCACCTAACCTAAGCCTTAAAATAGTCAATGGAATATTTGATTTGATTTGATTTTGAATTTATTAAAATTATCTTTTCTTTCTGTTATGATAAGAGTTCTCAAAATGTTTTAGAACTATTATGAATAATATAGTTTCGATCAAGATATGTTTCACGCCCTACTTTAAAAATTGGATGTATAATATTGAATATTTTAACGGTACCTATTGCACATTTATACATGAAAAGTAAGATTTTTAAATATATTTCAAAACCAAATATTCATGTTTTAGAGGATTAATGGGCAGATCATGTTTGACTTTCAAAATTGATAGTGAAAATTTTCGAAAATAAACTGTCAAAGTTCCGAAGTTAAACAATTCTACCAATAATTCATTGGACGGTCATATAAATCATATTCAACTGATAAGTGGAATGTTGATAAAATCCCACAGCTATAAAAGTCAGAGTCAAAATAAACTTGTAAATCAGTCAAAATGGGCATGTATAAAGAATTAAACCATGATTATGTCAGTGTAGGCACATTAAAAGGTAAATAATCAGTTTACAGTAAGAATTAAATCTGAAATCAAGCACCATATAAAAATTCAGTGTTAATACTGAATATTCCCAACTCCAACTCAAACAATGTGGTACCACCTAGTAATTCTGATTAGAGTAATGATATTCTCAGCGAAATATTATAGTGAATGATGTTGTATTAAAAAAATGACTAATATATTCATTGTTTGTTAAACTTTTTAAGGAAGTTGATTAGTGATTTGGCACATTTATTAATGCCACATCATTCACTTTGATGTATCACTATATATTTTCAAGAGTATCATTACTCTTCTGTTTAACAGTTTTTATAAGAAAAATAAGTATAGAAACACGACTCTCCGTAAAATCAAATAAAGTACTGTAATAAGGATCTAAAGGAGTTGATTTGTTTGCGAACAACTCGATCAAATCTGGAGAACTAAAATTTATAGTTTCGCAGCTCGAGAAATTTTAAATCCAAGTCATTTACACTCTATACTACATGTACATGAGCTTCCAACTTTTCAATGAAACCCAGATAAGTGCCTAATTTAAACTTTCTATATAATTCTTTAACAGGTATCAAGCTCTACTATAGGTTTTAACAGTTGCGACCAGAGCAAGTGCTTCCTCTAGTGCCACAAGAAGATGTTCAGGATGATGTTCTAACAAAGCAGCTGGTGTATGCTGAGACTGCGCGTGCGCCAAAACTTTTCCGACCACCTGATTCAGTGACATTGTTAGATCACGTACTTTTCGCCTGAACTGAATCGAACATAAGTGCAGTTAAGTTGAAAAGAACAGTGACGAAGCCAAGGGCACTGAAATTACTAACCTTTCTTGCATACCCTCCAAATGCCACTCCACCAACCAAAGCATTTCCTTCACTCTCTAATACCCCTGAAAAAGGATTCAAAACTTACATTTGGAGCATTCTTATGAGAAGCATAAGATGGAGAGCGCGATATAATACCGCCTACAGTGTCTGTTTGGAATAGCCCCTCCTTTTTCAGCCCGTCAGCTGTGTGAGCGTTGGTGCCACCGGCTAACTGAAGAAAACCTGAGACGATAGAGGTATAGAAAGGCACTTTTAGTGACACACAAAGTTGCGTTTCAAATGAAGATAAGTAAACTAATGGCAGTAAAATGAACCTTTAGGCCTGCCTTTTGCAGAGGCCATACGCAGCGCGAGAGAAATCGCTGCCCTCGTGGCTCCTCGCCCGATGTCTCCACTCATGGGACGACCATCCAGCTTCATCAAGCATTCGGTACACAAATCATCAAGAACCTTAGCAGAACAGAAAAGGTAAAAGATGATTCACAAAAGTTGGGTTTTTCATGGCCTAAACCTGCCACAAGTTGAAGCAGCTTAAGTTGGATTGCATGATGGAATACAACGTGTTCATGGTAGATATCGTTGAATCCTTCATATCAGGCATACTAACCTGCATTCAGACAGGAAATGTGTGATAGTCCAATGTCATTAATTAAATATGATCAGAAGTAGCCATTCGCAAAAATTTACATACTGCCACTAACTTCAAATGATCAATCGAATCCCCCAAACTGTTCCAAAGTTCTTGAAAAGAATCCAAGTGCCTAACAGAGAAGAAAATATATGAGCTATACAAATGGCCTACAATCATCCATGTTTTGTAAAAACTCAAAGTTTGACAGCTATAAGTTTACCTTCCACTTGTGTGAATCTCAAGGGCATCAACATCAGCTCGTTTAAGAAGTTCAGCTGCAGTAGTAACATCTCGTACGTATGTAACTGCTCCTAATTATTTAAGCCACATAAGCTTTTAGAAATACTGGTTCAGTACAAACATGGAATAATAGAAAGCAAATGATATCAGGCAAATTTAAGCCTTTTGCACTCACTTATTTTGTCATAAGGGCAAATCGGTATGCACCGGCCACATCCATAGCAGCGCTCAGCTTGTACTCCACCCTGTTTACGGACACAGTTCATAACTTTACAAAATGCAAACTAAACCTTATATATTGTTTAGTACTTCTGGAAATCTCACATGTTCTCCTTATGTTAAAGAGCGTTTATTTTGATCCTGAAAACTTGTATTATCAATTTTCAGGGCCCTAAGTTCAACTTGATGAAGATGCTTGAAGTTAAACTTAGGACTCCCAAGGACTGAAAAGGAAAGATGTGGAACTAAAATGCAACATTTTCAACTCAAGGAACCATATTGAGTTAGAGGACCAACACACGAGACATCTCAAGCAAGAAAACCTTAAATTTAAGGCTGCATTTGTATAGTCTCATTTCAAGTCTCACCTGTAGAATTTAACTTGTTTTAGCAGTTCTCTATTATTCAAAACATCAGAAAATAAACCAGTTCTTGAAATAACAATGAACCTGGAATCCACTTTTCGAGCTTTCTCCTAGGATTGCATCAGCTGGACAGACAGCCTCACACGGTCTTGTGCAATTGGGTGGACATTCATTTGGATCAAACTCTACCACATTCATAACAAATCATATCAAGCATTCTACCCAAGTACCAACAACATTATAAAACAACAAAGGACAAAAGATACCCGCTTTACGGAAATGGGGATCCTCATCATCATTAACGCTAACCATGACCCAAGGCCTGCGAAACGGAACAATGGCTCTTGCAGCTTCAATCCCTTCATTCACAGCAGTCACCACTGATTCCTCAGCAGCACAATCAATGCAATCAACTGTAAAAACAACCAGAATTCCTCAGAAAAATAACACTTTTTTGTAGCATTAAGCATCACTTATTTCGTAGCATTTCGCATAATACTATCACAAAAACATGACAGATTTCTTTTGAACTAATTATTTAGCGGGTAAATCTGAATGACAGAATGAGTACAGGTGTTACAGCGACGGAAAAACAAGGTAAGATACTGAATTTTCTGACCTCCAGCAATAGTATAAACCAAAGACAGATTCCTGATATCAGCAACATCCTCGAAACTAGCTCCACAGATGAGCTTAACCCAGTTGCCCGATTGGAGAGATTCGATTGGAGATGTAATTCTTGAAGAAATCCCAATTCTTGATACCAAATTCTTCACCTTTTCAAGGCCTTCTCTTTTGCTGCCAATGATGCCAGCATTTTCCTGCTTAATAACTGTTCAAGAAGTATGAAAGAATAACAGAGAAATTCAGTTTGTTTAGTTTAAGGATTACGAAGAGTGGGATTTAATAGAGGCTTACCTTTTGGAATGTGTTGATTGAGGAAAGCGCAGGAAGATAAGCTGAGTGCCATTACATTCTGGGCAAAAGCAAGAGAAACAAACTAAACACACAAAGTTTGTTTATTTTATCTTGAGACTTGGGATGATCGCGAGTCTAGAACCCAACCCGATTAAAACCCACAAGATCTAGGCTCTTTAGGTCGGATATGATTTCAAAAAATGTAGACTCATCGGGTCTGAGTCTGATTATGAGTCTAAATTTTTAAATACGGGTTCTAGTCTAAAATAATAAGACTCAGACCCGACCCAAACTCAACCCGTAGACCCATATAAATATAACTAAATATAATTTTATCCAAATTTCTAAATTACTTTCATATTCTCTTTGTGTTTTTATTTCAGATTCAACAAATAATATGTATTTTATATTGTTGTTATCTTGAAAAAATAATTTTAATTCATATTGAAATTCAATTATTTGCATTTAAGATAATATACATATTTTATTTAGTGAAGAAAACAAAATATAATATTAAACCCATTTAGGACCCAAGACCCGTTTAGACCCATCAGGTCTAAAATTTTCAGACCCTACGGGTCCGGGTCGGGTATGTGTCTTATTAGACCCGACCCATGATCTGAGAGAAATTTAGAAATATATACGCCCTCCGTCCCGCTATAAATTGTTTAGTTATTTTTTCACGATTTTCAATGAGCATGTTTGACCGTAAATATCTCTAGTTACTTATAATAACACCGCATAAAAAATTATATTTAAAAAATAGATGTTAAAATGAATATAACAATATCTCACATGATATTTTAATTATATATATAAATTTATATTTCCGGTCAAAGTTTATAAAGTTTGACTCCAAAAAAAGTAATTAAGCAATTTATAATGGGACGGAGTGAATACCAATTACCAAATTGTAAATTTTGGTTAAAGAAGGGTACCAATTTGAATATTTTCTCCATTTCATTCATTCAAAAGTCTAGTAAGAGTGTGTTCGTTTGCTGATTTACTCATAATTTAAACAGATTTAAATGTTAAAAAAAGCTGTTTAGTTTAGATGTATAAGACTTCTTCTTTTTTGAGAAAGATTGTTTGTTTCTAAGTAGGACATTTTCCATTCGGATTGGTCCTTTCTATTGACGCAATTGATTTTGAGTTTTAGGTTATTAATTGAATATCACTATTTAAGTCTCTATTAAAATTCAGTTTAAGTAATCTCGCCGTCCCAACTCAAATTTCACAAAAAAATAATAATCACAACTCAAATTTCACAACAAAAAAAATCAATCAAATTTATCGAAGTTTGACCCATATATTTAAATCAGTTTACAAGCAATAATATTATGGTATAAGATACCATTATATTCGTCGTAACATGAAGTTTTTAAATATCAACTTTATGTGCTGTTATTATGCGTAGTTACATATATTTGCAGTCAAATATATTTACTTATTTTCGCCCGGATATTATTTGTCACATTCAACAAGGAATCAGTTTTGAGAGAACTGGGCCTTAATTTGGAGGGAAAAAAAATCACTAAGAGCATCTCCAATGGCAAGTTACATGATTGTGTAGCTTGGATTGCCATGTCACTTTTCAAGCGGATGACGTGACAAACTGCATACTTCCGCAATGGTAATCTTAGCTACAAAGGTCCCACATGTTTTTTTTATTTTTATCAAGAATTCGTATTGTCATTAAAAATAACTATATATATTTATCCAAATGATACTTTGTATTTTATATACAAATTATATTGATTAATAAAATAAAATATTATATTTATCACATTTTTATATTTAAGTGACATACTACTTGCAAAATTAGTAATTATATTTTTATTAAATAATATCATAATTATAATATTCAAGTTGTATGTAAGTCGAATTTGAATGGAACTATATTTTTCTTATGATTATTCTCCTTAGAAATAAGTATGGAATGTCATGAGAATATATTTGATGTATTTTTATTCTATTATTTTGATCTTTGCATTTGGAATAAAATTTTATTGGTGTAATATTTATTTAATTTTAAAGGTAGAATACCGATCAAAGTTTGGATAAATATTGGAAAATATTGTTAAGATTTATTTAAAAAGTTGAGATTTGTTGCAACTCAACTACATTTATTCAATTGGGACCACTCGCATTTAATGTTAGCATATTTACAAGCAGCTCCTAGACAGTTGGAGATGCTGTAATTACCCCTTAGGAAACGACCAATTGATTAATGACGCTAACTTAATAAGCAATTAATTAATAATCAATGCCACCATAAAACAACCACATTAAACCTGGCGTTACTTCCTTTCTTCCACCTTTTTTCTCTAACAAACTCATCCCTTCAATCTTCAACACTGAAACAACAAAAACACAATCACTCAAACAAAATCCCCAACAATGTTTCCTTTGTGAGGAAAAAGGAAAGGATTTCCATTTCATAGTATCAGTAAACGTCCAGTAACGTTTGACAGCGGACTAATGCACGCATTATGAAATGAATCTCCTGATCAAATGGAACCATCAGATTCATGGCATGGATGAAGAAAAGGTGATGATTATGTGGATATATGAATCTCTAGCCAAAAGAGTATGCAATATGCAAATCTCTACCCCAAAAAAATAAATCATTCTTTTGTTCCTATGTTGTTAGCAGATCCTGAGGTATGAACATCCACATCCATTGTTTCTTGTTTCTTGGAATCACCTATACTTTCATGGCAGACAAAGGCTTTTCAGCTGGGGTTCATAATCACACTCACACTCACACTCACACCCCTCCTGATTCGCTCATTTTGTCCTGCGGTTCTTCGAGCAACGAGCACGACGACAATGGCAGAATCTGGGCCCCAGATTCCAAATTCTTAACATCCTCAGAGAACTCAGTAGTTGCAATGGCAGATTTCCAGGACTCTTCCTTGCCTTCCAAGATTCCTTACATGACAGCTAGGTTTTTCACCCAGGAATCCAGTTACTCTTTCCCGATTTCGCGAAACAGCCGCCATTGGATCCGCCTCCATTTCTACCCCTCTTCTTACAGTGATTTTAACTCCTCGGATGGGTTCTTCGCGGTTTCTGCTAATGGGATCAGGCTCCTGAGCAACTTCAGCGCCGCGATCACGGCTCAGGCTTTGACACAAAGCTACATAGTCCGGGAGTTCAGCCTCCAGCCGGTTCCCTCGGGGAAGATCAACCTCACATTCTCACCCTCGGTTTCCATGGATTCGGCTTATGCATTTGTGAATGGGATTGAGATCATTTCCACCCCGGATATCTTCGCGCCGGCTGCATGGGTGGGGTTTTCGGATCATTCACTCGAGTTTGGGTCCAACACATTGCAGACTATGATCAGGCTGAATGTTGGAGGGCAGTTTATCGCGACTAAGAATGATTCAGGCCTTACTCGGACATGGTACGATGATACTCCTTATGTTTATGGCGGCGCGCTTGGCGTGGTTTCAGAAAATGATAGAGGGGTGAAGATTAGGTATCCTCCTGATTTCCCTGAGTACATTGCTCCGGACAGTGTTTATGAAACAGCTAGGTCAATGGGGAGAGATGCTAGGGTTAATGCCAACTACAATCTCACATGGATGTTTCAAGTTGATGCTAATTTCACTTACCTAGTGAGGCTCCATTTCTGCGAGTATCGAATGTCAAAGGTTAATCAGAGGGTTTTCGCGATCTTCATCAACAATGTAAGCGTGTATGGTGACGCGGATGTAATCGCATGGACTCATGCACAAGGTGTGCCGGTTTTTAAAGATTTCGCGATGTTTGTGAAGAATGAAAGTGTGGAGGGTGATGCACGGTTATTGGTGACACTTAGGCCTAACCTAACCACGAAACCGGAGTTTTATGATGCGATCCTTAATGGATTGGAGGTGTTCAAGGTTAATGACACGGAAGGGAACCTCGCGGGGCCTAATCCCGTGCCATCAAAGTTTGCTTCTGCTACTGATCATGTCAAGAAGAAGCCAACTGAGCTGAAAACAAACCTCATTGTCATCATACTTTCCGCGGTTTTTGGTGGATTCTTCGGTTTTGCCATTGCTGTTGGCCTAATAGCTTTCATCATTCATAGGAGGAAGAAAATGGCTAATGCAGGTAGAGGAGGACCCCCGAGTTCAGTTGCAACTAGCTGGCTACCGGTTTACACCCCCTCGCGCTCCACAGACACGGGAAATGTATCGCGCCTTTCAAGCAAGAGCGCGGCCACAAGCAGCAATCCTAGGTTAAAGATTGGTGGAAACCTTTGCAGGCATTTCTCCTTGTCTGAAATCTTACAAGGCACGAAAAGCTTCGATGACTCCCTAGTCATTGGAGTTGGAGGGTTCGGAAAAGTCTACAAAGGCTTCATCGACGGAGGAACTGAAGTAGCCATCAAAAGGGCTAACCCCTCTTCTGATCAAGGTTTCCACGAGTTCCAAACCGAGATAGCTCTTCTTTCGAAGCTCAGACATCGCCATTTAGTCTCCCTCATCGGCGCTTGTGAAGAAGGCAATGAGATGATCCTGGTTTATGATTACATGGCTAATGGAACATTGAGGGAGCATCTCTACAAGCACGAAAATCCCCCGCTCACGTGGAAAAATCGCTTGGATATATGCATCGGGGCTGCGAGAGGGCTGCATTACCTCCACACTGGAGCTAAGAACACCATCATCCATAGAGATGTGAAGAGCACAAACATTCTTCTCGACGAGAAATGGGTAGCGAAAGTTTCTGATTTCGGGCTTTCCAAAACTGGAATGGCGGTTGATCAAACTCATGTTAGCACTAGAGTGAAAGGTAGCTTCGGATACTTGGATCCCGAGTACTTCAGAAGGCAACAACTGACTGAGAAATCCGATGTTTACTCATTCGGGGTAGTTTTGTTCGAGGTCTTGTCTGGAAGGCCTGCCCTTAACCCCAATCTACCCAAAGAGCAAGTAAGTTTAGCAGATTGGGCAGTGGAATGCTATTCCAAGGGCACTCTAGCTAATATCATTGATCCATTCATTAAAGATGAGATCACAGTGGAGAGTTTGGAGCATTTTGCGGAAACTGGAGTTAAATGCCTGTCTGAGGAAGGCATTTCGCGCCCTTCCATGGGCGCGGTTTTGTGGAATCTGGAGTACGCGAAACAGCTTCAGCACAACCCCGATACACCCCAACAGGTCGCGGAAAAGGGAGCGAATGATGCCTTTGCAGCGCACGAAACATTGCTTTCCATCGAAGAGGAGCAAGTTCAAGAGGATGGGAAGAATAAGGAGGAAGAGGATTCTAGCTCGAATATAATCTTTTCGCAGATAATGAATCCTCAAGGGAGATAGTTGGAACTTGGAAGGGATTTTTTATAATGTAGGTTTGCCTTGCTGATCTGATGAAGTCCAGAATGATGCAAGGTAAGATTGTTTACATCAGAACCCGACCTTTGGTCGGAAATTTTGTAGTGATATGCAGAAGTGATGAATCTTCGAGTTTTTATTGGCTGTAATGCAAATTCTAGCATAGTTTCTTCCCCATCTTTTTTGTGTTTCCAATACCTCTGTTTGTTCTTCTTTGTTGCCTTGGAACAGGTGGACGATACTGATGTCTGGTGATTTTAGATTCAGGCAAAAAGGACTTTGAAAATTGAGTGCAAAAGTTGGGATTTATTAGTTCTTGAATATGTTCCATTGTTGCATTTGTACGTGACAAACTGAGAAAGACCACAACAATGCTTCTCCTTTCTTTGTTTTGTCCTTCCGTTCTTTGTTCACCTCTCTGTTTTGCCCTTGCCATATCAATCACAATCAGTACACAAACAGAATGATCCTTGTTTTGTCCTTGTTCTTGTTCCGCCACAGTGTGGAACACGAATCTGATTTGCAACGCCTAAGGTATGAAATTTTCTGTTCCACAATTCGAAACATTCACACAAAACAATGGAAAGACTGCACACTGGCAGAAAAGCAAAGCAATCACAACTACACAGCACCTTTACGGCAACAAGTCATCAAAAACTCTGCTTCTTGTTGTTGATATCATAAAGCACGCAGACGTGGGCCGCAGTCTTCATCTGAATCCCATTCACAACCTGCTTGATCCCCCATCCAAACCCCACAAGCCCGAGAAAGGCCGCGGCGACCCAGCTCCTCCGGCCAGCTTCCCCCAGCACCCCTCTCAAGCTCCCGGTCCGCTCCTCCGCGAGAAGAAACAGCATTACATAAAGAAGCTCGCAGGAGACGCAGCAAAAAGCTGATGAGGTACGGGAAGGAGAAGAGGACCTTGTTCTGGAAGCAGAATGCGAAGGCGAAGCAATTCATGAGGATTCTTGTGTACCCGATCACGTTGGTCGTTGGGTATGTAGAGAGATACACGGCTAGAGTGGAGGTGTCGGCCATGGCGGAGAGGATGCAGCTTAGGAGGAATGGAAGGATCCGATTTCATTCTTTTCTAAAGTAGCTTTTGGGCCCGTTAAGTCCAATCCACCACAAACAAAAGTAACAGTCCAGTAAATCTCTATTTCACCAGCAGTAGACAGTAGGGTTTAAGGTTTATCTCTATCCAAAAAATAGAAAAAACAGAGAAATTGAATTAAGATGCTAGAGAGCGATAAGTTTGTTGACGATGACGATTTTGGCGATCTGTATTTGGATGTGGAAGTGAAAGCCACATGTACATTGGAAAAATTGCTCGAAGAAGATATTTTGGATTATGCTGAGCCCAAGGAATCGGATAGTGAGAGCGAGGACGGATTGAAGATTGTGCTGAATGATAATAATATCGACGGAAAAACCCTTGAGGTTAATGCGGACTATTTCGGGGATGATGATGACGAGGTTTATGGAATGGAGAACGACGAGGATGCTGGTTGTGGCGCGCAGTTTAAGGTGTGTGTAATATGAACTGTTATTTGTTTCGATGAATAGCATGTAGATTTTGCTTTACTAAGTGATGAAAATGTGTTGGAGGTTGGAGAAGACGAGGTCGTCATTCAAGCGTGATTTTTACTTGATGTTGGTACACCATCAACTGTTTGTGTGTGTGTGGTTTGGTTTCCTTGAGGAATTTGGTTAATATGTGAATGTAATGCTAGAAATGGTGCGGGCGTGCGTGAATTTATGAGTAACTTTTCTTGTTTTTATTCTGATGAAATTTACGTTGAGATTCTTTTGCTAAGAAGTGAAAATGTGATGAAAGTTGCAAATGGAGAAGAGGTCATGATTCGTATGATAATCTTTTGCTCATTATTGTGTGTGTGCGCATGTGTTTCTTCTTAAGGGATTTAATTAATACGCACTTATTGTAATGATGAATTTGTTGGATTGCAGATGGTTTTTTTCTTCTGAATGTAAGAAGTGTTCTTTTAAACCTCCTGGTTGGTTGTGTATGTTCTTGCTAACTTTCAGACGTCATTAGGCGGAGATGTGCAGCATGTGTTTTTCTTCGGTGTTTTGACATTGAAAGTGTTGTTTCATGACTTTTGTTTCATTATGTTCTGTTCTGTAGCTCACGAGACCACACTCTCGGTCAAGCAATGTACCCGCTGAAGCAGCTTCTCACTTCACTTTGGCTAGAGGTAACTGGGATGATCAAACACGCGTTTCTGGTTTAATTTCAGGCTCAATAGGTGCCCAAAGATGCCGTAACATCACACTGCCTCGTCATAGGTTCGTGATTTTCGCAGTTTTATTCTTTTTGCTTCGAAGAATTTTTCCAAACTAATATCTTCACTTCACTTATTAGTTATTCTGCATCAGATGGAAGCATCTTATGTTCCTCTTGTTTCTGTGATATGCTTGTCATAGTTTCTGATCTTCTTTTACTGGCTATTTTTGTAATATTGATTCTTGAATATCTGCGATTAATTTAATCAGGACCATTCTAGATGTCAATATTGATGCTTTGGAGGGGAAGCCTTGGAGACTTCCAGGGGCAGACATAACAGACTATTTCAATTTTGGCCTTGATGAAGATAGCTGGAAAAGCTATTGCAATCGCTTGGTAAATAAATTACTGTCAACTTTGTAAATTTTTTGAGATTTCCTATGTATTTGTCAGTGTTTTTAAATTGGTCATTTATGGCTTCAAATTTTTGTGCTCAGTCAGTCAGTGTTTGTTAAAATGTCTCAGGATGTTTAGGTTCTAATCAATATCTATATCTCGGCTGTGTAACAGGACGAGTGCCGGGGCAAAAGAAGTGATGTTAATGGCTACCCAGCTTACAATCCTTCAAGACATACTATGGTAGGATTATACTATAATTTCAAAAAATAAAGGCAGGATTATACTATTACCAAATTGAGTATTGTTTACCGATTTTGAACCAACAGATGTCCTTTTAATATGTTGCATCTTTTATAATGCTTAGCAAGGTGAAGTTGGATCTGAGCACAAATTGTTGGCTGAGGCCGCTACTGGGATTGATACTCAGTCCATAAGTGCACTTCCGCTTTCTCATGTAAGTTCTCCTAGTGTACAACAGGAACGTATGCTATTTGTATAGAAAACTTCAGTATTCATTTATGAGTCATCTATTTTATTGACATTGTTGTTCTTCTATTGTATAGATAGTTCCTTACCATTTTCTGTGAAATAGGTGATTCAAACTGACTATATCATAATATCACTGCACTTTTCCAGCCAAAGGGGAAAGCTATTGAGGTAAAAGAAGGCATTGGTGAACGTCTACCATCTGTGGGTGTCTGGCATCCCGTTGAGCGAGGCCTAGATGTTATCATACAGGTAGCTAATTAGTACTCTATCTTTATGAGCTTTGTTATTCTATTCTTATGCTCATTCTGTTTTTTTTTTTGGTTCAGATTCCTCTGCAGAATTGTGAGGAAGACCTGCCAATCTCTGCCAAGGGGGTAGTTGATGGAAACAGTAGCTTTGTACAAGAATCTTCTGATTTTAAAGATTCTGGAGATGTTGCTCATAGTGATGGTGGAGATGCTGTTTGTTTTGGGAGCCCAAGTGATGGCAGGTTACCTTGTTTAAAAATGTCCTCTGAAGATACATCTCTACCTGAAAGGTATGGAATCATTAAAGTAATCCGCATCGTTTCATCATATATCGACAACTTTGGTCATTTTGATCAAATACTTCTTTGGCATAACTTTGAAGCGATCCATGATTTAATAAATGCTCCTTGATCAGGTGCTCCAATTCAGTATGCATGGAGTCAATTGATTGTGGAAGTCTTCAGGGTTCTGAAGCAAATGAATATGGCAAACTGGATACATTAGAAAGCTATTCAGATGGTAGTTCTGAAGCAACTACATCGTCCAGTGATCCTGAAGAAGACACTAGTGGTGTCAAACCCCTTACTGAAACCCACAGAAAGGATCTAGAAACAACTGATGCTGAGCTCAGATTTTCTAACCCTAGTCCATCTTCATCTGGGAGTTATGATTCAGCTTCCAGATATTGTGCTTATGTTGAGGCTGATAGAGTTCATGGTCGTTCTAAGAAAGTATCACCGACCTCATCGCTGGAGGAGCAGGACACTGTCAGGCGTGTGTATCACTCATCAAAAGACTCAAAAAGCCTTGGCAATAGAAGAAAATCTAGTCACTCTGAAAATTTCACTAGAAGCAGAAGTCCTATTCGCAGAAATCATATATTTCACCGAAGCAGATCTAGTAGAAGCAGAAATCCTATCCGAAGAAACTATAAATTTCACCAAGAGATATCAAGTAGAATGGCTGGATTGAAGAGCTACCCTGATAATCAGGATGCTTGTTATGAGTTCCATGAATTACCTCATCACACAATTGGACATTTTACTGGGAGGAATAGACATCAAGGATTCAAATACTCTGAAAGGGAACAATTCTGGCATGATAAGAGATCAAAAGAATCTTTATACTGTGGAGGGAAAAGGTTTGAAGATAGATTGTCTGGGGAGGGGATGGATTATCTCCATTATGATTACACGGGAGAGTTCATTGCTGAGCAATTACCAATTCCAGACCATAGAAAGCATGCTCCAAGGAAAGGGAAGCTGGAGGAAATGCACTTAACAAGGAGAAGGGGGAGTAATAAATTAACACGTGGATGTGTTTATAAGAATAATTATTCTCAAGAAAATAATGGATGTACCCCGAGTTACCCTAGGGAAAGAGATGTCGTGGAGCGCAAACATGACAGGATGTTATAATATCCCCGAGGAGAAGCTGACAGCACCAGGAAATTTGATATGGTCTATCCAACTTTAAGAAACAGAGATTGGGAGGACCAGAAAGTCGAGCACAGAGGGAAACCATTTCCCTCATCTTCTGTAAAATACCACAAGGGTGGGAGTGTTTCTTTTTTAAGAGGTGATGCACTTGGAAGAGAAGTTGCACAAATGCAAGATATATGTTTCAAGAGGGACAGTGAAAGTGAGCTTGGTAATTGGGATGCTGCATTTCATGATGTTGAGGATATAGAACATCATGAAGATCAGGATGGTTTTAGCGGGGGAAAACAGTGCTTGGAATCTGAAGAATTGCGTTGGAGAGAAGAACGATATAGGTATTGGCATAAAGATGTTGATTTCCAGGCTGAGGGGACATTGAATCCCTCAAAAAGAAGTTTGAGTAAAAGATTTGGTTTCATACATGATCACGACGGGAAGCTGATACGTTATGATTATAAACAGAAGAGATGTAAACTATTAAGAAAAGGCAAAAATGACAGTAGTCAATTTCTTGAGAATTCTAATTTTACTCGGAAAGTTATTGTTGAGCGAACTGTCCCTGGGAACTGGAAGTCCACTGACAAACACAAGGTTGTGGGGAACAGAAAGGTAAAATTGGGGAAACTGAGGTCAAAACCTTTGTACTATTTTGGGCTACTGAAATTTGATTTGGTTGTCCCGTTTTCCTTCTTTCTTCTGTTGGAGCTCGACATTTTCTTTTCTTTTGATATGAAAACTATATACTCTATAAAATTTCTTAGTTCTATTCTTTGCTAGTTCCTGAATTGTTGATGGAGTTATCATCTATTCCAATGTTGTCTTAATTGGTTTTGGTTCTGTTGAGGTAACATACATCAGTTATAAGAAGGGCTAGTGCTTACTGTAGAAGAAATCTATCATGTCCTGTTTTATTGCATTACATTCTCTCTCTCAGATTAGTGTTCATATTCTCTATTCATTGTGTTAGGCAGATTTATACAGCTTTAGCAAGATCTTTTTGTCTGCATGCATTGCTCCCATGTTTCCGTTCTTATTTGTCTCCCTTTATTGTGTCTTAATTCTTGTATTGGTGGTGCTGTTTTATTATCATTTTCTCTTCAGGCGTCTAGGTGCTTCCAAGGACGGGGTTTCATGTCCAATGCCAGGTATGAGAGCTCGGACTGGAATGATCATTTGGGTCAGAGGATTTCCGAGGATTCAAATGAATCCCACAAAGAGAAAGCAGTTCGAGCTGACAATAATAGAAGCAAAACGTTCAAAGGTGCAGAGAGGGATGATTCTTCAGATATTGAAGAAGGTCAGATAATTGTCAAAGAAACACCTTGTAAGAATCCCAGGATACTGGAAATGATAGCCAAGATGGAAAAGAGACAAGAGAGGTTCAAGCAGCCTTTGGTTAATGTCTCAGAGAAGAATGTCTGCCCTTCTGCTGATAATGTTGTCAAAACTATGGATAGTAAGAAGTTAGAAAGACCAGCAAGGAAGAGGAAATGGATCGACGGTTGAGAAACTGGTGAGAAGATTTGTCGAACTATAACAGAATTGCGCTCCTGGTTAGATCGCATTTTCAGTAACTCAGACTTTTCCTTTTCGAGTCTAAGGTGTTCATTCATTTCATTCAATCATAGTAATAGTGTTTCAATATCTCGACTTCTCTCTAAAACTTGCATTTTGTGAAAACTAATTTATTTTGTTGCTGATATGCTGCAGTTCACTGAGGAATTTGAATTGCAGAAGAGCAGCCAGGCTTGTACGGAACTTTGGTCTGATAGTTCATTGTCCAAACAAAAGAACACACATTAAAAGAATAAAAAATACAGTACCTGTAGTATTAATTTTCATCTCAGGTTTTAAAGTTAATGGCTATGAGTTCTGAAACACCTATATTAATCCTTTTGCCAGAAATAGAAGTACATTCCTACCGTATTTTTTCCGCTTTATATTGTACTGCGTAGCACGTAATGTAATTCAACGGATATCACTTGGTTCAATCCATTATTTTTCTCGTGTCAATTTAGCTTAGTTCAGTTAAATTTTTAATTGAAATTATTCAACTTAGTTTTGATTTATTTTTCATTATATTTAGTTTGTAGAATATCAACTTGGGAGAATAGGGCTTTAGTCAATTGATTTTTCTTTTAAATAATAAAATTTGGGGAAAAGTGCAAAAATGAATCTATAAGATTGAGAAAGTGTAGGAATGACCTTGTAAAATATGAAATTGCAGAAGTAATCCCAAGTTTTTGTAAAATAGTACAATTATACCAAATTGAACTATTCCAGCATTGATCGAACTATTCCGGCATTGACTATTTGTGAAAAGACAAAAATACCCATGTTCTTAAAACAAAAACTTTAATGATCAAAAAGACCCTAGGGTTATTCTTCTCTTCATCTTCTTCCTCTCTTCATCATCCTATCACCAGCTCAACCGCCGTCGTGCCACCAGCTCAACCGTCGTCGCGCCACCTTATTTAACAAGACCTAGTCCACCATTTCTTTTAACGAAAAGCTAAATCTTCCAACCCATTCATCAACTAATCCAAAATTTCTAACTCATTCGTCAATTAAATCCAAATCTTCCAATCCATTCATCATATCAACAAACCGAGAAATAAATAAAATATCTAATTAGACTGCTGAGAAAATTAAAACACAATTCAAAAACCTCAAATCGTACTCCCATCTTCTTCCGAAATTGGAGATATTTAACAAAAGGGTCCAAAACTCAGGTGTGAAACGTGAATTCATCCAATTTGCCTAAAATCCGGTTCTTCGTAAACCCTAACAATGGCAGCCGCCATCACCACTGCCACCACTACCACCACTGTAGCCTTTGACGAAGCCCCCATTTTCCATACGCAGCTCCACCAGCACCAGCCATAGCCAGCACCGGGATTGATACTCCAGAACCCGCCGCCGCTGTAGCCTCTGACGAAGCCCGTGTTTTCCAGACACTGCTCCATCAGCACCAGCCGTAGCCGACAACAAGATTGATACTCCAGATGCCGCCTTCGCACGGGGGCCTCCACTTCTGGATGTCCATGGTCGCCGCCTCCGCCGCCAGAATGATAGAGAACATGGCCACCGTGAAGATCCAAATGCAGCCTTTAGGTACACAGCCATGTTCTTCATCATGGGGGATGAAATGGGAAAGAAGGTGGTGGATTAGAAGAAGGTGAAGAAAGGCTGGAGAAGAAGAAAGAAAAAGGAGGAAGAAGAAGAGGAGGGAAGAATAATAGTGGAGGGCAAAATTGACTTTTGTAATTATTATTTATTTTAAAATTTTAATCAGGGGTATGGTGATCATTTTATTTATTTTCAGCCAAATTCAGGTTGTCAAGGTTAGATTGACACTTTCGTAAAAAATCTAGGGTTAGATTTGCATTTTCAGATTTTACAAGGTTATATCTGCACTTTTGTTCAAAACATATGGTTAAAAACGCATTTTCTCAAAAATTTGATGCAACTATTATGGGTTAGAAACTCCTAAGACCATTAGGCCAACTTTTTTTTCCTAATTAAAAATATCCCGTGGCTTTATCCCCTCTATGCAACCAATAATATACTTCCACGTGTCAGGAAAAAATCTACTTCTGCAGATAAAATTAAAGCCACCCATGAAGCTCACCTGCGTGGGTCACTGCACACCAGTGACCTTCCTTACATTCACATCAAATGCTGTGCTTTCGTCAAGTTTTGTAAGGTAAATAACTAAAATTATCTCTTAAATTTTGCAGTTGTCTTTATTAAATTATCTTTAATTAATTCACATTTTTGTACGGTCTAAAATTCAATTTAATTCAATCCAAAACAATATATCCTTAAGTGGCACATTTGCTAATACGAGGGACAAACCGATAAGTAAAGTACGCTACTAGAACTTTGACGGGGAGAGCAGTAATTTACAGTTTGATGAGGAGAAGTTTACCAACATTGCTGCTCCAACGGTGAAGTGAGTGTACATTATTCATTAAAAATTTTGAGGGTAGTAGGCACAGAAACAAAGAAATGCATGTATTATTATCTCCTTCTTCTTCAACCTCAACCTCAACCTCAACCTCAACCTCAACCTCAACCAGTTCTTCTTCCAAGTACACTTTCCTCTCTCCTCAGCAATCCAACCCCTTGAAATTTAGCTTCAGTGGAGTTCCCTTTAGGCCCCTCAATCCCTCTTATCCTCTCTCAAATCCCATTTCTTCCCATGAATCTTCATCAACATCAACCTCAACCTCAACATCTCCAGTTCTTGATGAAACCTCGGACAAGTTTCTTGGAGAAGATGAGGACATCGAGGAGGTCACTGAGAAGATCAGGACTGCCAAGAAATCCCTGGAGGAGTTGCTGGTTGTTCGCAGGCCGGTGATGGAGTTCGACAAGGAAGAGGAAGAAGAAGAGGAGGTGGAGGAGGAGGAGAAATCAGTTCCTTCATTTTCTCCATCAGTGTCATTTGATGCCAATCTTTCGAGTTTCGCGAAGAAGATGCCGATTTTTGAGCCAGGGAGAGTAGAGACAGTTCCTGAGAAGCCACTCAGAGTGAATTTGGACTTGGCCCTGTACCGGGCGAAGATACTGGCGAGGAATTATCAGTTCCAAGCTGCTGAGAAGATACTTCAAAGGGTATGTTCTTGTTTCAAATGCAATTCTTGTTTTGGATAAGTAGGAACTTTTGTGTTTTTGCTGATTATGGATATGGACTGTGAAGTGCATTTCTTATTGGCCTGAAGATGGGAGAGCTTATGTTGCATTAGGCAAGATTTATAGTAAGCA
>JAULKM010000001.1:649046-659875 GCA_032355605.1 Rubia tinctorum
TACAAATTAGCTGATCCTATCAATGGGATTCTGAAGAAGGGCCGAGAAGTTTTTCTAACTGGATGCCATCTTCGAACGACCAGTGGAAGATCTGCTCATACACGGCTTCTTCCAACTGAATATTTTGTAGTGCTGCTAGACGAGGTATTTTCAGATGTCTACTTCTGGTTTTCTATTCAGTCCTTGTGTGTCACACACAAGTACAGAACAACACCTGTTAGATTTCTAATGCTTGAAATTTTTTTGATTGTTTGATTTGGAAGCTCTTCATCTCATGTTAAGAGATGTGTTACTGTTTCTAGTTTCTAGTTGGCTGTATAATATTTTCTCCTGAATGCAGGACCAAGATGATGATGCTATGCTTCTTGGAGCACATTTTTGTTCAGATACCTTCTCTTCCATATCAGCTGAGGCTTTTAATGAAGGGGCCTCATATTCATTGTATGCAAGGTAAGCTGTAACATTGCTTGTATGTTCAACGTACAGACTAACTCAATTTGACCATCATATATGTGATCTATGAGATTGCTAAGTGATTCAGTGGTTTACTAGATTAATAAGAATGATCACTGTGTATCCTGAAAGTCAATCACTGATGAATAAAAGCAGGTGCTTCATTTAGTCAATTAGCACTAGTTAGATGTTTTCTCGAATGAAAGTTCAGTGAATTTTGAACTTGTAACATCTCTCCTGCTTGTATTCTCATTTATTCTCCCCGTTAACAGATTCAAAGCTATTAAAAATCAATGAAATCAATAAGAGTTACAAGTTTCAATGCTCCTATCATTCTATAGGTGTATATTTTTGCTCTTAATAATTTTGAATCAATTAAAAACTGATTTGATTTTTCAAACTGCCTTCTCTTCGATTTTTATGTTTGTGTGACTCAGTTTTACTGCGCTCCATTCACACTGTTCATTTTTGGGTCGTTTGGCTAAGGCTTTTAAACTAGTTTCTAGACTTAACCGTTCAATGGATTCTATGGCCTTTTATTAGTAATGTGGAGGACGTGTTATTTTTGTGCAATTGCATGCTTTTACCACTTTCTATCTCCCATGTATGATGTCAGTTTTTCTTTGATGGAGTGTACACTAGTCTTATTAAGGCTGAATTTTCTTTGCCCTTCGTTTGCACAACAATTTTCTCAGAAGTCCTGTGTTTTTTTTACTTATAGGATTGAAGCTATTGGATCCTTGGAAAATCAGGGAAAGAATAGTAGTTTGCAGAGGAAGCAGATAATTCTCGTTGATAATGATGGTGTGAAGTCAACATTTCTGCTATGGGGTGAGCAGGTTCTGTTATCTAATCTGTTAAGGTGCTCTTTAAAGTTCTTGTTTTATATTTTGAGCCTTCCATTTTTATAGCTGTTTAAAAACACAATTTAGCTCCTTTTCAGTGTTGGGAGTATGCTTGCGCTAGATAGACCATTTGTTGCAAGCTCTGGTGAAGGGACTCTGGAAACTGGTGAACAATTTTGCCTTGAATATGGTAGTGAAACGCAGCTATACATGGTGCCATTTCTTCAACACGAGGAACGTGTAAGTCTCTTATGACTGCATCTGCTTTTCAGCCAAAGCTATTCAACTTGGAATCCAATGTTAACATTTGAGGCTTCTAGGTGTCCGTGGCATTAACCCAGGCCCAAGGATCAAGATCTGTTAGTGCGCCAGACACAAGTCAAGGATCTGTAGTTTCCCAAGTCAGCCTGCCTTGCAATTCCTTGGGATCCGTCGACTTCAGCCATTATCCATTTCGCGTAAGTTTGTAATCTTCGATATCCTCCAAGCAGACAGTACATATTCTACCAGTTCATTTTGTTGATTTTTCCCCCTTTCACGCTGTTGATGTCCTACAGTCTTTTGTTACTGATCTACACGACAAGATGACCGGCATCAGTCTCTTTGGAGTAGTTAGCAACATTGTTCGTGAGACGAGTCCTGCAAGGTGCACTTTCTCCTTGAAGTTCAGTGATCGAACAGGAACAATTTGGATAAAGCTACAATTCATCTCATCATGGTAATTATCCCAACATATAATTCCCATTCCATGGCGAAATTAGTTGGTCTGATTCCCTGTATGGCCTTTTTAGGTCGATTGGAAGATTAGGCCTTGGTCATACTGTTTTTATATCTGGTTTGACGTCCTCAACAAGCACAGGAAAGAGGTGAGCATATGTTTTCTTTAAATGTCAGCAAGTACACGAGATTAGCTAAGTGGATTCTAAGCACTAATTTTGCTATCACTCTCTGTGCCAGATTAGAGTTATCATGGGTGGAGAGTGACAGCGGCACTTCATTTGTCAATTTAAGTTGCTTACCGGCATTGCTTAACTCATCTTGTCTCCACAAGCTATCGTGCCTTTCAGACCTTACAACCTTCCGGAATGGTACCACTCATGTACGTTCCATTTCCCTTGTCGTTAAATCTCAGTGTTTGATCCGAAACTAAATCGAACTAAAATTAAACAAACTGACAATAGATTTAAATTAAGTTAAATTCCATTAAACCAAAATCAAATAAATTGAATTGAACTTAATACAGTTTATTTGAAATTATGGTCTATGAAAAGAATTTGTTTTTTGAGTTGATAGTTTAAAAGGCTTGTTGCACTAAGCTATTTGCATGGTCTTGTTACTCTAAGCTTATATTGCAACTAAAGAATTTCCAATCAATGTTCGCACTTGGGGTTCTATATATTTGTAGTCGATTTGCCATTAAATTCAAATGAAAAACTGATCTAGATTATTTTAAAAAATGATGAAAACTGATCTAGCTTTTACATGGATTCAGATACATTTCAGCCTCACTATTTCCTTTTCTTTTTTCTTTCTTTCTATATTTCAGATCTGTCGAGTATGGCTGGACCAGGCTGAACACTGTCACGTAAATACAAGATTATTGCATTCTGCCTGTGATAATTTTGTAGACGAGACACCAGGAGGAGGTGGTTTCTTCTGCGTCTTTTGCGATCGTAGTTGCTCTGGTGAAATTGTGCGCTCTTTCCATCTGAAGATAGCTCTTGCAGATGAGACCGGAAAAGTTTTCGCTTGGTGCATTGGTCACACGGCGGCGGAGTTGCTGCAAATATCCCCTGATGACTTCGATGAACTGCCTGAGGTATGAATCTCATTTTTTTCCCGAAACTTTTTAACTTGTTTTTTTCAGCATCTAAATCACACCATCTTAACAAAATATTATTTTGTTTAACTTTGAACGCTTATACATATATGAGACCCACTAAGAGCAATGTGGATTAAAAGTTATTAAAAATAAACAATTTTTTTGTTAAATTTATGTTTGGTTCTGATAAAATTCAAATGAAGTGTACTTAAATAGTTTAAAATTTTAACTTGATTTTCTAGTAGTTCGTATTTATTTTTATAAATGGTATACTCTCTCCCTTTAACATAAATAATCTGAATATTTATATTAATTTATGTTAAAAAAATATAATATACATTCAAAATTAAAAGTTAATAAATTTAATAAATCATTACAAACAACATTATCAGTTGTTTTATTAATTTTAAATGAATAATCAACAACAAATATAGTTTCTAATCCTAATGAACAATCAACGGCAAATGAAGTTTATAATTTATATGAACACTAAACAACATACGAGTAAGAAGTTTCTCATTCTAAATAAACAATTAACAACAAATAAAGTTTTTAATTCTAAATAGAGAATCAACATAAGAAGTTCAAATTCTAAATTAACAATCAATTTCTAATTCTAAATAAACAATCAACATTGAATGAAGTTTCTAATTTTAAATGAACAACATAAGAAATTTGTAAGTCTAAATGAACAATCAACATTTGAAGTTTCTAATTCTAAATGAACAATCAACAACAAATAAAGTTTCTCATGTCAAAATGAGCAATTAACAACAAATGAAGTTTCTAATTTTAAATGAACAATAAAACAATATACTCCCTCCGTCCCCGAATGAAGTTTCTAATTATGGGACAGAGGTAGTATGAAGTTTCTAAGTCTAAATGAACAATCACAACAAATGAAGTTTCCAATCTTAATGAACAATCAACTACAAATGAAGGTCTAATCCTAAATGAACAATCAACAAAACATGAAGGTTCGGATTCTAAATAAACAATCAACAACAAATGAAGTTTTTTAATTAAAATGAACAATCAACGTCAAATAAGTTTCTAAACAATCAATAATATAAGAAGTTTCCAAATCTAAATTAACAGTAAAAAATAAACGAAGTTCTAATTCTAAATGATTAGTCAACAACGAATTAACTTTCTAATTCTAAATGAACAATTAACAAAACATATTCCCTCCGTTTCATTGGACGTGACACTTTTTTTTATGGAAAATTTCCTTCAATTTCCTCCACTCATTTTACTTTTTCCTTTCTAAATTCAATTTGATCCATTATTTACCTAAATCCAAACAATTAAGACTATGTTGTCACATCCAACGAAACAGATGTAGTAGTTTCTTATTTTAAATGAATAATAAAAAACATAAGAAGTTTTTTATTTTAAATAAACAATCAACAACAAATAAAATTTATGATTCTTAATGAACAATCAACAACAAATAAAAACAAAAACGCATATATAACACAACAAATACACATTGAATACTAACAAATGTAACACATAAGTAAACAATTGCACCTCCTAATTCAAACTGAACAACCAACGACAAATGAAGTTTCTAATTCATACGGAACAATCAACGATAAATGAAGTTTCTAATTCATACGGAACAATCAACAATTGAAACAAAAGTTATAAATATTAATAATAAAAGTACACACGGAATACTTACAAATGCAACACATAAGCAAACAATTGAAATTCCTAAATCTAAATAAACAATCAGCAGTAAATGAAAACAAAAGGTATATACAATACAACTAATAAATACACATTGAATGAAAACAAATAAAGTTTCTAATTTTGAATTAATAATTAACAACAAATGAAAACATAAAATCGTTTACAGTATAACTAACGAGTACACACTAAAATATTAAAAACTGTAACACATAAGTAAGCAATTGCATTTACTAATTCTAAATAAACAATCCCACAACAGATAAAGTTTCTAATTCTAAATGAACAATCAAACAATAAAATGGGGAAAAAGTAATGCACGTTACATCTAACTAGTACACATTGAATACTAACAAATGCAAAACAAATACAATTTCTAGTTTAAAAATGTACAGTCAACAAAAAGAATTCCACAACACAACAAACTAGTACACACTTAATACTATAAAATAAAACATATAATCATACAAATGAAATTCTTAATTCTAAATGATCAATTAAAATGAAAAGAAAAGGTCATACATTGTACAAACAACCAATACACACTGAATACTAACAAATACAACATACATAAGTTAACAAATGTAGTTCTTAATTCAAAATAAAATCAACAATAAATGAAAACAAAAAGGCACACACAATACAACTAACAAGTACATATGAATGATAACAAATGCAGCATATAAGTAAACAAATGTAGTTTCTAATTCAAAATAAACAATCAACAATAAATGAAAATAAAAGATCATACACAGTACAATTAATTAAAACACACTGAATACTAACAAATGCAACGTATAAGTAAACAAATGCAGTTTCTAATTCAAAATAAACAATCTACGATAAATATAAATAAAAGGTCAAACACAATACAACTAACTAATGCATGTAGCATTTGTTAACATGTCGTGTGTATTTGTTAGTTGCATTGTGTATGACTTTTTATTTTTATTTGTTGGCTGTGTATTTTGAATTAGTAATGCATTTGTTTACTTTTGTGTTGCATTTTTTAGTATTCAATGTGTATTTTTTTAGTTTTTCTATCTATGACTTTTTATTTTTATTTGTTGTTGATTGTTTATTTAAAATTAGGAATTGCATTTGTTTATGTATTGCATGTGTCAGTATTCATTAAGTATGTATTTGTTTACATATAAGTAAACAAAAGTTATTTTTTGTATGTAGCATTTGTTATTATTCAGTACGTACTAGTTAGTGCCGTGTATAGATTTTTATTTTTATTTATTAATTATTTTGAATTAGGAACTGCATTTTACTTGTATATTGCATTTGTTAATATTTCGTTTATATTTATTTGTTGCATTGTGTATGAACTTTCATTTTTGTATTAATGTTTACCCGTTGCCACAGGTTAATAAAAAATAGTTCAGCTTAATAAATAAATAATTTAGAGTTGAGGTTGAGGAAAATATTATGTAGGAGATTGAGATTAAGGGATTGAATAATGTATGGAATTTCGCACTTAACTGATGTTCAATAGATTCAATTGTGGTCTCTTAATTAAGTCATAAATTAGGGTGTTTATATGTAATATGGTTGCTTGCACGTAATTTTTTTGAAAAAAAAGATTGAATAATGTAAATGATAAAAAAGCAAATAAACTCTAATAGTTTTCCCTCGTTTTTCTTTGTAGGAGGAGCAATTCATGTATCCATCTTCACTACAGAATGAAAGTTTTACGGTGGCAATAGTCGACTGTATGGCTGAAGTGATGACGGATTTCTTGCACGAGAAAACGGCATGGGAAATCACCCGTGCAGCTAAACTGTAATTGGAAGCTTGAACAGCGCTCGGCTCTTGTTAATTATTTAATCAAAGCGCAAGGATAATTTCCCTTCGAAAATTACCTACTAGACTCTTAAAAACTTTTTGTTTCACGACAGGCGAGTAATAGAGAGTTCTAAAACTTTCAAATGGTGAAAAAGTCATACATCTTTGAACAAGTTTTCCTTCATTATATACTTGCTGCAACTTCGGTCTAGTTTATTGCATGTTTGCAACCGTTCTCTACTTCCCTGCCTATTCCTACACAGATATAGTTGAGTTTAGAAGAGCATTTTACACATAATAGCTGGAATTCAGCAATAGCCAATTCATTGAGAAAATTTTGGGCAAGGTCGTGAGATAGTTTTTCAAGTTTCATCAAAGAAGTTTGTGCTGTAAGGTTTTAAACTATTATAAAAAGCAGCTTATGAGCAAAAAGTTATCAAACCGAAAACACTTGGATCAGTCAGTTCGACTCTTCTTCTTGGTAGGCTGATTCTGCTCTGTAAGAATCTTTATAACAGTTGTGAGGGCCTTCAGCCGATCCCACACGTCCATGCCATAGAGAGTTTTGACCAGGGAAACTTGAAATTCAAATCCATTCTCCGCAACAGGATACTGTATTGTGAGGAAAAGGCAAATCAATCATTTGAGCTTACGAAATACTGGAGATGGAGTGGGCTGTTTGAATTTACCTGAATAGGCTTTGGTATCTTGGTCTTGATTAAAGGCCACCACCTATCCTCCACGACTGATTTCACAAGGCAGCAAGCGCGTAATCCTTCAATTCCGGCAAATCTTCCGAACCCACTGTCTTTTACACCACCAAATGGCAAAGACTGCAAACTCAATAAATTAAGACGGACGTTAATTTTCATGCATACATGGTTAAGTAAATCAAGAGCTCTTAAGTGACCACATGAAAAGATGATCGCTTGTAAATTGAACTCTTGGAACCCACCAACCAAAATATGCAATTCCTGAGGATAATTATTATTAGTGTGCTTGGAGTTTGGGACTACCTGACACATGTAACTTGAAGCAAAATCATTCACTGCAGCAACTCCACAATGTAACTGTGAAGCTATTTGCTTAGCTCGGCTTTGGCTGCCAGAAAAGACAGCACATCCAAGGCCATATTTCGAATCATTTGCAAGCATCACAACCTCTTCATCAGAATTGAATTTCATTATTGGCAAAATCGGTCCAAATGCCTGGATATGCCCCATTGCAAAAATCAGAATCTTTGAAGTCGATAAAATATACATGGTTATACATGATCTGTAATAAAGTTACCTCCTCTTGCATCAACTTCATAGAGTGGTTCACATTAACAATGACAGTAGGTGGAAAATACTGATCAACAGCTCCTTCACCAATGTTGCCAACACTTCCTCGTCCGGCAATTTCAGCTCCTTTGCTTAGAGCATCATTGACAAGGTTTTGAAGCTTTTCAGAATGCTCTTGCATGCAAATTGCTCCCATGTCATACTTCCCAGCCAGTGGAGGCCCCTGCACACATCAAGTGGTAGCAGCATAAAGAACATGATCAATTTTTTATCAACCATTCTTATACGTGTTTTAAAACAAAAAGTCGCAACTTCAGCAGTCGAATATTGTAACAAATTAGCAGTTAAACAGCATTATTCTGAGTAATTTTGATTTCTGGCAATAGATATGGGAGAACACATTAAATTTCTACTGCACATTTCAATCCTGAGGATCTACCGATAAACATGGCATAAAGATTGAATGAAATACCTGGAACTAGATAAAGTTTATTTTCATTTACAGACATTCTATTATTACACAGTAAAGCTCCTGATGTATTAAGGCTCACTTATCAATTTATGCTCAAAATTTTAAAGCTCCTTGAGCAGATAAATATGGAAGACCAATTCAACATTCTACTCAATCTCAGACTGAAAATCTTTGTGTGTTAGTCTCTGTGTTTGTGTGTGTGTGTGTGTGTGAGATAGAGAGAGAGACAGAGGAGAGGTTTTTTTGCACAAAAATATGGCATGTGCTTAATTATAGAAGCATAGAATTCACAAAATCAGCAAAGCAACATGGCATTAGGCAAAGAATCAGCATATGAAATATTGGAAATGAATAAGATAAATACTCACAGCAGTGACAGTTTTTACGATTTTGACAACTTCTGCAACAAATGAAGAATAGATGTCCTTGTGAACATAAAATCTCTCAGCACCAGCACAATTTTGCCCACTTGATTGAAGAGCAGCTCTAGCAGCAACTTGTGCAACCTGTTTCAAGTTTAACCAAACATATAAAACAAGATGATGCTAAAGGACTATAATTTAAAGGGATTTCAAACTAAAGCAAAAAGTCCAAGCAGATGGGATTCTTACATGAGGAACATCCACATCTTCACAGACAATAAATGCATCTTTTCCACCAAGCTCAAGTGTAACTGGGATTAAAGGATCTGCAGCATTCCTCATTATCTGCAATAACCAAACAAGAAAATCAGCTAGTTCGACATCTGGAATTATGCGAAAGTTTGAAGCAACATTTAATTATTTTACTCATACCATTCTACCCACACCAGGTGATCCAACAAATATAATTTTGTCCACTGCAGATACTAAAGCTTCCCCTGTTTCAGCAAAACTGCAGGAAGGTTAAAGTAATTCAGCATTTAAATACATGTTCACAGATGTAAAGGATTTCACAAGAGCTTACCCTGTTATAACATCAACAAGATTTTCAGGAGCTCCCACAGCAGCAAGGGCCGTTTGAATAATTCGCATATAGAAACATCCAGACCAACTAGCATGTTCTGAGACCTACCGATAACAATAACTCTAGTCACTATTCAGATAAACAGAGCAGCGAATAATGCCTACAACTTTGTAACTTAACTCCCTAGTCAAATTCTAATATAATAGCAAAGTCAAAGTGGAAAAAAATCCTAGACTGTACACAGATTGATCTGTACAAGAACATCAAAAGCCTGTTCTGGAAATCATCTGAAGGTCATCAATTAATTAATCAACTTCAAACTAAAAAATGAGACCCAGTAAGGATGTAACAGCCGGTCTGCTACTAATAAGCAGATAAGAAACAATACCTTTATCACAATGCCGTTTCCTGAGAAGACAGCCGCCAGCATCGGATTGAAGATATTGTGAAATGGATAATTCCATGAGACAATAGCTCCAATTACACCAAGAGGGTAAAACTCCACTTTGGCTCTCTTGTGAAGCATTGATCTTCCACATGCCCTATAAAATTCGCCAAAATTATTAATCATGTCAATTATCTTGTCACATACTCACAGGTAATATTTAAATACTACTAAAAAAAACTCAAGCATCAATATGTCCAGTCACACAAAACAGGTTGTGTTTTGTCTTAATGTGCCTAAAAAAGATTACACTGAATTGAGATACTCAATAAAAGTACCAAGTCAAACATACCTGTGTTCAGGTTTTAGCCACTTCTCCCCCTCTGAAAGAAGCCAAGTAATTTTCTCACAAGTTGTCATTATCTCCCCCAAGGAAGCATCCACCATTGTCTTTCCAGTGTCCCGTGAAGAAATTCTAGTTGACAAGCCAGACAATTAAACTTTGTTAATAAATACCTTTTAATGAAAGTCAGTATTTAACAATCACTTAAATTGACTTTTAAAATTTTAGTTCACAAAATGAAACTGGCACAAAACATGTTGACTAATACTAAGTACGTAATGGATAATAGATTCCAACATGGGGGCCTCATGATATCTCAAACTATCTACGTATGCAAAATTAAGTTCCCTTTTAAAATTTATCCATGAAAAGAAATTCAGTGCATGCTCCCAGGATGTATAATAAACTGCTTCTTTAGTCTAAGAGTTCTTACTCGCATATCAAATCTTGATGCTCAATTATGTACTTCAGAAGTATCCGCAGAAACTGACGCCTCTGCTTGAAACTACTCTTAGCCCATATCTTCTGGGCTTTCCTGGCATGTGCTACTCGCTCCTTAACCTAAGAAAGTGAATGGTGCAGTCAGATCAATTAGTTTTAACACTTTATTTTGATAAAGAATTTTACAGAAGTGACAGCATCAACCTGATATAACATAACAGCCCTACCTCATCAGGTTTCAAGGCGGGGAAGTAGCCAAGGTACTTCATCGTTGCAGGTTCGTAGCACTGAACTTTGTCTGTCTGCCTCCTTGAAGGTATCTGCATGCAACTCGGATGTAAGTCTTCAATTAGA
>JAULKM010000001.1:679473-696009 GCA_032355605.1 Rubia tinctorum
TATGCGGAATTGGTATATGTAGATAGAGATATTGCCGGTCAAACATGATAATTGAAGACCGTGAAAAAGCAAACATGTCAATTCTGATGGGACGGAGGGAGTAAATGTTAAGGCCCATATGACGATATAAAAATGTATAAATGGCCCTAGTGACAAAACTAACAATGTTAAAATGAACAAGAAGTGTTTGAATAGCGTGCATAAAATAACATTATAGCGTGAACTAACGTTAATTTTCAACTTAAAATCGACATGTGTTAGTTAGAGCGACTCTACTTTGGATTCAATGCGGGATTCTTAATAGTTTCAAACCATTTTACTCAGGTTACACAGTTAGCTGGAATCCAGGCCATTTTAGACCATGTAGCTGATTCCACCAAGATCCACATCGTCGATCTTGAGATAAGAACCGGGATGCATTACACGATCTTGATGCAAGCTCTAGCCACCCGAACATCAAATCACGTCGAGTATGTGAAGATAACAGCGGTAGGAACCAAATCCAGGGCTAAAATCGAGGAAACACGGGACCGACTATTAAACTTTGCTCAAACAGTGAACATGAAGTTGTTCTTCAACGTTGTCATGGTTGATCACATCACTCAATTGCACAAAAACCTCTTCGAAACCAAACCCGATGAAGAAATTGCGGTATGGATCGAGTTCTACTTAATGTTTCTGCTTTACAGGCAGGATGCCTTGGAAACCCTAATTAGGGTTCTTCGGGCGTTGAATCCTCAGATCATGATCTTAACCGAGGTTGAGGGGAACAACAACTCGCCTGTTTTCGTGACCCGATTCATCGAGTCATTGTTCCACTACGGGGGATTCTTCGAGTGCTTAGAGGATTGCTTGAAGCATGACCCGAGAAATCGAAACTACATCGAGTATGTGTACTTTAGTCAGGCCATTAGGAACATTGTGGCGACGGAGGGGGAGGAGAGAACTATCAGGCACGTCGGAGTGCACGTTTGGAGGTCATTTTTTGCGCGATTCGAGCTTGTTCAAGCGGAGCTGAGCATGTCTTCCATGTATCAGGCCAAATTGGTGCTTGAAAATTTTGCTTGTGGGAAATCATGCACACTTGATTCGGATGGAAAGTCACTCATTGTTGGATGGAATGGTACTCCAATTCATTCCCTTTCAGCTTGGAAGGCACGATCAGATAGAAGCACGTGACTCTAATATGCTTTTTTGTGTGCGTAAAGTATTGTGTTCACTCATAAAATGAAATTGTGTTTATGTAGTGTGACAATGCTCATCCCAATCGTTTTTCTGATGCTACATTTATGGTTGAATTTGAAATTCTGAGGTTCTATGAAGAAAATTAGTAAATTATAGTTCACACATATTTGTTCTTGAGTGCTTCTTGTCGATAACATATTGATTTTTTACTCTTAACAATAGAATGATCAAGTTTGAGGAAATACGGCATTTTCTAAGTTTATAAAGCAACCGTTATATCTTTTAAATTAAATATTGTAATTTTTTCGTAGTTAAAATATTATACATTATAAGTTAACCATGTAACGAGACGTGTTTAAATGTAAAATTTCAAGAAATATTATATTAAAATATCTAATATTTAAGTTGAAAATTACAGTTTTAATTTAAATTAAAACATACGATGTTTAAGTTAAAAATTATGGTGGCTACTTCATAGGGTAAATAAGAGATTGTTGTTCAAAAGACTTACAATACAATATAGATTATTTTTAAGCTATTAAATACAAATAGAAATTCTTATCCATTTTCTCTTCATCATAACTATCTTTTTAGCAAGTATTTTTTATAATTATTGTCACTTTAACACGGTATCAAGGTATAATTTGAGTTATCTGGTTGATATAGAAATCTTCATTTAATTGGACCTGATAATGGATCCCAGAGTATTTTCACGCTTACACATGATAGATCATGTTAAAATTCTCAGATCTTCTTAAATACCAAATGACTCGCATATAAGATCTTAACTCATTATCAATTCATTTTCATTTTTAAGATCAAAGTTTAAAATAGTACTTGTGAAAATTTAATAAAAGTGATCCAAATAACTTTAATGTGATCGGCCTTTGAGTCTGCCTGAGATCATCCCTTTTGTCAGCTTCACTCAAACCAAATCAGTTGCTACTTAATTAATTCCATATTTTCTTGTCCGTTGTATAATGCCTTTGGGAAAGAAAAAATGCACGTATTCTATGTTTGTCACTAATATTTAGCAACAAAAAAGTGATATATTGTGGGGAAATCCTAAATGTCAGATTCATCAGCATTGTAACATTTGCCATGGATGAATATCTAATTAAAAGCTGTGAGCAAATTTGTTGTGTAATGCTTGGTTTATTTGATCATACAAAACGAATACTCTTTCTGTCCCAGTATAAGTTGCATACTTACAGTAAACACTGTCAAACTTTGGCAACATATTTGAATAAATATTTAAACAGTAATATTATCGTATGTGCTATTGTTGGATTCGTCGTAATAATTAGTTTCTAAATATCAAGTTTTACTTGCCGTTATTATACGTATTTAAACGCATTAACGGTTAAACATTCTTTTTGAAAACCGTGGAAAAAAAATTCTATTCAACTTATGCTGGACGAGAGAGTATTATTTAAGGATAAATTTCAAAAGCTCCCCACAAGAAAAATCCAAAATACCAAATGATATCTTATAGTTTAATGAAGCAATGAACACCATAAATTGATTATAGCGTTCTATTGGAATGAGTATCACAACAAGTTACTCTAACACTTATCACTATCTTTTATTTTTTCCTTTAAAATATCTTTTAGTTTTAAAATAAACAGTTTTATACTCCTTAGGTTTAGCAATTTATAAACAATAACTTGGATCTGAATTACCTTGGGCTTTGTTTAACTTTGTCCAACACATTTTGTTTTCTTCTTGAACGGATTTACTATTTACACTTTATTCTCTTGTTTTGTGGGTAAATTCTTTGAACATTCCGTCAGAAATTCTTGGTTTGGTTCATAATCAACTCTCATCATATGACAGGCACAAAACAATATTAATCTTTTCTATCTGAAACAAACTCAAGAAGTTGAAAAATCTCAGAATGCCTGGTGAAAAAATAGTATGTTCTGATCAGCTCGATTTCACTGAAGATGGCGAAAAACCAGAAAAAGAAACTTTCAGCTCAAAATATCACCAGGATCTTCAGTTCAACATGGACTATGGAGGCTTAGAAACCGTGTTCTTTAACGTTGTTCCTCCGCCGCTTCCAACCGCCATCGGAGGACCCGAAATCGGCGAAAAGGAGAGGCCATATGCAGCTTCTCTGGAGATCCTGTCGAACTACAAGTGCAGGCTCAGGAGATTTAATGTTGAAAAGATCAAAATCCAGCATTTTGAGGTCAAAAGAAGATCTGAGAATGTTGTCATGAAGAAACTCTCCACTAATGAAATATTGAAATTGGCTGCACAAAAGTTCATTCAAAGCCAATCTTCCAAGGTTAGTACTCATACTGCTTACACGTTTTTGTTAAGTCCCACGTTGTTCAATGACGAAGTTATAGGTTAGTATATAAGATCACGGATCATGTCTACATAGTACAATTGGTTTTATGATGGAAATCCATGTTTCTAATATGATATCAGTGTTCAAACTTCAAAATTGGTCTAATTGTCCAATCGAACCCCTTCTTGCCCACGTTTTCTGTACGTGAGGGGTGTTTGAAGAGTCACACATTAGTGGACGACCGTCCGCATTTTCTACATGTGAGTTAAGAGTCTCACGTTCATAAAAAACACGTCTTAATAATATTTTTTATAATTTTGTACAAGGATTTCCCTCGTCCATCTTCCTCTAGTGAAATATATTGAGAACAACAACTAAAACAAGTTAAATAGGATGGAAGAGAAGAAAAAAATGTTACTGGTCACTCACCACGCGTACTTAATTCTCTCACATACAACATTTTCTATTTAATCAGCTATTTCTAGTTTTTTGTTTCCAATAATTTGGTTACTGATTTTATTCACTTTACTCTGTTTCAAAGGTTAGTGTTTTTCAAAATGCAATTTCTGAAGAAGATAACAAAGACGTGGAACTGGTAATGCACCTTTTACGAGCAGCTGAGAAAGTAGGCCAAAAGGATATCAACAAAGCCAAAAAACTCCTCAAAAAATGCAGTAAACTCTGTTCTGTCAATGGCAGTCCTGTGCAAAGACTAGTTCACTACTTCTGCGGATCTCTTCGCGAAAAGGTCGATCGAGAAAGAGGAAGATTTTGTGCTTCAAAGGGGCTCGGGAGGGAGTTTTCTGACTATGTTCAGAAATATTTTTCAACCATAAGCTCCACTGTTCTTGCTTTCCAGAAATATGTACCTTTCTGCCATGTTAGCCAGTTTGCAGGAATGCAAGCCGTCATAGAACAGGTAACAGAAAATTATTGTGCGACATTGTTAGATTCGTTGTCAGACATGTTAATTAAAACTGTGAAAAAGATTCTGTGTAGATTTATCTGGAATAGAGGGAGTGCTCTTTTCAGCTCATAATCGAAGTCCCATTTATTGAACTAAAATTGTACTACAGTTTAGAATGGATTCGGGTTTAGCTGTTTAGGGTTTGGGGCTTATGCAACAGAAGTAGTGAAACTCAATCGTTCATATGGTGTATGCTTCTAACATTAACATTACATAAATTAGAAAATGTATGCTTTTATGATAACATTTGAAAATAAGGTATAAGAAAATTGTGAATTTTGATTGAGAATGGGTACCCGTTTGACTACTTGTAATGGTCCATATGTTGTATGCTTCTAACATTAACATTATGTAAATGAGAAAGAGGATACATTTAAGAGTATTACAACATTTATAGAGTATTAGACTATGAAATTCGAATGAAAATAGATGCAAGTTTGGTGGTTTGTCCTATCAAGATGATCCGAACAAATATATTTTTGTGTTAGGTTGAAGGTGCAAGAAAGGTCCATGTAATCGACTTCCAACTCAAGCTGGGATTGCAATACACTGCGTTGATTCAAGCGCTTGCAGCTCGATCAGAATCAGAATCAGAATGCCCTGTTGAGATTCTTAAGATAACAGCAATTGCGACAAAGTCAAAAGAAGAAGTCAAATCCACAGGCATTAGATTGAGTAGCTTTGCAAAGTCCTTCAATCTGCCATTTTCATTTAACGTTGTGGTTGTAGAAGATATCGCTGATCTTCGCGAAAGCCTCTTCGATCTCTCTGAGGATGAAGCTGTAGCAGTTTACTGTGAGTACTTCCTTATGCTAATCCTCGAAAAGCCAGAAAATTTGCAGAATTTGATGGAAGTGATCAAGAGCATGAATCCATGTGTTATGGTTGTGACTGAGGTGGAAGCAAACCACAATTCCCCAGTTTTCGTGGACAGATTCACCGAGGCTCTCTTCTACTATGGAGCATTTTTTGATTCATTTGAGGATTGTCTGAAGGACGAGGATGCACATAGGGCGGTCTTGGAATCAATGTTCTATCGGGGAATTAAGAATGTGGTTGCGGATGAGGAGGAAGAGAGGACGATCAGACATGTGAAGATCGGGGTTTGGAGGGCGTTTTTCGCGAGGTTTGGAATGTTTGAGGTTGAGTTGAGTATGTCATCTGTTTATCAGGCTGATTTGCTGTTGAAGAACTATGATTATGGAAGTTCTTTAAGTTTGGAAATGGATGGGAAGTCTCTCCTTGTGGGGTGGAAAGGGATTCCTACCATTTCTCTTTCTGCTTGGATTTTTGTCTAATAAGTTTTTGTAGAAGGGAAGCTATGGAACAACAATGACTGCGTTTACTGTCACGTGATATGGAGGTCACAGACTAGAACCACGAAAACTATCTGATTAGATGGTTACATCAACAAGTGTATTTCAACGGTTGACACTTAATTTTCATGGATTCTATTGTCTAATTTCCCACCATGTTTGGATTCCATGCATGGTGATAACTTTTATAGTGAAAGGTTTACCTATGATTTCCCTGGATTTGGCAAAACCATGCATCTCACATCAAGAAAATTGAAAAGGATTTGATGTATTTCTTTTAGCCACATCATGCAAAAAAGTAAATGTGTAGACCACACATTGAGATTACGAGTAAGCAACGCAATGTACTACTCCCCTTATAATGTACACCTTTTAACTTGTGAACACTTTAGCAACACTTAAATTTAATTAATTTTTTGTTTAATAAAAATTAATTGAATTTAAGATGTATCATCAATGTTGAGGAATACTTATTTTTAGCAACAATTTTTTCGGGAATGAACTTTATTTTATTTTTTAGCAATGATTTTTTTATTAAATAAGTACCCTTGATATTTAAAACAAGAGTAACGATACTCTCAGTGAAAATTCACAGTGAAACATCAAAGTGAATGACGTGACATTAATGAAAAAACCAAATCACTAATCACATTCCTTAAAAAGTGTAACTAACAATAGATACATTAGTCATTTTTCTAATGCCACTTCATATACTTTGATGTTAAGTTTCACTGAGAGTATAAACTAAAGTTCATTCTTAATATCATAGTGGTTCTATTAAGAGTCTGTTTTTTTTTAAAAAACTATTTTTATGGAAAGACCAAAGTTTAAACTGCAAATTAAAAAAATAAAATATTCGGGTTGCATTAATCAGGTCGTAAATTTATAACTACAGCACGGTGCATGAATTTTTTCTAATATTGCAATTAAAACTTTGTACCTTTCTATAATTATAATTCAACCATATGCTTATAGAAATACGGTATTTCCCAAAACTTTGCATTATATGAGTCAAATTAAAACGGATTTATTAGTACTCCTCCGCCGCAGCTCAAACTGCACACTTACTAATTGACATTATTCTCTATCAAACTTTGACCTTATATTTGGTTAGATATATAAGCAATAATATTATCGCATGTGATATTGTTGGATTTGTCATAACAAGTAGTTTCTCAAAAGTAGCTTTTTGTTTGCCGGTATTATACATAGTTAAATATATTAGCGGTTAAATAAGTTTTTAAATAAGCGTGAAAAAGATTTTGTTCAATTTGATTTGAGCGGAGGGAGTATATAATTCTCTTTAATTTTGCTAATCGAATGTTTTTCGCTGACATTTTGAACCACTGAGGACCAGTTTGCAACTTTAAAGAAATGTAAAAGCGTTTTACTTGTTTATCCAAAACTCAAGGGAGTTAGATGCAATTTAACCAAAAAAATCCACGTGCACAAAGAAGAAGCATCCACGTATCAACGACCAGCTGAAAAAGGCGGGACTTTCTAGTTTCTAGCAGACGGAGCTAATGGAGGAGACACGAAGCCAAAACGACGTCACTCCGATCCAAACGTGGCTGAAAAAGTGTCTCTCGCAGTACAGCGTCGCCGTCAAACACCCTTTTATCAAAGGCATTCGAGATGGCACTCTCGATCTTTCTTATTTCAAGCGATGGCTGGTATGAACTAAAACCCTATTTTGAAAAAAAATTGTGTGTTTTAATATTATTTATATATTTTGCATTCATGTGTTTTTGCCTAATTTCTTGTTTGGTTTGATGCAATTTTGCTAAACAAGATGATAAGCTTGCTGCCTGTTTGTATGTTCAGTGAAAGAGAAAATGACAGATTTGGTACCAACTTTTTGGTGAAATTACAGTTTTCGTTCCTCTTTTTTACAAATTGTTTCCAAAACGTTCCCATTTTATTACGAAATGTTCTCAATTTATTCACACACACTATTAGCCGCTTTAAGTGAGTCAATAGTAAGTCACCTTTCTAATGATTGATGGTGTCACTATGGGGAAGCAAAGAACATGGAAAACAAGAATGATAGAAGAGAGAGTCCGATAAATTAATCAAAAAATTGTTATGTCCGATAAAGGAACCAAATGAGAACATTTCATAATAATCGAGAACCTTGTAAGAACATGGTGCAAAATGAGGAACAAAACTGTAATTTCGCCTAAAAGTGGGCACCTAAACTGTCATTTTCTCTTCAGTGAAATGCAAAAGCTAGGTTATCTGTTGCTTGAATCCATTTGTAACCTATTGGAAAGCGGTTTAAAATTCATAGATAGTTTAAAAAGTGTAAGAAGAGATTTGTACTTCAATTTTCAGTTCACTTAGGCATGTGTAGTTCGCGTTAAAAGTGAGGATTTGGGACGGGAATAGTGAAATGCTCTGCTATAACATTACTAGTTGGTTCAGGTCTAACTTTGAGAAAATGGAGGGAGAAAGAAAAGGAATGGAGTTGTGAATCTTGTGATGAATGCCAATACTTAATTTAGCTGGTGGAGATTCATTAGGCTTTATATTGATCACTGAAAGAGTAAAACTTGTTTGATTATGCGTGTTTTTTCTTTGACATATTGCTATTGAAATCTGGAGTCTTGGCTTTGCTCACGACCTACTCTTACTTGCCAATTGCTTTTGAGCTTATGGTGAGACTAACTGCAGGAGCTAGACTACATATTTGTTAGGGCATTTGCCCCTTTTGTTGCTAGTGTCTTGATAAAAGCCTCCAAGGAGTCACTTGATGGGAATGATTTGGAAGTCATTTGAGCGGTATGACTGCTCTGAATGATGAGATCACTTGGTTCAAGAAAGAGGCTTCAAATGGGGCGTTTCACTAGATGATGTTAGCCTTAAAAGGGCGAATCATGAGTATTGCCGGTGAATTTTCTCTTTCTTGGACTAATACTTAAGTAGTCTCTGAGTAAACTATGCTCCTAAGTCGGAAAATTTCTTGGTAAAATAGCTGTTTTTGAGTTTAGCATGAGAAAATTCACATTGTTCCTGAACAAAGCCTATCTTCTATAATAATTATGTAGCTTTGTAGTACTGTGTGTGTCGAGAACATCCATTTTTCGTGTTTAGCGTGAGAATTTATGCATTGTTCTACGTTCTCGCAGTAGCGTGACTTTATAGAAATTCTGCTGAGAAGTGAGGACATAAATAGTTGACTCTATGTCTATCAAGAACAACCATAATTCGCTTTTAGCATGAGAATATACATGTTGTTCTTGAAACAGTTCTTTGCGGACATTTGTAGCTGACTCCATATCTGGTTTACCTGGATGATCATTGTCTCATCACGTTGCCTTGTGAATGAACTTTATATGGGCAAGAGAGTGCTATTATTGCCTTTTTCCTCCACATTTGAAGTTTTTTTTAAAATGATTTAGAAAAAGGTGAATATGGTTTACTCTTGAGTAATCGGAAACATCTTGGCTTTTCCTGTAGTTTCTTGGAGTCTCTTGCAAGGCCGGAAGTTGAGTACACAGTGGCAGTCACTGCATTTTGGGCTATCGAAAGAGTCTATCAGGCTAGCTTTGCACATTGCTTGGACCAGGGCTCCAAAACCCCCCCAAAGTACTAGAAGGCGCCTGCAGAAGGTGGGGGAACGACGATTTTAAGCAATACTGTGTTGCACTCCAGGGCATAGCAGAGCGCCAGCTGGACAAGGCATCGGAAGATGAGCTCCAGAAAGCCGAGATAGCGTTCTTAGAGGTTCTTGAACATGAGACCTTTTGGAACATGAGTTATGAATACACCTGAATGCTGCCATGTAGCAAGTGTTGCAAGGTTCCCTAGTGACCTCGGGAGTCATGAATAACATGTCTTGCATCGGATTTTCTTGTTTCCACGCTGAACAATCATAAAGAGCATCTCCAACCGTGTTGTTTTTGGACTTGCTCGCAGTATTTCAGAGATTGTGGTAGAGTCTTTCACCGTCGTTGTAGATGCCATTAGGCATCTAGTAGTAGTTCATGAAAAAGCATGTTGTTGTAGAGTTAGTACAAGCATACAAGGAGATGCTCCTTGATCTTTTGGCTAACAGTAAAGGTAGAATATGGATAGTCAACAAAGCACAATTTTATCTCCTATTTTTCTCCTGCCCTTTAAATATTGGATAAAGGTCAACTTCAATCCACCAATAAGAGTACCTACTTAGTAATCCAAAAAAAAGTACCAAAAATGATTGGGATGATGTGACTTGTGTATGCCTTTTATTACACTATTCAAGATTCGCCAATTTGGAAAAACACAACAATCTCAACACCCCAAATTGGAAAGGAAAAAGGTACACATGGTATTAGACCATATTTTAAAAAAATGTACAAAAAGATCTTCCCTACAATTAAATTTTGAAAAGCTATTATTGCTTCTAAAATAAATACTTATTATATGAATGCGTGTCATTTCAGATTGGTGGACTGTGAGCTGTAATCAGGTCAATATCATACACTTATACAATCTTATTATGAAAACTATTATCGAATCACACTATCTTAGTAAAATGAGTATTGACCGCACTAATTTTACTACTCCCTCCATCCCACCAGTAATGACATACTTATTTTTTCACGATTTTCAATGATCATGTTTGACCGTCAACATTTCTAATTACATAAATCAATTTCGCATAAAAAATTGATATTTAAAAAATACATGTCAAGGTGAATTCAACAATGTGATATATTTATTAAATATGTATTAATTTATATTTATTGTCGAAGTTTACCAAATTTAAGTTAGAAAAAGTAAATATATCATTAATGGTGGGACCGAGGGATTACTATTTATACTTTATATAAATACTTATATATTTTAGAACTAATTCATGCTAAGTTTCCTTTTTTAAATCAGAAAAGAAGATTTTTTTTTATATATGAAGAAAAATAAAAATTTATTTTATTAACCAAATGGATCCCTTTCTCCGATCTTCAGAAATGGGTGGGCCGCAGCCCGGGGCCCGTGGGACACACTGAAACAAAACGGCGCCGCTTCATCATCTGGTTCCTCATCCTCGGGACGCATAATCATACTACTGAGACTGGAACTTCTCCGAATATGTCAGAAAACATTCTTACGCATTCTATGGACAATTCTTGATTTCTGGACAAACCCTTCTGCCATTGGAATCCCTTTTTTTACCGGTTTTCACCTCAGTACCCACTAAACGCCGCCGTTTTGGGCCTTGCAGAAGCTCCATTGCAGGTAAAAAACCAGTCTTTGTAGGGAATTTGATGATTTTTTTGTAGATCTTAAATTGTGTTGGAATCTAATTTATACGGTTTTTTGTGGCGGTTTGTACTGTTAACTCTGTGTGTGTTTTTTTATTGCTGACGATTGATTATTTTATTTGTTTGGAACAGTGATTATTTATGGGATATAGAACTTCCTGGCTGAATTCTCGGGTTTTGGTGATTGCCCTTTTGGTTAATTAGCTTAAAGGCTTGAGAGAGAGGTTAGATTTTATCTTTTTGATTGCTGTGATGACCTTTTATGAGTGTTTTAATCGTCCCTTTTGATAGACTGAGCATGGAAATATTGAGATTCAATAGGTTATGCATTTGTCTGAACTTTTAGCTTGCTTGGTGTGAAATAGAAGTATAGAGACGTCCTGATGAAGCTAGGTTGAAACTGCTTTAGAAATTTCAGATTTTTATAAAATTCGGTTTTATTTTGCAATGTAGCAGTGTTAGAAACCAAGGTTGGCTGAGGTTTGGTTTGCGTGAGCTCCTTTGTCAATTTATTTCTTTTTCTTGGATGATAGGATAATGGTTCTACAGAAACATGGCCGTGCCAGTGATGCGCCGCATGGTAATAAGAAGTCCATGAGTTTGAGTGTATTCAATAAGACAAACGAGAAAGCTCGCCCTGCGGATACTCAGTCAAGAAAGATGGAGGCTGATGTGGATGTTGATCTCAGAGAAGTGTATTTTTTGATAATGCATTTCTTATCAGCTGGACCATGTCAGAGGACATGTGGGCAGTTGTGGCATGAACTCCTGGAGCATCAGCTTCTACCAAGAAGGTATCATGCGTGGTATTCAAGGAGTGGAGGGCATAGCGAGGAAGGAGATGACAGTGGGATGTCTTTGCCAATGAGTTACATCAAGTTGATAGAAAGGTAGCTTTTAAAAAATTTGTAGTCAAGGATTTTAAGATTATTTGTTCATTTGAATCATTCTACTTGGAGGATTATATCATTTTATGAGTAATCTTTTCAGTCTATTCTGCATTCCTTTCTGGTTTGGTATAACCTTTTCTTTACTTGACACTGCTCAATTTTTTTATCTCATGTAATTATTACATACGATAGTGAAGATGTGTTTGTGTTGTTTGGAATTGTCAATAACCAGCTGTTTTGTGGTTTGGAATGATTTTTTGACGATTCTCTTTACACTATGCACATACTCATCATACATATTAGCTCTTGTTTATGGACCCGGGACTGATTTTTTATTTTAGTGAGATAATTCATCCACGAGCAGAGAATAAGTCTACATTGTGTTGTAGGTGTGGAACATGTATAGTATTTGCAAAGTATTTTTTTATGCCATGTTGGAAGATAAAATAAGTCAGTTCCTTACAAGAGAATGGAAACTTTACAGCTTGTATTTTTCTGCTCATGGCCTTGATTTAACTTTCTCCGATATGACAAACAGGATTGTTTTTTCTCTACGATTCTTACACCACTTATTCACTTCATGAGTAATAACCCCAAAAAGTCCCTTCTAGAAGTCAGAAAAGAGTAACGATATGTTTTGATGTTATTTACATTTCAGCTTTATGCACCGTAGCTTAAATTTCTGACTGTTTGTGAGATTTCTGATGCTAGATATTGACCTTGAATCTTAGGTACCCACACATTGCGAAGGATCACTTAGTTAAGCTTGTGAAGCAACTCATATTGAATGCAGCATCTCCTGCTCATGACGCAATTGGTAGAAATGCTTTAAATGCTGCCAATGTCCCCACTTTATTGGGAACAGGTTCTTTTTCACTTATAAGCAGTAAGTAGAAGTGGTTGACAGCTCTTTCAGGAGGAAAAATTCTCCTCCTTTATGTTTTATTTTGGTTATGAAACTCTGAGATACATCCCTCAAATTTTCTTCAAGGCAACAAGTAATTCCATAAATATCTAAGGACGATTCCATACTATTTAAGTGATTTAGTAATTTTTGCTCTGAGCATAATTGTCCAGCTGATTCTTGCTCATTACCAAATCAGCTCATTACAATTGTTGCTTTTTGTTGCATCTGTATAGTGAATTCAATGATGTTTTCCCTATCTCTCTTTTAGCTCATTCGTTGTTTCTGTCAGGTGAGCAAAACAAGATCAACCATGAAGTGAATGTCCCAGGGTATTTGCGCTGGCCTCACACCAGGGCTGATCAAGTGCGTGGTCTAAGTCTTAGGGAAATTGGTGGGGGGTTTTCTCGACACCATCGTGGACCCTCTGTTCGCGCAGCATGCTATGCAATTGCAAAGCCATCGACCATGGTGCAAAAGATGCAGAATATAAAGAAAGTTAGAGGGCATAGTCAACCTGTGTATTGTGGTAAAGTTTATCTTCCTTTTTAGATCTGCACAGTTTTATAAGGATTTTGTAAACACATTGTGTCATGTATATACCGTTAGTATCAATCCACTACAGAAAACATGCTGTCAAAAGTTTAAGTGCTATACCTAGGGATTCTACCATCATAGATTTTGAGCTCCAGCAGCATAAATACTCCTTTAGGCAGGATATATTACAATATTAGTTATGTATTACAATATTAGTTGCTTTATTACTTCAGTTTTACTCACTGCCTTCAGTGATTATTATTATTTTCCTTTGTCTCTTTTGTTCAATAGTATTTATAGTTTCTATATTATCCCAAGCTTATTGAAAGAACGCTTAATTGTAGCTCTAGATGATAATAATCTGTTCTGTTGATTTCTTCTCTTCCTCCTGATTTTTGTAATTGCCTCCTTACAGCTATATTTGACCGATCTGGGAGATTCGTCATTACTGGTTCGGATCATTTTAGTAGAGATGGTAAGCAATGCATCAAAAAACGTTGTTTCTGTTGCCGCAAGCATGAGAAGTCTGACTGCATTTGTCATCATTTTATACTGTCACTTACTGCATTTTATCATGTTTTAAACACTTATTTCGTACGTGATGCTGTTGATCTTGATATATCCATTTCTTGATGTTTTGTTTTCATCCATCATAACTAACTGTTTCCTACTTTTTCAGTTTTAAGGCACTCTAAATTTCTCTTCAAGCTGATGGAACAGATTTTACATCTTCCAAGATTTGGTAATGCTCGAGATTTATCCTATTTGACTTTGCCTGCTAAGTTTATCTATCCAATTTCCTGTTTTCTGCTCAGATGATGACGGATGGATGAAGAACTTTCTTTAAATCTTTTTTCTTATTTTTTTCCCACAGGATGCTCAATTGATTCCAAGTCAACATGCTTGTTGTAGGGAAGAAGAAGATTAAAATGCACATTTTTTTGGTGATGTTCAACCGAAACTGTTCAGCATTCTCGATAGACCGCGCACCGCACGGGCAAAGATTCCTAGTAAAGTTAAAAGAGTGTGAAAATAGTTTTTTCAATGACGTCACATCGTTCACTCTATGATTTTACCTTGAACTTTCACTGCTCCAAACAAAACACCCGTATATACCATCAAACACAGCCTAAGAACCTTTAAACTATACATGGGCTGAATTACCATTTATGTAACAATACAGCACTGATAATTTGGGCCTGAAATTGGATTCACATGGTCATGGACTGCACAAACTGCGCACAATTGATCCATTGCCATCATTTTAAATCAAAAGGTACGATTTGTTCTTCAATGATTGGCCTCATTAAAGATAATTGGCCCCTGATCACTCCAATTATATTTATTAATAAAGTTCTGCGGACACTTCCTTTCCTGCAAGATAAAGGAAAAGCCATGTTTTATTATGTGCTGTTTTAGAATCCCATTCGGTTCCATGTGTCGTATGATTTTTTTTAGCTCCGAAAACAAACATTAATTTAATCCGTACATACGCAGCACAAGCGCGGACAAATTCAATTTTGAAGTTCCATTTTCATACTTTTCTTACAATCTCTCTCAAATAAAAAGGAGCCAGTCATATTTGAAGGCATTTCTTCCCTAAAAATCCTGATTCTTCTTTCGGGTCCTTCCCTGATATAGTATAACCATATCAGAAATGCAGGCATGCAAAGTCTTCATCCAATTTAATCTTCCATTTTTTCCCATTTCATTTTCTGGAATATGTTTTCAAATTTGTTTGAATTTGCAGGGCCCGTTCTCGCAGTTTCTATTGATCTTCCTCTGTCTTCTCCCCCTCTCCCATTGTCTGAAGGTACGCATATTTCCATGATCATTATCTGTGATTTTTATTCTTAATTCTTGCGAAATTCTTGATTATCTATGTCATAACATTAACAGCTGGGTGAAACATGTACGAATTCTCCGTCTTCGAGCAGCGGCTGCGACCCCGGGTTGGTTTGCGGAACTTGTCCAGCTAACGGCAACACCCGACCCAGATGTACCCGGGTTCAACCCGTGAACCCGACGTCGAAGGTATATTTCCGCCATCCATTTTTGTCTCGAGGAGGTTTCTGGGTATTTAGTATTTACCGGGAATTTGGTTTGACTTTTTACGAAGGTGAAAGGTCTGCCGTTCAATCGCTATTCATGGCTGACAACTCACAACTCATTCGCTCTGGCCGGGTCCCAGTCCGCGACCGGGTCTGTCATTTTGGCGCCAACCAATCAGGCCGACACCGTCACTAATCAGCTTAAGGTACGCTAATCGCCGGTTTGCCGGAAAGTGCTGTTTTAATTGGTTTTAGTTTTACGCATTTGTTTTTATATTGCTAAATTAAGCACATAAGTCCGGGTTCATTATATGAATTGACTTTAGAACAAAAATCTAATCGGAGTGTTATTAGGTAAGTGATGGCTTAAAGTTTCCTGTTTCTAGCAATGGAGTTGGTTTGATGATTTGCCTTTGATTTTGCTTTCCTTACCATTCATTAGCATTTGATTAGTTTAATTCTCAGACATACAGGAAAAACAGCTTCGTTCATGATTGTCACTTGTGTTTGCTTGAATCTGAAAAATGTCACCATCTCACCTACTCTGTCCGACTCCACGTTGTCCACATGGAATTGGTCTGTTCTGTGCTGATTATAAATCACTAGAGTCAACCACATTAGTTTGATAGTTTCCAATTTATCATACCAACTTGGTCCCGTTAGAAGAGTCCTGTTTGTAATACTGCTTTTGGTACTATAGACATAACTTTTCAAATAGGGCGGAGGGAGCAGTAGAAAACGATCCGGATGGTTGTCTTTATCTCTTGTTGCAATCATGCTCTTATTTTAATCTCTTATATCGGGTGAAATATAGAGAATGTGTCACTTTAAGTGGTTCCCCAAATAAGAAATATTAGTTACTTGCACTTGAATGCTGAGCTAAACTCCACTGCAATTATAAGCAGGGGCGGATCTAGCATGGGGTAACCATGGTAAAAAAAAGGTATTAGTATTTGGTTACCCCATGTAATTTTTTTTTTACCATTAATATTAAATATATATATATTTTTTAATATGGGGTATTAGTATTTGGTTACCCCATTGAAAATTTTCTGGATTGATTAAAAGTGTGATCATTCTTAGAGTATGTTTCCGTGCAGAATGGTGTTCGAGGTCTTATGCTTGATATGTATGACTTCAACAA
>JAULKM010000001.1:707341-724483 GCA_032355605.1 Rubia tinctorum
TCCAAATCGTATATAGGCAACGACTTCATCCTCAACTTAGGGTTTTTCAGCTGTTGGGTACGAGAGGGACGTGAAATGTACACCCTCTGGTTCTCACACTCGAACGTCCAATGCCCCGTTTCCAAACACTTCTGGCATTGAGCGGAAGAACCAGGACCCACCGCTGAATTCTTGACAGACTTCCTTTCACCCAATCTAACTTGCTTTTCGGTACTGTTCAAGTACATCTGCCTCTTTGCTTCTTTCCTTTCTTGCCATCTACTCGGGCCTTCCTCTTTCTGTCCATAGGCGTTCACATTGCGAGCAGCAGCTGCAGCTGCACGCTCGGCCTGAGCTCTTCCGAGACCCTTGGCTGCCGTTAACGCTGCAGCCTTGATTCTTTCCGCGGCATCTCCAGCACCATCCCCTTGCTTATTACCAGATGACATATCCTTATTGATTCCAACTACTGCTTTACTTTTATCCTATACACTGAATACCAAAGGAATAAAATACGTAAGAAACGAGACAAGAATGGAAGCAAAACGTTAAGCCAAACCGAAATCATGGCTCATCAAATAACCAGCAAAACATCGTATAGAAATCCAGGAATAGAAAATAAAGAGAAAATCCAATAGAAAAACCTAATACGGTACAAAACCAGATTATACTACAGGATGGCTTTCAAACTCCAACAAACGAAATTCCAATGCAGCTCAAATAAATTTTAAAAAATCTGATAAGGGCACAATCTTGCCAATCTCACAAAAAGCTTATAGCCCATATCATGATACACACACCTATAAGATCCAAATTCAAAATTCCCAAGAGAGTACAATTGACTGCAGGGCCGATTCCGGCATATGATCATATCTCGCAAAGAAAAGCTGTAACACAAAAGCTATCATATGCTGAATGTTACTATTGCTACCCCAAATCCAGAACAATTAAATCAACTATAAAATTCTTGCCCCAGCAATTCTAACAGCTCCAGGAGAACCAAATATCAAGCCAGTGGTTTTTTTTTTGCAAAAAAAATACATATAAATAATTACACAATCAACAAAGCGAGAGAGAAAAAAATAGAAATCCAGAAAAAATATTGAACAGCAAAGAAAATACCCAATCGGGTCCTACGCTAATAAGTAGAAGAACCCTAATTCCATACGAATAAACCCTAACTCAATTATTCATAAATTCTTACCGAAATCGAAATTCCCAGATCGGCGCGTTTAGGGCTTGAGGTGATTTCCAGCTGAATGAAGTGCAACTCGGGCCGGAGGGAAAGGATATTTAATAAATACATTTTGATAATTATAGATTCAGTCCCTATATTTATCATTAAATGCGGATGCTCACTTCATGTTTAATAAATTAAACTATTCCCCTTTAACTTTAGAAACAGTGTTGTTTACTTTATAATATAAGCACTTTTAATTAGGGGTGTTCATGAACCGGTTCGGACTGGTAAAATAGATCGAACCGGGCCGGAATACAAAAACCGGAACCGAATATGTAGAATTCCAGTTTGGTCTCCGGTCTAAAAAAATTTAGAATTCCGGTCCGGTTTAAGATCGAATTTTCCCGGTCCGGATCGAACGGACCGGTAATTAACTCTTAGATATATATTTTTATGTGTTTATAATAAATTTATATACTAGTTTAGATTTATTTCCGTTGAACTAGTATTCTTCCATATTTTGAAACAATTTTTTTTATAATAACTTCTAGATTACTATCTTTTAAAAGAAAATTTTTAATTAAAATTATTTTAACACCAATTTTTTTTTATAAAGGAATAAAGTTTACTAAAGTCCTGTCCCGATCAAACAATCACTAACCGGTCCGGTTCTTGGTCCAAGATTTTTTGTGCTTCCGGTTCCAGTCCGGTATTACTATTATGAATTGAGTTATGAACTAAACTAAAATTAAATAAATGGTAAAATTTTGGGAAAGATCGCATTTCCATAGCCTTATGGAAATACGAGGTTTAATTAAAATAATTAAAAGGCAAAATATTTTGGTTGTAATATTAAAAATTTATTATGCAACGTGCATTATTTTAGAATAAGTCAATATGATGATTAGATTTGATTCGATTATAGATTAGTTTAATTTCTAGATTAGAGTTCTACTAAAACTAGTTTATCTTTCGTACTCTATTTATTTCATTCAATAATATCATATTCATTACGAGAAATAATTCTTTCATGGTATTGGAGCGAGTTCTGATCCTAAACCCCAAAAAAACAAATTTGCCTCCTCCCCCTCTCTCTTTTCCGACGATAGACTACCATCGTTCCGGTAACTTTCGGTCAAAATCCGACCAACTTCTGGCCAACCTCCGGCAGTCTCCGACATTCTTTTCCGATGTCTAAATTCTCGGGTCTTCATCATCTCTGGACGACTTCAATTTTTTAACCGGTGGCCACTAGTTTTCAGGTGTTCTCCCTGTACCAATTTTCTCCTGCATCAGCCGATTCTCGGCGTCCAAACTTCTTCCCGGCTTCTTCTTTGCTTCGGTTGCCACTTCGTTGATTTCGGGCAAGTTCTTTCTCCGACAGCGGGTTCTTTATCAGATATCATCTCCAACGCCGACTTCTTCCGACCGTTTCGTCTCCATCGCCCGATTGTCCAGCAACGATTGTCCACTTCGTCTCTGGCCGCTTCGCCTTTGAGCAGTGTCCCCATCCAGCAACTCTCTCTTTTTTGGCGCGTGATATCCACGCGCTCTAGGCCATACCCGCACGTTTCAGCACACGCAAGTGGGATACACACGTGCATCTCCTCTCTACGCGTGAGACACACGCGCTCCAGTTTTCCCAGCGCGTGAAGCATATGCGCCTGTGGTTTTTAGGCAGATTTTTATCTTCCAGTTATTTTTTTATTTGCTTTGGTGATATGGCTCTTTTTGGTTCTCGACGGTGTGCTATTTTGGGACATACAGGTCTTTCTCATCAGCGACAACACGATGTGTTCAAGTGGATTTTGGATTCTGGCGTTACCAAACACATAACATCGTCTCCAACTTTTGTTGATCGTGTGACACTCTATGATGGTTCTGCTCATGTATCTGTTGGTAATGGTGTTAAACTTCCTATTACACATATTGGTGATTCTTGGCTTTCTAAGTATTTGCCTATTTATGATGAGTTTGTTGTGTCTGATATCACAAAAAAATAATTTCAATTAGCAAATTGAATCGGGATTTAAATGCAATTGTCTGCTTTGATGATCGTTCATTTATTATTCGGTATAAAATCACTAGGGAAATCTTGGGTCACGATCATATTGAGGATAGTTTTTATGTCTTAGACTATGGTGCATCTGTTTTACTGTCTATTGTTGAGTCAAACAAGTCACGTGCGTCTTTTGAAATCTGGCATGCTAGACTTGGTCATGTTTCACATTCCGTTATTTCTGGTTTGCGTGCGTCTGGAGCCTTAGTTGTCTCATTGATTTTTACCTACCCTTTGTGAAGCATGTGAAAAGGCTAAAGGGAAACGTTTATCTTTTCATAGAAATGATAAACGTATTGCTAGGGTACTTGATCTGGTTCATTATGATTTATGGGGGCTCTCTCCTATTTTATTTGTTGATGGTTTTGCCTACTATGTCATTTTCATTGATGATTATTCCCGGCTCCCGTGGTTTTATCCAATGCGCCGCAAGTCTGATTTTTGGGATGTTTATCGCCAGTTTGAGGCTTTTGTGGAGAACCAATTCTCTTCCACCATTAAGGTATTTCAGAGTGATGAAGGGACTGAGTTCTTAAATATTCGCTTACACTCTCACTTTCAGACAAAGGACATTCATCATAAGATTTCTTGCCCATATACTTCTAAGCAGAACGGTCGGGCTGAGTGCAAGCACCGCCACATCACCGAGATGGGTTTGTCTATGTTATATCACTCTCATGTCCCTCTCTCCTACTGGCCTGACGCCTTTGCTGCAGCCACTTATACCATCAATCAGTTGCCTACTCATGTTCTTGGTGGACGATCACCATATGAGGTTATTAATGGTCGAATACCCATATATAGAATTTTTATGATTTTGGTTATCGGGTTTTCCCGTTCATTCACCCATTTTCCGACCACGAGCTGTCTCCTCGCAGTATTCCTTGTGTATTTATTGGCTACAACTCGTTGTATAAAGGTTTTCGGTGTCTCGATCGCATTACTAGCATAATTTGTGTTACCCAACATGCTCATTTTGACGAGACGTGTTTTCCATTCATCCCATCCATTCCTTCGGCGATCGGTTCTCCACCTTCAGTGTTAGATGTTTCTGTTTTTGCTGATCTTGATCCTGATTTGGCACCTTCTTTGCCTCTAGTTTCTCCTATGCCGACTACATATCCTTTAGCCCCCTTCTCTATTTGTGACACAAATCCGCCACCAACACCACGGAAGGCACCTTCTACCTCTTCGCCTGTCAGTCCACCTGCTCAGTCTCCGCCCAGCTTGGTTGTTTCTTCACCACCCTCTTCAGTTGGTTCTACTCCTCCATCCTCTCCTCCGGTCTCTTCTCCTCGGGCTCGCACTCATCGCATGGTCACTCAATTATTCATATATTATCACTCATGGTCTTACTGTTGTCTTGCTTGCTCAGTCTAAGCAGACAGATTATTGCACTGATCTTCAAGATCCTACTTGGGTTATCGCCATAGATGACGAGATGGCGGCTCTTCGTGGTCAACACACTTGGGATTTGGTGTCTCGCCCTTCAGACGCTAACATTGTTGGCTCCAAATGGGTCTATAGGCTGAAGTATCGATCAGATGGTACTGTTGAGCATCACAAAGCTAGAGTTGTGGCACAGGGCTTCTCGCAGATTCCAGATTTTGAATTTGATCACACTTTTAGTCTTGTGGTCAAATCCTCCACTTTTCAGACAGTTCTCGCCATTGCCACTATACGCTCCTAGCCTCTTCATCAGCTAGATGTCAAGAACACCATTCTTGATGCTCATGTTTATATGAAGCAACTTGTTGTATATAGGGACCATATTCATACAGATTATGTTTGCCGCTTACGAAAGGCCATTTGTGGCCTTAAGCAAGCTCTCCAGGCATGGTTCCAGCGCTTCAACACTTATTTAACTTAGTTTGGTTTTTCAGTGTAGCTCAGCCGACACCTCACTGTTTGTTCTTTCGAGAGAATCATCATTACTCTATCTCCTGGTATTTGTGGACGACATCATTCTTTCAGAGAACAATTCTACTATCCTTCGGAAGTTCATTGATCGGACGCATCAGGAGTTTGCAATTAAAGACCTCGGCTTTCTTCACTACTTTCTTGGCCTTAAAGTTTCACCTACTTCATCAGGTTTACTTCTTGGACAAGCAAAGTATGCTCGAGACATTTTCACTCATGCAGGGATGTCTGATGCTACACCAATTTCTACACCATTTGTGTTAGGTTCTCAGCTGCACAGTTCGACCAGTCCACCATTTCGAAATCCGACTCAGTATCGTTCTCTAGTTGGGGCTCTTCAGTACTTGACCATCACTCGTCCTGATTTAGCTTTCTCGGTCAACGCTATCAGCCAATTCCTTCAGGATCCTAGAGATGATCATTTCGCTGCTGTTACTCAGATTTTGCGGTATGTTCGGGGCACTCTGTATTTTGGTCTTGCTTTTCGAGTTGCCAGTTGTCAAGATGTGTTGGGGTACTCTGATGCTAATTGGGCTCGCTGTTTAGAAACTCGTCATTCCACTTATGGATATGTTATTTTTCTTGGTGGGAATCTTGATTCCTAGAGTGCCAAGAAACAGCCCACAGTTTCTCGTTCAAGCACAGAGTCTGAGTATTGTGCTCTTGCCAACACTGCTTCAAAAGTTGTTTGGCTTACTCATTTGGTTCGAGATCTTCGAGTCCCGTTCTCTGGCTCTCCGCTGCTGTTATGTGACAACAATAGCGTCATCTTCTTGGCTCAGAATCCAGTTGCTCACAAGCTGATGAAACACATCGATATCGACTATCACTTTGTTCGAGAGTTGGTTGCTTCAAGCAATTTTCGTGTTGTTCATGTTCCCATTACTCTTCAGATTGCGGACATCTTCACCAAAGAGCTCTCTCGTCCGCTATTCGAGTTTTTTCGATTTAAGCTTTGCGTCGATGAGCATCCGACGCTTCTCTTGAGGGGGGTGTTAGAATAAGTCAATATGATGATTAGATTAGATTTTATTATGGATTAGTTTGATGACTGGACTAGAGTTCTAATAGGATTGGTCTATCTTTTGTACTATATTTATTCCATTCGATAATATCAGAATCATTACGGGAAATCATTCTTTCACATTAGTTATAAACTTATGACCCGATTAATGCAACCCGAAATTTTATCTTCAATTCTTCTAAGATTAGTCTTACCATGACTTGTGGAAAGACAATCTTTCCAAAGACTGATTGATAAATAAATTAAACAATAATAATAACTTAGTTGTAGTAAGTTTAAGTTTATTAATTTGAACAGAACTAATATAAGTTGAAATGAAGTAAATTAAACTAAACTAATGAAGTTAAATATATTGAAATGAAATGTAGTATTTAAGTTGAGAATAGGATACATCTAATCCAATGTATAATGAAAAGATAGAACTAAAATAATAACACTTGGGAAATTAACATTTTCATTTAACGAGTCTAAAATTTAAGAACCACGTTAGGAAATCAAATATTTTCAATATATACACAAAACCAATCAAGATATATCATCAAAATGCACCATCTATACTCAATTTTTCCTTATTTGCTGATAGTTTATTCTGAAAGTTTCCCTTTAATTTTCTCAGAATGCACCAGCTACATGTTGATATAAATACCATTTGCCGCCTTTTCAAAATTACAAAGCCATTTTCATCTACTTCCTCTCTACTGCCTCTTTTTTCCCCTCAAATTTTTATTCTGTGTTCGTCCAATTTCTGGGATTTTCCATGTCTCCCAAAATATATAATATTTTGGTGGAAAAAGAAAAGATTGATCAGATAAAAGAGGCCCTTACAGAAACCCTTCAACTACATGATGAGGCTCTGGTAATGGTGGAGGCTAAGGAACAAGAACTCGACGACGTCAAACGCAAGTATGCCACTCTCCGATCCCAATTTCATCAGCTTCAATCATTATCGGTATGTATGTTGTAATCGAGTTTATAGTACTTCCTCTGTCCTAGTCTGATTTTCCTTCATTGATGTCATGTAGCTTATAGTCGAATTCGACGGGTAGAGAATGAAATTGAATTTTAAAATAATATAATAAGACTATGTTATTGGGATGTACCAACAATTAAATTATGAATGTGCATTTTAATCTGTGGGCATGTGAGTCAATCGAACCGGTTTGACCTGATCATAAATTTTGGATCAGAAAGAGTTGAATTGATATTAGTCGGTTAAAATTATATTGAAAATGTAATATCTGTTTGGGTCTTGATCTGATCTTAAATTTTAGGTTATTGGATGGGTAGAATTCTATTTAGTAAGTAATTTCGGTCCGAATTGATATGACGTTTTTAACCCTACAAGTGTATTAATTTCAATTTGGACTTTCCTGCCAGTTTGAACACTTTTTTTTTCTGATTTTTGGTATTGTGCATATGAATATACAAAGATCTCTAAAGACAAGGAGATCGAGAAGTTGAAGGAAGAGAAAAGGTTAGTGGTCAAGAGCTATCTACATATTGTAAGATATTTTTCAAACTTGTGCCCCAGAAAATTGTAGCCTTGGCATTTGCTATTTTTCAAACTTGTGCCCCAGAAAATTGTAGCCTTGGCATTTGCTTGTGCTTTTAAACGTTACGAATATTTGTGACATTTTTCTGTGAAACTCTATATCTTGAAGGTGAATTTGGCTAAGAAGGCTGCATCTAAGGAAGAAATGCTTAGAGAATTGGAGAGAGAGCTTTCTCTAATTAGCAGGTAGAAGACCTATAATTTATTTATTTTTCCATTTCTGACTAATTCATGTTTTAGATGGTGGTGTTCTCTTTTTTTTTCCTCGTTTTGAAAGTTAAAACTCAGAAGTTACACATTTTTATTGGTGGTTAAACTGAATCATTTTCAATTCAGTTCAACTCAAATAATGTTCGATAAAAATTATGTTAATTTAATCACGTTTTCAGTTTAGTGCAAATTACACCAGAAGAACAAAAATGTATTCCCTTTGTCCCACCTCCAATTGCACAACAATCATTATCACACTGTTCAAGAAACATGTTTAACCGTTAATAAATTTAACTACGTATAATAACGGCAAATAAAATGTTGATATTTAGAAACTACTTATTACGACGAATTTAACTATATCACATACGATAATATTATTACCTATATATCTATTCATATATACAGTCAAACTTTGAAAAAAAAATAGTGTTAAAAAAATAAGTGTACAATTTGAGCTGGAACGGAGGGAGTAGTCATATTCTTTCCAACTTTATGTGTTTCAATTCATTTCATTTCTTAAAAACTCTAAATCGATACTATTTGAATTCAGTTAGCAAAGTCGCATGATTTTTATCACAAAGCAGAAGTGGGGAAACCTAAGATAGTGAAATTAAAAGACTGAAATTAAACAACACAATTCATGCCAAAAGTTCATGTCACCTAGCTTATATCTAAAGGAAAATTACAATGACACAAGAAGAAACTAGGTCTCTAACATAGCTGATGCGCAGTAGAAGGAAAACAGAAGCAATCAAAATAGGCCGGTAAGCATATTTGCAGCGGTCGATATGGCTGCTCCGGTTATGGCACACTGAACGATATGCTCGTGGGAGTGACCATCGGAAGTTAGCGCTAGTGCTGCTCCAGTGACTGCTCCGGCCAACACGCTGTTTTTCTGCAAATATAGAAGATGCATTATAACAGCAGCAATGGCATTTCGTGCATAGATCAAATGATTAAGTGACCAAAATGTGTACCATTAGGTGATCAAATGTAGCGAATATTAGAGATGCATTGTAACAACAGCATTCTATCTCTCTTCCAATTGCATTTTCAGTAAATGGTATTTCGCGCAGCGATCAAATGATTAAGCGATCAAATGTGTACGATTAAGTGATCAAATGTATCGCTTACCCAATCATGAACTCCTCGAGCTTCCTTAAGACCGTAGGTCAGGCCCGAGTACATCCCAGCAGCCAATCCTACACAATTGGACCTCTTATCAGTGTCAAGTTAAACCCACAATACCACTAGTGCCAATGCCCATACCAGAGTCCGGCGAGTAAAAATGCAAAAAAATATATGCAATTTACAGAATATGTAGACCGAAATCAAACATTGTGCGACAATTTCACGATCAAAGCCGTGATTTTTTTTCTACTATATAACAACATTGGATTTGAATTGATTCATGAATCATGCCAATACAGCAAAACAATTTTGGCCACCAAATTAAGGGGAGAAAGAGGCATCTTACCCCATTGGAGAGACTCTTTTCCTGTGTTTTTAACCTGGAAAAAAAATCAGGGTTTCAAAATAAGCATTTCGTTGTACAAGAAAAGGGACAAAAATAACTTGCAAATCGTATATGCGTACCAAGGCCTCCACAGTCTTGGAATTGGTTTCCCCTGAAATAATTTTTTTTAAATTAACAGTTAAAAGATTGAAAGCATTCTCTTTTATTTCCCTAAAATGAAATAAATCTCAAAAAATGAACTATCTATTTCCCTAATTGAAGGCTTGAATTAACTACCTCTAAGGTCGGGAAATCGACGCTTCTTCCCAGGGGAAAGTTCAGGAGGAAGACCGCCACTAGTATCCACGCCGGCACCTATACAAATATTTAGTCTCAAAATCCATTTCATCACAACAAGAGAATGGTCTTATAGTTCTTTTCCCATAATAATTGATCACACAACAAAAAAGAGGGCTCCTAAACTTTTAGAAAGTTCAAAATGTTTCCAAACACACTTCAATAATCTAGCACAAATACGATTTTTTTTAACATATGTACCAAAAGTGTAACATCTAGCTTTGAGTGGAGGTACATTAACCATCATAATTTCTCATCTCACCATCAACTGCAGTAAAATAGGCTTCCCGTGCCACAGCTTGAGTAGCTCCAATCTGTCACAGAACAAAATGTAATGGTGTTAAAGCCCGGTTACAAATCCCGAATGGGTCAATTGATGAAAACAAAAATGAACTTGTGTGCCACGAAATATACCCGCCATATGATACGAAATGACTTGGTATCAAAACAATTGTAACATGAAAGATTCGCAGGTGACGATTTCTAATACGACAATGCTTACTAAGACAATCCAATTACCTATCGTTTTGCCGAGCATCAACACACATTTTTTTTTAGAGAAGTCCACTATTTAACAATCCCAAATAAAAATCACCTTCCTTTTCCTTATATTTCAAGATAAGTAGGATTTCCATCTTAGAGTCAACCGGTGAGATGTCAGTGACCAGTCCTTTAAAAATCGATGTGAGAATTTCAACACGCCACCTTATACGCCCTATATATATAAACCTTACATGCAAAGGTAGAAATACTCTACGGCCCATTATCAATGGCACAATTAAATGCATGTGATCCCAACATCTTGCAGGTTAAATTTCAAGATATCTTAAACTCAGCTTCCATCTAAAAATCAATTCACACTAGCAGGGGCGGAGGTAGGGGGGTTTGGAGGGGGCTCCAGCCCCCGCCAAGCTAAAATTTACGGGAATTTTTAGGGTAAATTTTTTTTTAAAAAAAAATTCCACCCCCTTCGTATCCCTCCAATACGAAGGAAAATTGGCAAAAAAAATTCTTTGCATATCAGCCCCGCCACTGATTCTTTCTGGCTCCGCCCCTGCACACTAGTGATCAAGAATCTCATACGCTGCTCATTTAGTCTTTAAGAAATCAACGTGTAACCAGACTTCACATGGGGGAAAACATGAAATCGAACAAAAACTTATAATCGACGAGATATGAAAACAAATTAAGCTTACTCCGGCGGCCTTCACGAAGCTTTCTGCGACGCGGTTGAGAAGCGGATGGCCGAGATCGAAGAGCCCGCTTTTGTCAAAGTGTCGCAGTTCATCGATGATGGATCGGGTCTCCAGATTACTACTGCCGCTCATACTGTATCGTTTTCTTTTGTTTTGTTTTGACGGAAATTTGATGAGAAATTGTTTGGATCGAGTAAGTAAAATGGTACTGCAAAAATGGTGAAAGGAATGGTTCTTTCTAGCGCGGGAGAAGAGGCGGAGGAAGGAGGACGCGTGTCGAGATCTCGCCTACACGTGGCTGCATGTCCGGCTTCGTGGCGCCATTTTCTGTATACGTGGCGCCCCTACAGTTTTCGGGAACTAAAAGAAACTTTTTCAATTTTTTTAAAATTTCTTGATTATCTATTATGTGAAGAGATGAACGTGCGATAACTGAATTTGCACTCTTTACGTTTTGAAACGTTACAGGTAAATTTGCACTATTTCATTTTTTAAAAAGAAATCACCTCAACAAAATACTATTTTACCCTTAATTTTCTCACTATTTACTCTCTTCCTCAAATTAATGAGTTTGCTCTTGAAAGAAAGTATTTACATAAGTTATGAAAATACCAACCTTTAAATTGCAAATTTGAAGAAATAAAGATAAGATTTTCAGGTTGCATTAATCGGGTCATAAATTTATAACTATTGCACGTTGCAATATTGCAACTAAAATCATTTACCTTTTTATAATTTTAATTCAATTCTGTCTTTACATATGTTTATGGAAAGACGATTTTTCCCAAAACTTTACCCAAATTAATAGTTAAAATTCTTTTTTCCTTCCTCAAATTAAAACTCTTTTGATCCATTCCCCATATTCTCCCCCAACTATAACCTCGAAACTACAAGCCACATTCCCTCAGACGAAGCCCCCTTCTCCAGCAACCTAAGTCTGATTCTGTCACTGCCAGTCGTCGTCCTCCGACCGATTTCTCACGACTTCTCCTCGATGCAACGGTGGTGGCTTATAACGGGTGTTGGAGGATACGGTGGTAGGTTGTGGTTGCAGCTACAATGGTGGGGGTGGATGAAGGGGAAGAAGGGTAATGGAAGATGGTGGGTGCCGGATGGTGGATGAAGAGTGAGGGATAAGAATGACAGTGGTTTTATTTTATAAGTTCAGAATATTTACTCCCTCTTTCTCTTGCTGCAAGTCCTGTTGGTGCAGATGGACCAACTAATGTTATTTAGGAATATTTATTTTACATTGTTTATCTTGTTTGAGGTATGGCATGTTCTGGTTGGGTACGAGTCAGATTTAAATTGGGTTGGATTCAAATTTGGTTCAGGTCTATATTAGCTTTAGGGTTGGATAAGAATCGAGTTTGGATTCATATTTGGTGATATTTTGGAGTGAGGGTCGCAACAAGTCAAATTTGGGTCGGTCTAGTTTAAGCTGGATCGAGGTGAATCAGGCTCGATTTCATATTGTGGCGCTTCGAGTTGAGTTTAGGTAGCGGTGGTCGGATTGAGTTCAGGTTGTTTTTGGATTTGAATCGAGTTTGGAACAAATTTTAGGTCTGGTCAGATTTGAATGAGATTGCACGCCTTGATCAGTTAGATCCGGTTCGGGTCCGAGTTAGTCAACTGAAAGATCAGATCGAGTTTGTTTGGGATTGAGTCGATCATAACACAAAGTTGGCACGTAATTTTTGTAAAGCATAGTAACCTTTATATAAAAAGTTGATGACACTAAATTTCACAAATAAAATTTTACTTGCATCAATTCTACACACGGACCAAAATGTACGTACTCCCTCCGGTTCTTTAAGAGTGGCATATTTGTTTTGGCACAAAGATTTAGCAAGTTAGAATTAGTGGTTGAAAATTCATTGAAAGAGTAAAAAATAAATTGAGTGGATGAAAACAACGTAGAATTTGCCAAAAAGTGAAATGAGACAATATTAAAAAATCATCCCAAAAAAGAAAGTGTGCCAAAGTAAAAAAACCGGAGCGAGTATCTAATTTTCAGAATGTTTTGACTTAGTTGTCAGGAAGGGAGGAGCAGGTATCTCTGGTAATCGGTGTTTGTAATATTATTTATTAAAGTAATAAAAGCTATATTATTATTATTATTATTATTATTATTTTAATTGTTGGATCATTATTAACATGATAATATACTCCTATATTGTTTTAAATATTAGTTTTCCCTTATTCTGTTCTCAAAGAAAGAATGTGTTTACCCCTCACCAACCAATCCAACACGATTCAAAATTACACCATGGTTCTCATGTTTAACCAACTCAACTCTATCCTTTTTTTTTCTTTTGAAAGATTACATACAAACAATCAAATTACATATAAACATTCTAATCTAGAACCTAACTAGGAAACACCACCATTGAATCTAACTCAACTCTATTCTTAATTGTGGATCATTATTGATCCAATAAAACCTACATCAAAAAGAGAATGTACAATGGGGAACTCAGAGGGGGCTCAAATAAAAATTGGGACGAAATCGAGATCGAAAAATTCCCATAGTGGGGGCTCGGAACGGGCTGCATTGATGTAGCCCGCGAGGCCAAACTCTGTAATTGAGCCCGCTCTCAATCGCTGCAAAGCAGCAGCACCCACGTGTGTGGGTCATGGCGCAAGATGTGCCCATTATTTTTATCAATGGTGCCACGTGGCAGACTATAATTGGGTCATGGCACCCCTTGCCCCCCCCCCCTTTTTAAAATAAAATTATTGATTAGGACTCGTGACCCAATTTGGTGGTGACACGTGTCCCAACCAAAATTTTTTTAAAACCCAGTTTTAAAATTTTTGAAAATTATTTTGTGCTATTTAAAAATCCAGAAAATGGAAAAAATTGAGAAAAAAATAATTTTTATTTTTTAAAATCTAAATTAAATTTTGGATCTTTTTTAAAATAAAAATTACATTCTTAAAAAATATATATGTAGTTCTTTTTAATTATGGTTCATAAAATAAATTTTAAGAATTGAAATTAATTTCGAAAATGAAATTTGAAAAAACAAAATCCAATTAAAAATTAGGACTATTTACATTTATAACCCTGAAATTAGGCTGAAAGTGCAAATATGACCCTGCAACCTCAGAAAGTGCCAATATAACCATGAGTTTTTAATGTATGTGTCAATATAACCCTGACTTTTGGAAAAATTGTGTCTATATACCCAAAGTCTATGTTTTCAGCGTTGACCGTGTAAATTCCGGCGAAGATAAAACACAAAATGACTAAAATACCCTTGAGCTAAAATATAATATTTTTTTGGCCGAAATGCCCCTGAGTGCCAGTGCTGATCTAACTCCATCATTCATTAATAAGTGTCAATATGATCCTATCTTTAACTAATAAGTGATGATCTAACCCTATAATTTATTAATAAATGTTGATCCAACCCTATCAAACTACACGTAAGTGCGGAATTAACCATTACAAAATCTGAACAAGAACGGATGAAATGCACAATTTCTCATTACCTCATTCGCGTTCTTCGGTTCAGCTGTTCCATGGACAGTCTGTTCATGTGAAGAAAGAAACAAAATAAATCCACAACAACCTACTCGCATTCACAAAGAGACAAAGAGACTTTTACGAATGGTTGTAATCCTTAACACACACAAAGAACAATGGCAAATAAATAATGGTTTCTCTTTAAAAAATATGGTGATCAAATATTGGTTATCTACACAGATGTGATGAAATATGACATATTTTGAATGTCAGTAAGTAAAACAAATTATGTAGTGGTAATAAATAAATTTATGGGGTAAGAAGATTGTGCAGAACAGAGAAAAAGATGCAATAATAGCTCATTTTTTGGCCTTGTTTTTGTTTGTAGCTTGAGTATTCTTCTTCACTTTTTTACCTCCAGCAACCTTAGTTTTCTTTTATCCTTCACCCTGAAATAGATATAGAAACCTGATACATTAGAAGCTCCGGATTTCTACAGCATTGTCTTCCTCACCAAAAACAAAATGATCACAAAATAAAGTACCGCTGCTTTCCCGGCTTTCTTTTTGGGTTTTCCCTTCTGCTGTTCGTTGTCGCCCTCGCCATCACCCTGAGTGGCAGCATTGGATTTCAGTATATGATCCATCTCCACCTCAGAATCAAATGAAAATCCATCTAGAGTTCCTGATGATAGAGAAGAAATAGATTCAAAAACCCCAAATCGGTGTGCCTTCAAAGAGAAATGATAGGGTAAACTTGTACGAAAGAAGTATGATTCTGATAGGGACGAATGACAGTACAGGGACGGCTTCAGAGGGACGAACGAGAACGGTGACCAATTCGACTCAAACCGATGCCTCGATTTGCGAGCTTCGAGCGGAATAAATGGGAAAGACGATGGAAGCGGGAACAACTTCTGGGCAAACATGGAGAAAAGCACGAAAAAATAAGGACAAAAGGAGAAATTAAGTGAGGGTCAAAGAAGTCATTCCACATTTTCGATTTTTTAGAGAAAAAAAGTGAAAGGGTAAAATGGTAATTTCACACTATTCCAGGAGTAAACCGATTGACCAATCGATCAAAATAGTCAAGGGTTATATTGGCATTTTCTTAGATTGCAGGGTTATATTGGCACTTTCAGCATGAAGTCGGGGTTATTTTAGCACTATACTCTAAAAATAAATTATAGGTGTGTTGTTAAATTTTACATTACAATTTATTTTGTTTGATAAATTTATTTGAATTAATTATTAAAGGTAAAAGTAATAAGTAAGATAGAGAGAATTAGGTGGAGGTCCATAAAGTGATCTCAATGTGGTCTCAACTATAGTGGAGAAAAAAATGAAGTAATTTAATTGTGGGCTCAATTGCTGAATTGGAAGAAAGAAATTGATTATTTACTTAAACTGCATGAGCGCTCGGAGCCTTCATTGTACATTGTCTAAATTCAAAAAGGTAACTTTCCTTTTCGCCCCTCCTTGCAACTAATTTTCTTCCCTCCGCTAAAGTCAACCACTCTAGATCAGATAACATCTCTATCGTCTGATTCTCGTACAACCACCGATGAAGAAGGGTTCAGGTCGCTCGCGCAAGCAAAAGCCCCCGGTGGTGAAGGTCAAAACCATTGTTAAGAATCTGCGGCGAGAATTGGCCGACACCAAGTGCCGGCGGCCGGAGTCAAAGGAGATCCTCAAGCATTACCTTAAAATACTGGCTCAGGTTCGGACCGCGGTTAAGGTTCTGCGGCGGCGGCGGCGGACATCAAGCGGGAGAATTCTTTTCTGCAGTCCGAACTCGATCGACTTCAACAGTTATCGATCGCCAAAGGCGGAGAGATTGAAAAGGTTCGGACCTTCATTGAACTTCAGCAGTTATCCCTCTCGAAACAAAGAGAAATTGAAAGGCTACAGACCGTTATCGAAGCGCAATTGAGGAAGGACACTAGCGCAGAGGAATCCGATAAGGTGTTTGTTTGATGTTCACATGAAGGTTAGCAAGCCCGAGCTCCAGAATGCTGTGTATCAAGTGACTGAGGTTTTGATCTTTTCAACTTCGCTCTTAAGTGTCCGTAACTTCCGTTCAACTGAATTATGATCCGAGCTTAGTTTGTACATCTTAATAAAATGTTAGAACGTTGGTCAGTGAATATCAAATAAATTGTTAGAATGTTGGTAGGGTTGAAACTTGAAAGGTTATGACCTTTTTTTTACCTGTATCCCAGAGCACTTTTCAATTAAATGTCAGGACCACTTTGATACTTTTTTTTCTTATTTAAAATGATATCCAACTTTTACTTGGCCTTAAAAATATTTTTCTCATTAATCTACTACTGCAGAATACAAATCTCAGCTTTTCCAAGTATTATTTAGGGGAACCTCCATATACATTAGTTAGTACATGCTGCCTGACACACTTACTTTCTTCCTTTCATTGGCGCACTTTTCATTTTTGGCAAAATTCATTCAATTTCATCCACCATTCTACTTTTTACTTTCTACATTCAATTTCATTCATTCATTTTATTCACCTAAAATGAAGATAAAAAATAGAGGGAGTATTAAAGTTAAGTAGAAAATTACACAGTTAAGTAAAAAGATTGACAATAACACAGTATTCCTATTTCAGGGTGCTATTTTTTAGTCCCAAAATGAAGATAAAAACCTAAACTGGAACAGAGTAAGTAATATATTTCTAACTTTACCGAGTCAACCCAAGTAAATGCCAAGCATTGAAC
>JAULKM010000001.1:724583-750731 GCA_032355605.1 Rubia tinctorum
TCCAAATCGTATATAGGCAACGACTTCATCCTCAACTTAGGGTTTTTCAGCTGTTGGGTACGAGAGGGACGTGAAATATACACCCTCTGGTTCTCACACTCGTACGTCCAATGCCCCGTTTCCAAACACTTCTGGCATTGGGCGGCAGAACCAGGACCCGCCGCTGAATTCTTGACAGATTTCCTTTCACCCAATCTCACTTGCTTTTCGGTACTGTTCAAGTACATCTGCCTCTTTGCTTCTTTCCTTTCTTGCCATCTACTCGGGCCTTCTTCTTTTTGTCCATAGGCGTTCACATTGCGAGCAGCCGCCGCAGCTGCACGCTCGGCCTGAGCTCTTCCGAGACCCTTGGCTGCCGTTAAGGCTGCAGCCTTGATTCTTTCAGCGGCATCCCCAGCACCGTCCCCTTGTTTATTACCAGACGACATATCCTTATTGATTCCAAAAACTGACTTACTTTTATCCTATACACTGAATACCAAAAGGAAGAAAAAAAAGAGTAAGAATCGAGACATGAATGGAAGCAAAACATTAAGCCAAACCGAAATCTTGGCTCATCAAATAACCAGCAAAACATCGTATAGAACACCCGGAAAAGAAATTAAAGCAAAAATCCAATAGAAAAAAACCGTGTCTGCTTCACTAATACGGTACAAAACCAGATTATACTACAGAATGACTTTCAAACTCCAACAAACAAAATTCCAACACAGTTCAAAAATATCTGCTAAAAAGGGCACAATCTTGCCAATCTCACAATAAACTTATAGCCCATATCATTATACACACACCAATAAGATCCAAATTCAAAATTCTCAAGAGAATACAATCGACTGCAGGGCCGATTCGGGTATAGGATCATATCTCGCAAAGAAAAACTGCAAAACAACAGCTATCATATGCTGTATGTTACCGCAAATCCAGAACAATTAAATCAACCAAAAAAACCATATCTACATAATTCCTACCCCAGTAATTCTAAGCCAGAGAATTATTTTTTTTAAAAAATTACACATGAATAATTACACAATCAACAAAGCGAGAGAGAAAACAGAAACCCAGAAAAAATATTGAAAAGAAAAGAAAATACCCAATCGGGTCCTACGCTAATAACTAAAAGAACCCTAATTCCATAGGAAAAAACCCTAACTAAATTATTCATAGATTCTTACCGAAATCGAAATTCCCAGATCGGCGCGTTTAGGGCTGAGGTGATTTCCAGCTGAATGAGTAACTCGAGCCGGAGGGAAAAGATATTTAATAAATACCTTTTGATAATTGTAGATTCAGTCCCTATATTTATCACTAAATGCGATACTCACTTCATGTTTAATAAATTAAACTATTACCCTTTAACTTTTGAAACAGTGTTGTTTAGTTTATAATCTAAGCACTTTTAACTATTTCTATTATGAGTTGAGTTATGAACTAAACTAAAATTAAATAATAATGATAACTTTGTTGTACTCCCTCCGTCCCAGTTTAAATTGCACATCAACTTTTTTTGCACTATTCTCTATCAAAATTTGACCGCTAATTGAATATATATATATATATGAGTAAATATTATCGATATTGTTGAATTCATTGAATTCATTGTAACAAGTATTTTCTAAATAACAACTTTTCATTTGATGTTAGTATAAGTAAATGAACATATTAACGGTCAAATATGTTTCTTAAAAAGCGTGATAATGATGGTTGTGCAATTTAACGTGGGACGGAGGGAGTATTAAATTCAAGTTTATTTAATTGAACAGAACTAATATCAGTTAAAATGAACTAAATTAAACTAAACTAATGAACTAAAATATATTGAAATGAAATGTAGTACTTAAGTTGCGAAGAACATACATCTAATCTAATGTATAATGAAAAGATAGAACTAAAATAACAACACTTGGAAAAATAACATTTTCATCAAAGTTAACTAGTCGAAAATAAAGAATTTACGTTAGGAAATCAAATATTTTCAATATATACACAAAGCCAATCAAGATATATTATCTTACTTCTATACTCAAATTTTCCTTTTTTGCTGATAGTTTATTCTTCAAGTCTCCCTTTAATTTTCTCAAAATGCACCATCTACATACCATTTGCAGCCTTTTCAAAATTACAAAGTCATTTTCATCTACTTCCTCTCAACTCCCTCTTTTTTTTCCCTCAAATTTTTATTCTTTGTTCGTCCAATTTTTGGGATTTTCCATGTCTCCGAAAATATATAATATTTTGGTGGAAAAAGAAAAGATCGATCAGATAAAAGAGGCCCTTAAAGAAACCCTTCAACTACATGATGAAGCTCTAGTAATGGTGGAGGCTAAGGAGCAAGAACTCGACGACGTCAAACACAAGTATGCCACTCTCCGATCCCAATTTCATCAGCTTCAATCGTCATCGGTATGTATGTTGTCGTAAATTATGCTGGTGTACTTTTCACATTGTATCCGGTAATATAAAATTTGTAATTGCAATTAATCCCTGAAAACAACGATGGTGGACTAGGTTTTATCTTTTAATTTTTAAAATAAAAATTAATGATAAGTTAACCAACTAAATACTTGGGGATACCGTCAACACTGTATCCCTGGTGTATCATATAAGAATCGGTATGTTGTAATTGAGTTTATAGTACCCTCTCTGATTTTCTTCACTTGATGTCATGTAAGTTAGTCGGATTCGACGGGTAGAGAATGAAATTGAATTTTAAAATAATATAATAAGACTATGTCACTGGAACGTAACAACAATTAAGTTATGGATGTGCATTTTGATTTGTGGGTACGTGAGTCAATCGAACCGATTGATCATAAATTTTGGATCACAAAGAGTTGAATTGAGAATGGTCAATTAAAATTATATTGAAGATGTAATATCAGACATTTTAAACCCTAGAAGCGTAAAATTCTATTTAATAAGTAATTTCGGTGTGGATTGATCCGACATTTTAAACCCTAGAAGCGTATTAATTTCAATTTGGACTTTCCTACTTTTGCTGATTTTTTGGGTACTGTGCATATGAATATACAAAGATCTCTAAAGACAAGGAGATCGAGAAGTTGAATGAGGAGAAAAGGTTGACGATTAAGAGCTATCTACATATTGTAAGATATTTTTCAAACTTGTGCCCTAGAAAATTGTAGCCTTGAGATTTGCTTGTACTTTTAAACGTTGCGAATATTTGTGACATTTTGTTATGCAACTCTATCTCTTGAAGGTGAATTTGGCTAAGAAGGCTGCATCTAAAGAAGAAATGCTTAGAGAGTTGGAGAGAGAGCTTGCTCTAATTAGCAGGTAGAAGACCTATTTTTCCATTTCTGACTACTTCATGTTTTAGATGGTGTTGAAAGTTGAAACTCATAAGTTACACATTTTCATTGATGGTTAAACCGAATCATTTTCAATTTAGTTCAACTCAAGTAATGTGCGATAAAATTTATGTTAATTTAATCACATTTTCAGTGTAGTGCTAACTACACCAAAAGAACAAGACTGATGTCATATTCTTCCCGTGTTTTAGCTCATTTCAATTCAATAAAATTCTAAATCGACACTATTTCAGTTCAGTTTAGTAAAGTCGCACGATTTTTATCACAGAGGAGAAGTGGAGAACCAGAGAAAGAAACCCAATATAGGGAAATTAAAAGATAGTGAAATTAAACAACACAATTCATGCCAAAAGTTCATGTTACCTAGCCAGAAGGGCTGGCTTATATCTGAAGGAAAATTAAGACGACACAACAAGAAACTAGGTCCCTAAAACACAATTGATGAGCAGCAGAAGGAAGACAGAATCAATCAAAATATGCCGGTGAGCATATTTGCAGCGGTCGATATGGCTGCTCCGGTTATGGCACACTGAACGATATGCTCGTGGGAGTGACCATCGGAAGTTAGCGCCAATGCTGCTCCGGTGACTGCTCCGGCCAACGCGCTGTTCTTCTGCAAAGATCAAAGATGCATTACTTCAACAGCATCCTATTGTTCTGAAAATGGTATTTAGCGCAGCGATCAAAGGATTAAGTGATCAAATGTTGAGAATATCAGAGATGTATGGTACCAACAGGCTGTTGGCAACAGCGTCCTAGTTTTCTTCCAATTGCCTTTTCAAATGACCAAGTGATCAGATGTAGCAAATATCAAAGATGCAAAGTAAGAACAGCATTCTTTGATTCTGACAATTGCATATTCACAAAATGGTATTTCGTGCAACGATCAAATGATTAAGTGATCAAATGTGAACGATTAAGTGATCAAAGGTATCGCTTACCCAATCATGAACTCCTCGAGCCTCCTTAAGACCGTAGGTCAGGCCAGAGTACATCCCAGCAGCCAATCCTACACAATTGGACCAAATCAGTGTGAAGTTAAACCTCCAATACTATTAGTGCTAATGACAGACCAAAGTCGGTGAGTAAAAATGCCAAAATTTTCGCAATTTACAGAACATGTAGGCCGAAATCAAACATCGTGTGACAATGTAACGATCAAAACTGTGGTTTTTTCTACTCTATAACAACATTGGATTTGAATTGATTTATGAATCATGACAATATAGCATTATAATTGTGGCCACCAAATTATGGGGAGAAAGAGGCATCTTACCCCATTGGAGAGACTCTTTCCCTGTATTCTTAACCTGTAAAAGAAAAAAAAACAGGGTTGCAAAATAATAGTTGTACTATAAGAGGGACAAAAATAACTCGCAAATCATATATGCGTACCAAGGCCTCCACAGTCTTGGCATTGGTTTCTCCTGAAATAATTTTTTTTTCTTCAAAATTAACAGTTAAAAGATTGAAAGCATACCCTTTTATTTCTCGAAAATGAACTATCTATTTCCCTAATTGAAGGCTTGAATTAACTACCTCTAAGGTTGGGAAATCGACGCTTCTTCCCGGTGGAAAGTTCAGGAGGAAGACCGCCACTAGCATCCACGCCGGCACCTATACAAACATTTAGTCCCAAAATCCATTTCATCACAACAAGAAACTGGCATTATAATTCTTTTCCCCGTAATAATTGATCAGACAACAGAAAAGAGGGCTCCTAAACTTTTAGAAAGTTCAAAATGTTTCCAAACACAGTTCAATAATCTAGCACAATTACAAAAAATTTAACATATGCACCAAATGTGTAACATCTAGTTTTGAGTGTAGGTACATTAACCATCATAATTTCTCATCTCACCTTCAACTGCAGTAAAATAGGCTTCCCGTGCCACAGCTTGAGTAGCTCCAATCTGCCATAAAACAAAATGTAATAGTGTTAAAGCCCGGTTCCAAATCCCAAACGGGTCAATTAAAGATAACAAAATTGAACTTGTGCGCCACGAAATACACACGCCATTTGGTACAAAATGACTTGGTATCAAAACAAATGTTATATGAAAGATTCGCAGGTGACGATTTCTGACACGACAATGCTTACTGAGACAATCCAATTTCCTATCATTTTGTCGAGCATCAACACATTTTTTTTAAAAATCCAGTATTTAAGTTTCCCAAATAAAAAATTACCCTTTCTTTTCCTTATATTTCAAGATACTAGGATTTCCATCTTTTCCATCTTAAAATCAATTGGTGATCTGCCAGTCATTCATAAATCGATAATTGGTGTGAGAATTTCAACACGCCCACTTATATACCTCATATACCTCATTATCAAGGCTCAATTAAATGCATGGGATCCTAACATCTATTACAGGTTAAATATCAAGATATCTTAAAATCAACTTCTACCTAAAAACCAATTTACGCTAGTGATCAAGAATCTTATGCGGTACTCATTAAATTTTTAAGAAATCGACGTGTAAAACCCAGTGGCGGAACCAAGACCAGGGGCTGAATTATATCGACAAAAAATAAAACGTCTCTTTCCTAAAATTATGAGAAGATTAGCTGACCCAAAAAACTCCCTTAACTGACGGAACTGAGCCTATGCAGTCGCACTGGCTCGACCCCTCAGTTCCACCATGGGTAAAACCAGGATACCGCGGTGGCAGTGTAACCAGACTTCAACCGATGAAACAACATCAGGGAAAATATGAAATCGAAAAAAACTTGTAATCAACAAGATTTGATAACAAAGCTTACTCCGGCGGCCTTTACGAAGCTTTCTGCAACGCGGTTGAGAAGCGGATGGCCGAGATCGAAGAGCCCACTTTTGTCAAAGTGTCGCAGTTCATCGATGATGGATCGAGTCTCCAGATTACTACTGCCGCTCATACTGTTTCTCTTTTGTTTTGTTTTGTTCTGTTTTGATGGAAATTTGATGAGAAATTGTTCAGATTTTGTACAGTAAAATGGTACGGCAAAAATGGTGAGAGGAATGGTTCTTTCTAGTGCGCGAGAAGAGGCGGAGGAAGGAGGACGTGTGTCGAGATCTCGCCTCCTACACTTGGCTGCATGCCCGGCTCCGTGGCGCCATTTTCTGTTTACGTGGCAGAAACAACTTTTTCAAAAAGAATACATTTTTCTTTTCTTGTTTATCTATTATGTGAATAGATGAATATTATCGTGTGTCAATTGAATTTGCACTCTTTAATTTTTGAAACTTTCCGGGTGAATTTGCACAACTTCCTTTTCAAAAAAAAATTCACCTCAACAAAAAACTATTTTACCCCTAATTTTCTCACTATTTACTTTCTCCCTCAAATTAATAATTAAAATTCCTTTTTTTCTTCCTCAAATTAAAACTCTTATGATCCCTTCCTCGTATTCTCTCCCTAATATAACTGTCGATTCTCCCTTATCCCTGTTCTCCCCCAAACTACAAACCATGTTCCCCTCCGACGAAGCCTCCTTCTCCTGCAACCTGAGTCTGATTCTGCCACTGCCACTGCCAATCGTCGTCCTCCAGTCGATTTCTCGCGACTTCTCTCCTACGCAACGGTGGTGGGTTGTGGCAGGTGGTGGGGTGGATAAAGGGGAAGAAGGGTAATGGACGATGGTGGGTGGTGGATGAAGGATGAAGGAGAAGAATGGCAGTGGTGGTATTTACAAGTTCAAAATATTTACTCTATATTTCTCTTGTTGCAAGTCTTGTTAGGGCACAGGGAGTAACAAATGTTATTTAGAAATATTTATTTTACATTGTTTATCTTGTTTGAGGTATGGCATGTTCTGGTTGGGTAAGAGTCAAATTTAAATTGGGATGAATTCAAATTTGGTTCAGATCTATATTAGCTTTAGGGTTGGATACGAATCGAGTTTGGATTCAGATTTTGTGATATTTTGGAGTGAGGGTCGCAACAAGAAAAGTTTGGGTCGGTCTAGTTTAAGTTGGGTCGAGGTGAGTCAGGCTCGAGTTCAGATTGTGGCGGTTCGAGTTGAGTTTATGTAGCGGCGGTCGGATTGAGTTCAGTTTGTTTTTGGATGTGATTCGAGTTTGGATCAAATTTCATGTCTGGTCAGATTTGAATGAGATTGCATGCCTTGATCAGTTAAATCTGATTCCAGGTCGGAGTTAGTCAATCGAATTTCAAACCTGGATCAGATGAATTTGTTTTGGTATTGAGTAGATCATAACATAAAGTTGGCACGTGAATTTTTGTAAAACATAATAACCTTTATATATTTTTTTATTGGTTTCGTTCGGGTCATATTCAAAATGCCGTTAATGCTAAATTTCACAAATAAAATTTTACTTACTTCAAATTCTACACACGGACAAAATGTACATACCAAATTTTGAGGATGTTTTGACTTAGTTGTCAGGAAGGGAGGAGAACTTATCTCTTGTATTCGATGTTTGTAATATTATTTATTAAAGTAATAAAAGTTATACTCCCTCCGTCCCAAGGCAATGTGCAAAGAGAGAAAATCTCTCTGCAAATTTTACCCTGGTGAAAAGACAAAATTACCCCTGCCTTTAATAAAGCCCAAATCTGCCTCTCTTTGTAAACTAGGGTTCTGTTGCTCCTCCTCAACCACTCTGCCGCCGCCTCCTCCTCAACTCCCTCTGTCACGCCTCCTTCTCAACTCCTCTGTCACACCTCTCCACCGTCCTCCTCCTGTCGCGCCTCTCCGACTCCTCTCCGACTCCCAATGCCTCATCTCCGTCTTCGTCTGTGCCTCATCTCTGCCCCTCCTACGCCGCGTCGCCTCTCCTCCACCACCTCTCCTCTTCTCTGTGTCGCCCCTCCTCCTTCGCCTCTCCTCTCAATGTCTCTGTCATCGCGGGTGATGTTCCGTCATCACGGTTCGAGATCTCGACCATCGTGAGTGAAGAGTTCCAAGCTGGTGAACCTCTGTCATCGTGAGTGATGAACTCCAAGCTGGTGAACCTCTGTCATCGTGATCTCCGTCATCGCAGGTGAAAATCGTCGGTGTCTACCACTTCGTGGTGGTCTAATCTGAACAAAGAAGTTGGGCAGCAGGGATTGGAAGAAGAAGTTAGGGTTTTGTAACGGCAGCGGTGGTGGGGCAAATGGAGGGGTGACTGTGGCGGGATTAAAGGGACAAGAAAGGGGTGGCGGTGGCGGGATTAAAGAAGAAATGGGTGGTTGTGGTTGTGGTGGTGGGCAAAAGGAGGAGAGAGGAGGGATGGGCTTCAATTAGGGTTTAAGAGATTACTGGGGATGAGATGTGTTTATTGGGTAAAATTTTAAGATTTTAAGGGTAATTATGCCTTTTACAATAATGAATATTTCCTTAAAAGGAAAGAGTGCATATTTGTTTGGGACAACTAAAAAATGAAAGTGTACAGATTCCTCTGAGACCGAAGAAGTACTATTATTATTTTTTAATTGTTGGATGATTATTATCATGATAATATACTCCAATATTTTTTTTTTAAATCTATTTTCTGTTATTCATTCTCAAAGAAAGAATTTGTTTTCCTCTCATCAACCAATCCAACACGATTAAATATTACATCATGGTTCTCATGTTACCCAACTCAACTCAATCATTAATTGTAGATCATTATTGAACCTTTGATACAATAAATTCTACTTCAATAGAGTCCGTCTCTTGAAATCGGTATTTCCATAAGTTATGAAAAGATCGGGATTTAAACTGTAAATTATAATAAATCAAGATAAAAAATTTAGGATGCATTAATCAGTTTATAAATTTACAGCTACCGCAAATTGAATAATAATTTTTTAATATTACAACTAAATTATTTTATTTTATTAAAATTTTAATTCAATTACGTCTTTCCATATGTAATGCGGTATACTTCCCAACACTTAGTCACCTCAATACATTCAAAAGGTAAATAAGTAACCCTTATCTGTTTCAATCCTCCTTGCATACAATCCCGCCCTAACTTTCTTCTTCTCTCTACAAAAGTCAGCCACTCTGGATCAGATAATAACATCTCTCTCGTCCAATTCTTAAACATCATCGTCCGATTCTCGTACACAACCGATGAAGGGTTCAGGTCGCTCGCGCAAGCAAAAGCCGCCGGCGGTGAAGGTCAAAACCGTCAAAACAATTGTTAAGAACCTGCGGCGAGAATTGACCGACACCAAGTGCCGGCGGCCGGAGTCAAAGGAGATCCTCGAGCATTACCTTAAAATACTCGTTCAGGTTCAGACCACGGTTAAGATTCTGCGGCGGCGGCGGCGGCGGGAATTGGCGGACATCAAGCGGGAGAATTCTTTTCTGCAGTCCGAACTCGATCGACTTCAACAGTTATCGATCGCCAAAGGCGGAGAGATTGAAAAGGTTCGGACCTTTATTGAACTTCAGCAGTTATCCATCTCCAAACAAAGAGAAATTGAAAGGCTACAGACCGTTATTGAAGCGCAATTGGGGAAGGACAATAAACCAGAGGAATCCGATAAGGTGGTTGTTTAATGTTCAAAATACGATAATTGTGTGCAAAACGGAGTATATGTGCTTGTTTTCGGTGAATATATTCTGTTTTCCTGTGTTGCTATATGAAGGTTAACAATTTCGAGCCCCAGAATGCTGTATCTGAGTGACTGGGGTTTTGATCTTTTCAACTAATTTGCAATTTAGTTTAGTATGTGGTTCCGTTCAACTGAAGTATGATCCGAGACTCCGAGTTTAGTTTAGTACATCTTAATAAAATGTTAGAATGTTGCTCAGTAAATATCAATTAAATTGTTAGGAGACCATAAGCATACCCACATTATACACTGCATTTGTAAAATTACATATTCTACACTGCATTTGTAAAATTACATATTCCCTCCGTTACAGCTCAAACTGCGCACTTACTATTTGGCACTATTCTCTACCAAATTTTGACCACATATTTGAGTAGATGTATAAGCAATAATATTATTGCATGTGATATTGTTGATTCATTCTCAAAAGAAATTTTTGTTTGTTGTTATTATACGTAGTTAAGCAGATTAACGGTTAGAAAACATTTTTCATGAACGTGAAAGATTCTGTGCAATTTGAACTGGGACGGGGAGAGTACTATTTAAAATATGTATATATATATATATATATATATATATATATATTTATATTTTCACATTCAAATATACATTATAACTTTGTTTAACTTTTAAAATACATACTCCCTCCGTCCCAACCCAAATTCCAGCGCATACCATCCGTTAATATGTTTAACTAAATATAATAACAGCAAATAAAAAATTACTTTTTAAAATCACATACGATAATATTATTTTTCAGATATATGTTTAAATATGCAGTTAAATTAGAAAATAGTGTCATAAAGTACGTGGGTAATTTGGGATGCGACCGAGGGAGTATCAAAATTTTATTATAAAATTTAATGTAAAAAATACAGTCGACTACAAATAAGCTTATGCACAGATCGCCTTCCCTTCAAAGTAGACTTTTTATTAATGTTAACAATTATATTGTTCAGTAAAAAGATCGACAATAACACATACTTCAGGGTGCTATTTTTGAGTCCCAAAATCAAGATAAAAACATAAACTAGAACAGAGTCATCCCAAGTACATGCCAAGCATCGAACAATTGCATCCAAGGATGTGGAGTACAAAGAAGTTAAACGGATCCTTGTGAATTTGTTACTAACCTTTTGACAGAGAATCAACAGCTAATATTTCCTCATTTGAAGCTTATAATGTACATCTTTTTTCCCAAAACTAATACGATTACACATGTAGTAGCAGGCAAAATCTTATAATAATACAAGAAAAATTGACCTTCAGAAACACCTCTCCCTGACTTCACAGCCTACTAAAACAACCATAACTTGCATATAACTACACAGGGCAAAGATTACGTAGCCCCATCTATCATACGTTCTACATAAATTAGAACCATTCATAATCAAGCATTCAAACAAAAGATAGCTAACGCTAATGACACTGTGTATGCAGAATAAACCGATAGCTCATTACTCCGTCGGAAAACAGAAAAGAGACAGTACCTAGGAAGCCCTTTGGCCTGCCTTCCACTGTACAGTATCCTCTCCTAGTGGTGTTGGATGAACTCTCCCGTACATACCTTAAGATCCGTTGACAGCCCGTTGACAGCCATTCCCGGGGATGAATTGGGTATTAGTTGCTTATCTTCCCCGCGCTGCTGCACATCATCGGGAGAAAGTTCTTTGTAGGCGTTAGGACCATCCGCCTTTGTGCTGCTGCTATGGTCTGATGAGCTGGAGCATTTAGGAGAAAGCTCTTTGTTGGCGTTGTTATCATCATTCACACCCATGGTTTCTTTTCTGCCATGGTCTGGTGGGCTAACAACTCCCACTTCTTCGCTTTTTGGTTCATCGGGAGTCTTGGTTGAATTGTGTGATGGGACATCAGTTGCAATGGTGGCACTAGTTTTCTTAATAGGCAACACTGCGTGACTGAGGGTCGAGCACAAGGCAGCAAAAACACCCTCATTTGGCTTCTTATGCGGTCTCTGCAATCTCTTAGGTTCGGGATCTTCCTTAGAGCCTGATTTGCGTTTCAACCGGAACCGATCTACGATTTCCTCTTCTTCAGCAGATTTATCTGAGGGCTCCCTAGGCGGTGGATTGAAGTCTTCGTCGTCATCATCAGCATAATCAACTAATCCTCCGGACCTTAATAAAACGGACAAATCGAATAAAATTCACAACCACAGAAACATAATTGACAGAAACTGAAGTCCTGGAATGATATGATGGGATATACCTTATCAATGGATAGTTTGAGGCAGAACCGTTGGGCATGGACTGGGATTGCACTTTGTCGGTACTTGGCATGGACACTGATGCAGATGCTGAATCTTCTTCATCACTGATTCAAACTCAAAAAAGAAAAGGAGACTTTATTGACAAGAACAGGTTCAGTAATAACAGTGGATAACCAATTAAACCAACCTGTCCTCATTGAAATAATCTTCCTCTTCTTTTTCAAGAGCGCGTTCATCTATCCGTTTTCTAGGATCTGACGCATTACCACTGCTTCTTGATCCAGCACTCTCAAGGGACTGAAATAATTTCTAAGAAGTTAGACATGGATATACCCCATCTGCAAGTACTCAAAAACCTAGAAGATAAGTATACCTGTTCATATTTAACCTTAAGCGAGCAGATTGAAGGCAGTGAATCAAATTTGACCAACTGGTCCCAATAAGATTCAATCAAGTACTTCAATAGCAACTTCAGGTTTTCCTGAACACAACACAATTAAAAAGATATCAATGGTTATTACTGCAGTCATATACCCAACTCAAAACTTCTCCCCAGGAGAGCAACCCATCAAAGAGTTCTGTATGGAGACCATTTATACCTTTCAAGTGGCATGCCCAAAGTATTTAGTTTCTATCAACCTAACTTAATTATTCAAAACTCATGGATCCCAAACCCATCCACAACTTTTTACTCATCCAGTGAAGGCAAAGAAACATTTTTATAAAAAATCAAGAAAAGCACCTTTCTTATATACTCAAATAGTTCCAAAACAGCGGAATTGAGAAGATTATATCGACTTCCATTATCAACAAATGCAACAACAACGGGTTTTAAGAGGTCATTCTTCACGATATGATTCACCAGATGCTCATCCTGCAAAACATATAAAGGTCATTTTAAGTCGTGGCCTCTAATTTAAAAAAAAAAAACATGCAAGTAGCAGTAAAACTCTTACTCTGGCAAGATGTACTACTTACATTGCGGGAAATAAGAGTTCTAACAAATCTAACAGCAGCTACTACAAGATATTTTTCCCTTCGCCGTGTCAAAAGCAAAACTTTATCAATCACATTATTGAGAAGAAAGTTACACCTGTTAGGAAAAAAGAAAACAAAAACAAAGATCTTCATATCACACACATGAATTTGAACAGAACAATATATTATATGGGGTCAAGGAAACAAGAAATTACTTTATTCTATAAGGATGGTGCAAAACGCAAAAGCAAAGCAGATCACAAATGCTTAATAGTATTTCTGGCTTGACACTACTTTGACTTTCAGATTCCCCATCAGGTCTCCCACACTTACTGACGGTTAGAGAGGTGCTGCTTGAAGGACAGGACAACTTTATGGCATCAAGCAACTGGCCCAGGTGCTTCTCATAAAAGATATCAACAGTTGACTCTCTCTGCGGCAGCCAAAAAATAATTTAATAAAAATATGTTCACAATAATTTGCTAGACAGAATCAATACATAACTATCAACCATAATTTTAAAAACTAGGACTTTCTTCCACTGCCTAGTGCCACATTGTGAAGATCACATATCATTATGAATAGAACGGGCTACATTTGTACATAACGATCAACAAACAATATACACAACAGGACTGCGTTGACATGCATCAACTAACTTCAAAATCCAGTTAACAAAGAAAAGACATACACCAGTTCAGTCCCAAACTTTTCTTCCCAAATGAAAATGAAGAAAAGTAGGAGAGCAAATAATCCCAAACAACCACACTTCTCAAGAACAATCAAAAGAGAAGAACATGAAACGAACCTGAGATCCTGATGTATACGAATCCAAAAGATTCCGAAGAATTTCAAGAAACTGACAATGCATATCATCTCCGAAATCAGTTAGCATACCTTTCACCTGCAAATAATAAGAAGATCATCAGCTTGGTTGGTCCATATGTTCATATCCTTCCGAATTTTTGTTTTGAAACATCCTTGATAAAATAGTGGACAGATGTTCGGGTAAATGTAGTCTTACAATAACTCATCCTAATCAGCTTGAAGAAACCTAGAGTTAAACTAAGGAATCATAAGCTAAACAACTCTTTTCAACCAAAGAGCATTGAATCATTTATAATTGAAGGCACTCACCAATAGCTCAAAAAGAGGGCTCCCTTCTTGCCGTGTAACATAAGTGCGCAAGAGGTTAGGGTCTTGATTCAACAATAGAATGAGGATATCTGTCCTGCATTAATTACATCCATCCAAAATGAATCGTCAGTTTGGACAAAAAATATCAAGAAAAAAATAGAACAAAAAATACCAGGCGATATAACTACCCAGTCAATACAAGCTTCTTATCAGGATTCTGGAGTACATCAGCTATGATGTCAAGTATGCCTTCATTAACCAGGTCCCTACAAACATTGTACTTTGAACAGTCAACGCTCACACAACAGCAGCGCATGTATCAACTAAAGGTGCCTAAACGCTAGGTAACCTAGGTTCATACCTATATAGCCTAAGTTGTTGCACCATCTGCAAGCTCTTTCCCAAGATACAGAACTCTTGCAAGAAAAGTACCTAAATGAATAAGAAAGGACATTAGTAGCTGTTGCTCCTAAGTGATGCCTACATGTATCATATCTTCCTTTTGAAGAAAAAAATCCATGTATAAGAGAATTACAACTTTACATGGATAAGAGAAATTAAAGAATCCCACCAAAAAAAAGTGTTCAGCATGAAAAGAAAATTGAAACCAAAAAACTTCAGCACAGCAATACTTCTCAAATGAGCTAAATAAATTAGTAGGTGATATGCCAAAAAAGAGTTCAATGCAAATATGACAAAATACTTCGTGATCCAGAAAAAGTATGATGGGAGGTTAATCTTACACTTCTAAGTTTAAATACATGACATATATGTATTATCCCTACCATGTATAATGCAAATATGACCACCACTCCAACTCAATACACAAACTCAAGTAAATGAATCTACCAGTGAATGATTTCCCAGATGGCAGATACCAGTAAGGAACAATGGAGAAACTAGATATCTCCATTCATCCTAACCAAACAATGAACATAGTGATATGATGATCGTAAAGAATAAAAAACTTTAAAGCATTAAATATGCAGTGAAGCCAAAACTATGAGGCACAAGAGTTTTATTCACCAAATCTTTCTTAGATTCTGCAGAAGTGGTGGACGACTTCAGTCTTGCAAACAATTCGTGAACAAAAGTTACGTCATCCTTTAACCAAGAAACAACCTACAGTAACATTACAAAAACAAAATCAGACAAATGAAGAAAGATAGATCATTCCTGAAGTAAGCTGTGAATTATTTGCATTAGTAATCATACAAGTGCATTATTTGTTTGAATCATAGCATTGAGACTGGCAACTATGCCCTCGTCTATGACTCTGGGTAGAATAACATCCTGTGACAAAAGAGAGAAACATTAGTTTCCAACTTATAAGACAATGTCCAAGAACTGTTGCACATTTCAACCTTAAGATAACCAATTCTATAAGTCTGATGAATCTTGGAGACAGCGACGGCATCTTTAATTGGCAAGGCCTGCAATAGAGGCGAATATAGAATTGTGAATACTTGTTCTAGCAATAAATCCTTGAATGTATTCCTCACTTTGCAGTACTACTTTCATTTTCATTGTTCTGAATAAGTGCTGAGCAAGTGGAAGGGAAGATGGAAGAGTAAGAGATGTCACAGCCGTACCTCCTTGAAGACCACGTGCTCCCTCAGGAACTTCCGATGATGAACAACAGGTCCATCAGGATCATCTGCACAAAACCGGAGTTCAGCAGAACTTAACCCCTTGCCACAGCAAATCGTTGTTATCATAGATAAGTAAGTTCAAATTTAAGTTGTTAACATTCTACCAACAAATCTACTTCTTTGATTACCCCGCATACAGCAGTTCAAAAGACGCCCTCACCCACAAATGTCCGAAACTAAGGGTGTGTTCGGCAGAGCTGTACTCAAAGCATGGGAATACCAGCATATGTTGTTCCTCCAAAAATAACTTCTACTCTTAAAATAAACTGTTTTTTAGCACTTTACCTAACACTAAAAAGTGCTTAGTTTATCAGCAAAGCAGCTTATAAGCTCTGCCAAACACGGCTTAAGCCCTCTATTGCAATCCTACCAGTGCTTGAAAAAATACTTCAAGACTGCTCTAGTCCAGCATCACTAATGGCTATGTGACAGGATTCAAGTACAGCAAGCACAGAGAAGAGATCAGATGAACCAACAGGAGAGCTGTGATAGTAGAGTTAGCAAGGACATAGACCCGTAATCACAAGTGCCAGATCCAAGTTACTAATCCCTCTTCACAAAATGAACTATGAAACAGCAACATCAGTACATAGATATATGTAGAAACATAGAATGAAGTTATCTACAGCTGCTCCAAGAACTTTGCTGCAAAATTCAGATGCAAGTTATGGCAGTCATACGTAATTTCACATCTAAAAGAAAAGGAATGAAGTTCCAGTCTTCCAGACAACTCACATTCAAGGCATCCGATTATGTCCATTATATATTCATCCCCAAAAAACTTATCAAAGATCTGCGTATTGTTCAGCAAAACTGCAAGCAAACCCAAAAACAAGTAAGAACAAGCACAGAGACACAAACACATGGACATAGAAATGGAGAGGATAAGAGTCACTAACTAAGTCCCCTGACAATTTTGTGAATCATGTGAAGACCATCAATATTCTCCAGATCTTCACAAATTCTGAATAGCTCAAGTAGCTTTCGTATAAAATCTGGCTGCACAGTGTCCAAAAAAAAGTTTAGCTTGATGCCAACACTCGAGGAGACAGTATCAATAATAAGAACACATTGTCAGACTATCATAATAGAACTTTTAAATGAGAATAATAATACACGGAAAGCAGATGCACCATCATGATGTAGTGGCATGCTACTCATCAAGGTTCAGTGTAACTAGGATCAAAACTCATAACTATTACCCCTAATTCTCCTCAAAACACCAAAAAAAATTGATCCATGTTCGCGACACTGGCATTATATTAAATTTCAAAGACTATAAAACACTACCACTTCCAATGAATTGAAATATCAAAAAAGGTTCTATGCAGGAAAATTTCTCATCATCTTATAATTCCATGTGAACTTTTTTTCAAAGCAATTCAAACTGTCACTACTCTAAATTACTTTTCTTCAACAAATAAAATACATAAGGAATATAATATGATTATAAGCCAATATTTGCTCATGGCACTTCATATGTATATCTTAAGAGAAAGGTAAGCAGATTTGTAGTACTACAAGACGGGGGACTCAAGAAATCTTACATTGTGCAATATGAGATCTGTCACTCGCATCTGATCAGAAATACCACTCTCAATAACCACCTGCAAAAATGAAGGCAAACCATTTAATATATCAACTACATACAAACAGAAGAGAATTTTCTAATACCTAAAAGGACAAATAAAATAGTCCTTCCTAGTGTGGAAAAAGAAACTTGAAAGATGCACTAACACCACTATATATACATATATACATGAGAGCAAACCTTCAGTATTAAAGGCAGTGTCGAGAGCTCCACTGGAGGCAACTCCCTCAATTCACTGTTGACGTTGTGATAGGTTTCATCTGAAATTTTTTGAAGGAATGATGAGGCAGAGGATAAGTCACTTTCTTTTGGAAAGCAAACTGGAGGCAACTCCCTCAATTCACGGGTGACATTATGGTAAGTTTCATCTAAATTTTTTTTTAAGGAATGATGAGGCAGAGAAAAAGTCACTTCTTTAGCAAAGCAAAAGTTTTCAGATTGTCATCACATTGTAAAAGCAAGTTCACCTGTAAATAGAAACTGGAAGAAGGAAATAACAAATAGCACCCCAATGGAAGCAAAATCGTCCATCAAATTTTTTTTGGTCAAAACCTAGCCCCCCTTAACAAAAAAAAATTCACACTTGTATTCATTTTCTGAAACCTTCTATAAATAAATAATCACACTATACAAAGCCATCAAAAGGCTTGAGGCTCAACAACTATATAGACCTAGGGACTGCACTGAAGAAAAATGTCACAGTTCCACCTTCCCAAACAATTTCAACTATATAGACCTAACAAGTTGCATAAAGCAAGACTCTTTTTGTTCCAGACACAAGTGAGGAGACCAATGCATTAACTTACTGCTCAGAGTGGTGAAGTGCATATTTCTTTGCACGTTGCAAATGCTATCCCTGCACAAAGAATAACAATATATTATATGAACATTTTCAGTGAATTCACGTACCGAAAAAATAAACAAATAATTGACAGGCTACAAGTATAAACCCTATCACTTGCCATATGAAATTGCAACCACTAGTCTCTTGAAAGCTCAGTGCAAGTTCACTTGAAAACTCTGGATCCCTCCAAGAAATAATTGTATCTAAACAAATACAGAAGTCAAAGCAGGTTTTTTTTAATTAAAAAAACAGCGTGTATAGATATAAAGATAATCTGACAAACATGAAAATAGCTCAAATCATTCAGAAAATACCATCTTGTTTGCGATATATGTCATCTGAGCTGATTTTGTGCAGAAGTAATGTTTCATTGTCCTCTTCATCGAGGACATATAAACCTAAATCTTCTGATCTCTGTGTCACGACACAAATATCAATGCACCGTTTAACAACAAGTCATCACTCATCAGGGGAATACATAAACTGATTCGAACCAAACAAGGATAAACTCAGACCTCCATGTAGTCAACACTAACATGCCCGGTTCCTTGGTCATCCCACTTCCCATCATCACTCAGCCGATAGACCTTGACACGCTGAAGTTGAGCATAAAGAAATATAAAACGAGTACATTTAAAAAAAAAGTTTAAAATGATTCACAAAAAAAACTACTTAACATGCTCACAGTCACAGCGCAAGCTTGTGTTATCAAACTCTACAAGTTGCCATGTGTTTTTATTTTGGGAGTAGCATGTGAAAATGATAATGATGTCAAAAACTAGACACCCAAATAACATTACTCTATTAGTAGAACATAAATACCCAGCCAGTACAACTCAGAATCACAAAGATTAATGAACCAAATATGGATTGCCCCAATGGCAATCATGTTTGTATTAATTTAAGTTTCCAGACTAACCTCAAGTTTCCAGAATATGATGCTTAGAAGAGATCTTACAGTCACTTGATCAATGCCAATGGCAATCATGTTTGTATTAATTTAAGTTTCCAGACTAGCCTGAAGTTTCCATAATATGATGCTTAGAAGAGATCTTACAGTCACTTGAACAATGCTAATAGCATAGCTGAAATTGAATTCATAAACTATGCAGGGACAAATAACCCGCCTATGTCAGAGCCCAGTTCCTAGCAAGAACCGCAAAAGATTGTAGTTTGCTTATCTTCGAAAACACTAGATGTCCACCAAAAATAATTCTTTTGCCTTCTATTAACTCTCAATATATTCCAAGACTAAAAAACATCAAAATGAACAGTGTCATGTCATCCTCAAATTACATTAGGAAATGCCAGTAACTACCAAAAATATATACTCATATTCAAGTTATAAGTGCAGCTCTAACACCACAGAATAAAAAACAGACTGCACCTAGGAAACTCTATTGATAGTAAAACCCTCTGAATCCTTTTCATCCTTTTCTCTATAGTGAGTAACAGCAAAATGATAACAGTTTAGCTCTCGTCTGCTGTTGGAACAACATGATTCTCCATTAGAATAAAGCTAAAGTGCAAGCCATTTCATGACAACATCGCATAAAGCTAAAGTGCAACACGATTCCACAGTAGCCAATTCAGAACCGCTCTATAATGCCGAACTCAAAAATCAACAAAAGCAGAAAACATTCACCGAATGAACTAAGACAATCATCAAACACAGAATCAATCATACAGTTCATTAAGCTTACAGCTCTTCCTCAATTTCAAAGCCCGGACAAACTTACCTGCATCGAATTAGTGCTGAGGGATTTCTCCGGGGCGCCCATGGAGCTCGGTGGAGCTGCTTCCGAAGTGAAACTCCGCCGGAAAATCTGCAAACAGAGGGAATTCCGCACGCCGGACGGCGACAGAAGCCACGAATTAGGGTTTTTAATACTCAATCCTTTCCCTCCAAAACAATTCCCGCCGAACAAAATGAAACTGGCGGAGCTGATTCCTGGGGAGTGCGAACGGATCAGCTGGACATAACCCTAACCGCCGGCGGTGATTCCATGGGAATTGAATCTTTGGTGGTTGGGGGTTTTCTCTCACTCCAAACAACCAAAGCTTGCGCGCTCTATTTTCTCTCTCTAGAAAAAACGCCTTTTCTCTCTCTATCTCTCTTCTTCTCTTTTATTCTTTTACTTCTCGACCTTTGGAAAACGGAAAGCGTTAGACCGTCTTCATTTTTTGTTTGAATTTGGATGTTTTTACATTGGGGTTTGTTATATAATCTCTAACTATAGATTTAGATCTTTGTATTTAGGCGGAGAAAAATGAGTGAATAAAATTAAATATATAAAGTAAAGAGTAAAATGAGTGGATGAAATTAAAGAAATTTTACCGAAAATGGAAAGTGTATCATTTAGAGAAAAACATCTCAATAAAACTATTGTGTCACTAGTAGAGGAACCGAGGGTGTACTAATAATTAATTGCTTTTATGAATTAACGGCTATCTAGTATTCATCACGTTTATTTATCATGTTTATTATCAGTTTGTTTCAAAAAGTAAAAGACGTTATAATATAAAAACGTATAAAGAGAGCGTTTTACCAATTATGCACATTTATTTATTGTCACGAGAATAATTAAGGGTGTATTTTAATGTTGATCTTTTTTTCATTGCTAATGTATCATATTAATTTCATCAGGCGCGTTCTGTTTAACAACGGCTATCATGTATTATTCATCACGTTTGTTTTATTATTGTAGGTTTAAAAAAATTCCCGTTATGTTGTGAATCCATATAAAGGGGTAATTTACTAAACAAGTGCGGAAAAATTGAGCATGCATTGTGATTTTGAAAATTGTTACTAACATTGATGTAATGGAGTAAGAATGCTGACAATTATACACTTTCTTCATGTTAGTCACCAGTTATTAAGAAGTATTCACGTTTACTATTGCTATAGATAGAAGTTTTTCCCCATTATAGCATGGGGTCGTGTAAATGTAATATTGATCAACTAAGCAGGTTGATTTACCGTCACATGGATAATCAAGCACCTTTCGAAATTTCAATGTTGTTTATGTTAGTATCCTGTTCGAATAACGTCAACAATCAGACTCGTTTTGTTTGACAACGGCTATCATACATTAATTACGTATATTCTATTATTGTAGGCTTGAAAATTCCTTCATTACAGTGTGAATCTATCTATATAAAGGGGGTGACTTACCACAAGTATATCTCTGTGTCGTCACTCTGAATAATTGAGTATTTGTTTTTTAATATGAAAAATGTTATATTGACATAGTGGCATGAGAACGCTGACAAATGAACACTTTTTTCTCATCAGTCAGCGACTATTAAGAAGTAGTCACGTTTATACATCGTTGAAGGCATGGGCATGGGCATGTGTAAAGATAATATTTGATCAATAAAGCAAGTTGATTTATTGTCACCTAAATACTCGAACACCTTTTGAAGTTTGAATATTGTTTACATAGCTCGTCAGAATAACATTAACAAACACACGTTTTATGTTTGACAACGGTTATTATATATTCATCACGTTTATTTTATTATTGCTAGCTTTTAAAATACAAGAATACCAACACACGAACAATGCAGCAGCACAATAACACTTAACTAGGCACTATAATTCTATAATCACATTGCAACGAACATTAAGAACACCACCAAGATTCACGGCAGGCTAATTGTTGAACCATAGAGCAAAAAATCGCATAAAAGGGAAAAGAACCACCATCGGATGAAGATATCTAGATAGTCCAGAACGCGGGTGATAAAGATCACAAATTGTTAAGACTCTTCCACTAACCAGTCCTTTCAATGCACTAGGCTCATGGCCAACCAAACCTACAATTCTCATTTTGATTTCTGAGAACCTGAGCTGTAACTACTAGATCACATGAACCTGATAGCACGACTAATGAACAAAAACAAACTTACTACTAGTCACTTGATCAATAACCTCAACCCAAAACTACACTATCACTACAAAGAATCATTGATGATTAGAAAACTACGCTTGAGAACAACTCAAAGAATCATTAATCATTACTAACACCTTAACTAGCTACAATCACATCACAAGACAACTACGCTTGAGATCAAAGAATCATTGATGATTAGAAAACTATGCTTGAGAACAACTCAAAGAATCATTGATGATTAGAAAACTATGCTTGAGAACAACTCAAAGAATCATTGATCATTACTAACACCTTGACTAGCTACAATCACATCACAAGACCACCATAAAGGCACAAATACAAACATCAAATCACCACCAGGAAGATAACAGGTTTGTTCACCAAGTGCTTTTAGTGGCTGATTAACTAATTGGGTTAGGTCTCAGGTCTCATAACGCTAAAACTACTTTCCTAAACTTTCTCATGGACAGAAGATTTGACTTATACAAACAAAGTGCAATGCTGCTCATAGGTATAGCTACAGGTATAGGCTTGACACACCATGAACAACCAAACCGGCTTTTGGGAATGCTACAAAAACTAAATTCAAAGATTCATCAAAATATACCGGGAAAAACCAAAACAAAGTAACCAAAACCAACATAATTTTCAAACAAAATAACCATAAACATCAGGTGAAGAAATCAAGAATCTGCCAATATCACCATAATAAACAGACGCAAAATCTACTCAAAGTTAAGCATCATCGTACTTTAACAAAAAGAAACAGCTCCGAAACATTAATAAGTACCCATATCACTAATTTAACTCAAAAGAAACATAAACGCTTAACAGACACCATCACTAAGCATCTCTCCCTGTAAATCTACTCCTCAGAAGCACCATCATCGACCTTCTTGTTATGCTTCCTGGCGTACCTCTGGTTCCTCAGGAACTTAGGGTCCATCTTATCAAACAAACAAACAAATACAAAATTTTAAGACTCGCAACACAAAACCTTAAACCCTAATCACGAAATTAAACTGAGAAAACGAACTTACCCCTTTGGTGGAAGAGTTGCGCTGCTTCCTGGCCTTCTTGATGCCGTTCCTGTGGGCCTTGTGGGACTGATTGTGCGCGGTGTGATTCTTCGACTTGGCCATTGCTTGCTCTCTGATCAAAGTAAGCACAAAAAAAGCGACGGATCTTTAGATAATTAGAACAGAAGGTTGAGATTCAACAACGTAAACTAAGGCGAAATCGGAGAGATTGAATACCTTGGTCGGAGATTCGGTGGTACGGCGCCGGCGCGAAAAGATTGCAGAGAGTGAAGAACTGGGTCCGCAGGGAGACAATGAGTGTTTTATCGTGAAATGAGAAACCCTAGTCTGGTGGACCTGTGAAAATACATGGCCGTTTGGGCTTATTTTTGGGCCGGGCTTAACTGTTGTTATACTTTAATTGGGCTTTTGTGTTAATGTTTCCGGATTAATTTCATGAATTGTTAAATGTTTGCACTTTTAATAATTGATTTGAAAAATGTTTGCACGATAAGATAATTTAATAATATGCCACATGATAATGCTCATAGTGGTGTTACAATGTATGAGATCCCTGTTCGACACAGTGAAATTGATGATTGATACGCTACTCTCTGCCAGTTGGTCATGATTTTTGCGGGAAACGAGTTAATATCCCAGAAGGCGATGTTACAAATTTTATTGGATTTTTGACCAGTAATAGTACAGACGATTAGTCTTTTTGATATGTAATTTAGACATTCTAGCAATATGATAGTTACTGCTAGAGTATATCTAAATTGGATGTCAATTTCACTCATTGTAATCATCGTTGGACATTTTTTCCAACATCTTGGAATGTTTGATTTTTTCAAAAAAAAATCAACGATCAATTAGACCAATCATAATAATTAATATATCTCCTTTCAATAATTTTTATTTTTATGGTCAAATACAACTTCTTTTTTTTAAACAAGACTATGTAACCAATTAATGTTTGATGCTTTTCTTTCTTCTTTTTTTATCAAATATAATACTCTTCTCCCTTCTCGTTTTATCAAAATATAAAAAGTTGTTGACGGAAAAATACAATGCTCGAATTTCCAGTACTACCAAAATCCAGTGGCAAAATTAGGGGAGAGTCGGTGCGGCCGCCCCCCAACCTCCGGCGAATGAACGGAGTAGATATATATTTATTCTTCATCCGCCCCGATAAAATTTAGGTAACATCCGTCGCTCCTAAAATTTAGTTAACATCCGCTACTCCTAAAATTTTGGTCTAGTTCCACCACTGCCAAAATCTGAACTTCGATCCGACAGTTAAAGCACACGCAAATGAACAGAAACGCAAAGGACGAAAGTCACCACCTTTTCTACAGAGCAGTATTCCAATAACATCTCAGAATTCAGAACGCTAAGACGTACTAGACTGCAGAGGAAAGAGCTCGTTCGAGCAATCTAAAGATCAGAGAGCGAAAAACACGACTCTCATTCCCATAAAAACAAGTAAAAGGGTCAGCCTACTCTAGCATCATCATCACCCACGACGGAGTATTTACATGATGCACAAGAAGCAAGATTACCACCCGATTTTGTTTTACCTAAATCATCGTGTAGTTATACAATCTATTTAAACCAAGCAAGGAAAAGATGTTCACCATTTACTTCTCTCTCATACCATCTGGATTTTGAAGCTCTTCATATTCCAGCTGCAGATTTAAATGGTGAAAATTGAGGCTCGATGAAAAAAAAGCTTGAAAAATGAAAGAATTAAGAGACAGGATTTACTACCGTTGCACTACCATACGCCAGCTTCATTCTCCTGTATGCTTCTTGGGCGCGCTTTGACCGGAACATTGCCTGTACTCGGACAACAGATCTCTCGACACGTTCCTCCGCTTGCTTCCTGCTCGCTTGGAAGAAGTCATCCTCACCGTCACCAGGTTGTTTCTGTTCTGCGGAATCTTCCTCAGGATGAACTTGAAGCCCACGGATTCCTTTCCTCTTCAAACGCCAGCGTAAAATAGCTTTCTCAAGCACTCCAACAGACCATGTAATTTTTCGATAGTGCCTCCGAACTTGAAAACCCCGGAACACAGCCTGTCATAAATGGAATCAAGTCAATCAAATAAATAGGCAAGTTTTCTTATAAAGGCTTCAACGTAGTGTTGTTATTAAAGCAATTGAAACCCGCATCCCAATTAAGTGAAATTGGTCAAAATTCATTTGCTTGATAGCTAGTCTAGCATGAAAATTCTTTCCAAGACATACAATTCCATTTAATTCATATCAGTAATTCATGTTACGAATCCAGATGCACTGATCTCAACTTATAATTTGCAAATCAGTTCGTAAAGTGATTCAAAAGTAAAGTTTCTATAGTTAACTTATAATTTAACACATCTTAAACAAAACTGCGTTTAACTCAAAACAAAAGTTTCTGAAGCGAGACTTAAATTGGTCCAGCTTCTTTACTATACATGCAGGAAGGGAAATCTAGGTCATACCTGAATTCTGATAGCCTGTTTTCTCATGTTGAGAAACTCTTTCCGTATCTTCCAAGAGCGAAATCTGTGTTGAATCCTTGCAGCTGCTGCCATCTTCTTTCGCGTGTCATAGTTGCGGAAAGCATTCTGAATCTTCAGTGCAGCAACTATAGCACGTGCTTCTAACTCTGGATTAGAATATTCAACAGCTACAGTACGAACCTTCAGAGAATGCTCTCTGAATGCAGTCTGTATCCGTGCAGCAGCATCAGCAGCAGTCCGATAAGCTGCCAAAGTATCCTTCAAGTATAACTCATCCTCATTGAAGTCTCCAGAATCCACTGAATTGCTGTTGACAGTCTGGAGAGAACCACTTACATTCCCAGCTATGGTCATATCTTCAAACTGCTGAAGCAATGACTTTTCGGCAAGATATGCAGCCAAACCATCATGACCATTATTTGATGCAAG
>JAULKM010000001.1:765810-780316 GCA_032355605.1 Rubia tinctorum
GTGTTTGGTTGGAAAAACTCCATCCCAGAATGCATTTTCTTCTTTGAAATGCTGGTGAATGTTACATGAATCTCTTTCCTTTTTGTTCAATATTCCTGTATCAGTGATTTGGCTTGTTTAATACTCCGGTTTTCCTTTGAAACACTTCAGTTTCATATCCACTGCGAGGTGGCTGCGGCAGTGGAGGCTGGGCGTCGGAGGTGCCGGGGGTGGTGCCATTGGTGGTGAACCGGTGGCAGCGGCGCAACGAAGGGTGGTCCAGTGGTGATGTTTAGCAGCTGGGGCGGTGGCGGTGGGCGGAGGACATTGTTATATTTTAAATTTTTGCGTTGAAAGGACATTTTGGTCATTTTCACTTAGTCAATGATTGTAAATGGTCAGTCAATACGGAATATAGTCCTTAAGGTTATATTTGCACTTATGTAAATTAGTCATGAGTATTTTTGCACTAAAAATTATCTCATGGTTATATGTGCAATTACTAAAGTTATATTTGTATATCTCACTTATTTTTAGTGATTGTTATATCACGCCCTGTATTTTACTGTATACGCCCTGTATTTAGTACGTATTCTGTATATAATGTATTCAAAAATAAAACTAAATTCAAATAAATTTTATTTGAATACATTATGTATTCAAATACGTTTAAATACATGGCGTATACAGTAAAATACAGGGCGTGATATAGCAATGCCCTATTTTTATTGCCACTACTGTTTCAACAAAAAATTATAATATAATAGGAGTTTGTCTCTTGAAAGACAATATTATTAGTAAAGTCCGTTTTAATCAAGATTTAAACTACAAATTAGATAAAATCAAGATAAAAATTTTGGCCATAGAAAGATATTTTTTCAAGACTCTGTCATGTAAGAATACTAGAGGGGACAATCAATCCCAATAACTATTATGACCCATTAAAAACAAGTAAATGAGATGGAAAATTTTCCTTATTTTTTAATTTGGGATTATGATTAAATGAGTTTTATAGTATTGAGTTATAAGAATAAATGAGATTGTTATCTCAATCTTCCCATTTACCCATTTAAAATTGGGTAATTGTGGTTGACCAATTAATGCCAGATTAATTTTCGTATTTTGATGAAGACGTTATTTATTGTAATTGGACTCCACTCACGCATGGATTTTTTAAAAACTTGCTTGGGACTATTTTTATGAGTACATTTTCCAAATTTTATCACACTCCTTATTAAAGCGGTAAACGAGTTGGTTCGATTTCAGCTTGTTTAAAATATTTCGACCTTGTCATGATTCAAGCTCGAGTTCGAGTGAAATTAAGTTCGAACTCGTGTTCGAGGTCGAACTTGAGCCATAAATTAAAATGTTATACATAAATATATTTGTAATTACATTATATTATATTATATTTAATAAAAATAAAAATAAAAATTTGAAAATAGAATATGTTGGCTCGATAAACTCGACGAGATTAACGAACAATATTAGTTGAGTCGTAACAAGCTCGAACAATCTTTATTCGAGTTCGAACTCGTTTCAAATTTCTCGAGATCGAGCTTTGCTCTAGTTCGATTCAACCTTTAAAAACTTGACTCAAATTCGAGTTTGAGTGATATTAATTTGTTTGCGTTTGAGCTCGAATTCAATCCATGATAATCAAATATTTTTATTTTATGTATACATTATAATATATTGTATTTAATAAAATATATATTATTGACTCGATAAACTTGACAATCTTAACAAACACCGTTAGTTGAGTTTGCATGAGTTCGAGTTCAAATACTGTTCGAGCTTAGATCGAGTTCGACTCGAGCTCGGTTGAATTCGAATTCGAGACAAGTTTTGACCGAGTTGTTCGTGAGTTTTGACCGAGTTGTTCATGAGTTTTTCACGAGCAGTTTGGTTCGTTTACACCCCTAATTTAAAATGCCAGCTCAATTTAGTTATTTAAATTTAGTTTAGTTTAATAAAATTTAAATTAGTTTTAACAATTTTTTTCTTTTAAGAATATTTTATTACTAAACTCAATTTAAACACAATTTTATTTTAAACCGTCTAATTATTAGACAAGATTATGTTTAATGAGTTGCTTTGACTTGCATATTATTTATTTCAATGTGATCCTAAAATTCAAAGACCTTTTTTAAAAATAATATTTTAAAATATAAATAATTATTGAGAATTTATTGGGTATTGATGAATTTTCATAACATAAGTTATGACCAATTGAGATCAAGATCCCATTAATATATTCATTCTCATCCCATCCAATCCAAAAGTTAATGAATAGAAAATATCCTATACCATTAATTACCTAATTACCCCCTCTAAATAATACCATTCTTACTTCTATAATCAGACTGATTTCTTATTTATTACAATTATTTAACTTAAAATTTGAGCCCTGTATTTTTCAATGCTCTAGATATCCTTTTCAAATGATATAAATCTCCCATCCACAACCCAAAATCAACATATTTATCTCTTTATCCCTTTCTGTTCCTCTCATTTTTTCTCTCAAATTTCCAACACCCATTACAAAAACAAAAATGCTACAAAATGCCAGAAAAAGAAGGAAATAAATCCAAAATGGACACTTCAACAAATAATAAAATCACAAGAAAAATTCATCACATTCACTTCCTTATTCCCCACCGGTCAACAAACCCAGCGGGTCCCACATAACCTTGTATAGTTGTATATAAACACCGAGTCAGCCACTGAATGACATGTTATCATCTTCATCTCCGAATCTCCGGGCACCGCCTCATTTCGACTCTCAGCTGATTAGAAAAAAAAGGAAGAAAAAAAAAACACACACAGTCACGCAGTAGCCATGGCGGCAGCTAAGGAGAGAGACATAGACGATCTCCCGAAGAACGCGGCGAACTACACGGCTCTGACCCCGCTCCGGTTCCTCGAGCGAGCCGCGCTGGTTCATCCGAACCGGACGTCGCTCATCCACGGGTCCGACCGGTACACGTGGCTCCAGACTTACCATCGCTGCCGCCGGATGGCCTCCGCCCTCGCCAGCCGCTCAGTCACCTTCGGCAGCACGGTAAATTCTGCTTCTTTGACTGGTCGACGGGGTTGACAATTCCCCAGGCGTTTTAGCTGATTTTAAGGTTCAGGTTGAGTTTTGAATTTGTCGCTAGATGTTTTGGATTATTCGTGATTTTCGTGTTTTTAGTTACTGCCCAGCTGAAAGTTATGATTTTTACTTACAGATACTTCGAGATAGTGTTATGTGTTCTTCGGATTAGACTAGAAATAGTAATATATTGGCCTATTTTAAAAAAAATACTTAGGCAGCATACTGATGCATTTCACTCCCATTACTAAAAATTCGAAGAATGTGACTTTTCATGTGGAGGAGGGGGGAGTATGTTTTCGTGAGGAAAACCGTTGGTTCCCTTCACCCGGGTAGTTTTGATGATGGACTGTGGTTTGGTGAAATGGAGTAACTTCAATGCTGTTATTTGGTCTAACTGTTCGGGTGATTTTATCTCTACTGAACTCAGGTAAAATGACTGATACAAGTAAAGAGATAAAAAAAGCGTTCTTGAAGTGAGTAGTTAAAGTTTTGATGACACTGTTCAAGTTACTGCCATAAGAGTAGTTTATTTAATAGTAGTGCAAGTAGAACTAGATTGTTTAATATTGCCTTGAACTATGAATTTGTACTTTGTTCAAACGGGCCTTTTCATGTGAGATAGAGGGAGTATAACTTGGTTGTGCTATTATATGTCTTTCCCCAACGTATTGCATCTTGTACTTAGCGATTTGTGAGCTTTCTATTTCATCATATACTTAGCGATCTTTAGGTCATAAATATGATCATAATTCATGTTCAAATTGATGTAAATTCAGTGTTTCACTTTAGTTTTATTTTGCAATGCCAGGTTGCAGTGATTGCACCTAATATACCAGCAATGTACGAGGCACATTTCGGGGTTCCAATGGCTGGAGCGGTTCTGAACGCTGTCAATATCCGTCTGAATGCACAGACTATCGCGTTTCTGTTAGGTCACTCGGGATCCAATGTCATAATGGCCGATCAGGAATTTTTCCCTCTGGCAGAGGAAGCTGTAAAGATATGGGCTGACAAGAGCAAAGGTAACTTCAAACCTCCTCTGATGATCGTCATTGCTGACAAATCCTGTGATTCGAAGTCACTCCAATACGCCCTGTCAAAGGGCGCAATGGACTATGAGAAGTTCCTGGAAACCGGGGACCCAAACTTTGCGTGGAAGGTACCTCAAGACGAGTGGCAGAGCATCGCTCTTGGTTACACTTCCGGCACGACTGCCAGTCCCAAGGGCGTCGTGCTGCACCATCGCGGGGCATATATAATGGCCCTCAGTAATCCCATCGTGTGGGGGATGACCGAGGGAGCCGTTTACCTCTGGACTCTGCCTATGTTCCATTGCAATGGTTGGTGTTTCACTTGGTCATTAGCCGCTATTTGTGGGACTAACATATGCCTTCGACAGGTAAATCTCTTAGTCATCTTTCCTTAGCATGATTCGAATGTTAATCAGCTCAGCGAAATTAATGAAAGTTATATAACTCATCCATACTGAACAGAATGCAGGAAATGATGTTTATTTTACAAGTTTTGTCTTATAGTTGCCTGATTCTTGAAAATTCATGGCTCATCATTTACAACAAAACTACTGTTAACCCTTTGTCGTGCTAGCTATATGGATTAGATCTTGTCATCTTGTTCGTCGAGACACATTGTATTGCCTATATTTGAACAGCCAATGCCTCTTTTGTAGTTTTGTTCCGAGTACTTTTAGGTTTTCCCCTTCACCATTTATGCTATATATTGATAAGCGGTTATCCATTTTCACGTGTTAGGCGTGTTTCTCTCACTGTTTACATCTGTATAACTCTACAGAACTGAAGAACAGCATTCTGATCATTCACATATTGCCTGATTTAGACAACCTTAGTTGTATTGCTTTTCTTCTTTTTGCAGGTAACGGCTAAGGCAGTCTATTCAGCCATAGCCAAACTCGGGGCTACACATTTCTGCGCTGCTCCAGTAGTTCTCAACACCATCGTGAACGCGCAAAAAGAAGAGACGATTCTGCCGCTTCCTCGCACAGTGCACGTGATGACAGCTGGTGCTGCTCCACCCCCGTCCGTCCTCTCAGCAATGTCACAACGCGGCTTTCGTGTGACACACACGTATGGCCTCTCAGAGACCTATGGCCCGTCCACCATCTGTGCGTGGAAGCCCGAGTGGGATCTCCTCCCACCTGAAAGCCAGGCCCGGCTGAATGCCCGACAGGGCGTTCCCTACATCGGGTTAGAAGGCTTAGACGTTGTGAACACGCAGAACATGAACCCCGTCCCAGCGGATGGCACCACGGTGGGAGAAATCGTGTTCCGAGGCAACGTTGTGATGAAGGGTTACTTGAAGAACCCGAAGGCCAACTCCGAGGCCTTCGCAAACGGGTACTTCCACTCGGGCGATCTTGCAGTGAAGCACCCCGACGGGTACATTGAGATCAAGGATCGGTCCAAGGACATCATAATCTCCGGGGGAGAAAACATCAGCAGCGTGGAGGTCGAAAACGTCCTCTACCACCATCCCGCGATCTTGGAGGTCTCCGTGGTGGCGAGGCCCGACGAGCAATGGGGGGAGTCTCCCTGTGCATTTGTGACACTGAAACAGGATTCTGAAACCTCGGATCAGAATGGATTAGCTGAGGATATTATACGGTTTAGCAAGGCGAAAATGCCTGCGTTTTGGGTTCCTAAGTCGGTGGTTTTCGGACCGTTGCCTAAGACAGCTACTGGGAAAATTCAGAAGCATGTTTTGAGGACTAAGGCCAAGGAAATGGGACCTGTGAAAAAGAGTCGATTGTAAGCTGTAATAATAAATTAATAATGCATTTAGCTATTTAGTATTGATGATTGTGGGAAATGTATGATCTGACTATTAAGGCTGCTCTTAAACTATTTTCATAATTTGATATAATAATCGTAATGTTGTAGCATCGTACTATTCTTTCCAGCTTATATGCTCTGTTTAGTTTGATGCTACTTGGCTTAATTTTGGCCAATTGTTTTTATATATTTTTCTATTTGATATTAATTTTTATAAAATTCAGAAAAATATGACCTATTGTGGTAGTCTAGGGCGCGTATTTGTTTTAGATTGAGAAAAGTTCTAAACATACTTAAATCATATAAGTGCTAATATAACTTTTTGGTAATTAAAAGTGTAAACATAACACTAGAAAATAAGCGAGAGTGCAAAAATACCAATCTGGCAAATTTAGGCCGAAATTTGGTGAAAAATCATTTTTACCCTTTCGAAGTAAAAAAAGTTTAAAAGAATAGGGAATGACGTTATTGCCCTTATCGTCATTAATACCCTAATTTTGCATCATTCTGTCATCTTCGTTCGATTCACCGCCCTAACTTCATCTCGTCGCCTTCCTTTCATTTACCGCCGCACTTCGATTCTGGCGAAGAGGCGATGAGGTTCGAGGTGAATTTAGGGTTTGGGACGAACGCTGGATTTAGGTAATGGGATGGAGTGGTTCGTGGTGATGTGGTGGCTCGAGGCGGGTGGGCTGTGACTAAGGATAGATGGGTGTGGTGTGGGCATTGGCTTGGTAGCGGCCTAACGACGGAGAGATGGAGACAGTGGTCCGACGACGGTCTAACTAGGGAGAGGGTGGAGACTGTAGGGATGACAGTGGGTCGGGTTCTGGTGGAGGTCCGCCCCGCATCCGCCCCATTGGGGCGGGTATGGATGTAGTTTTCGTGGGAATGGGGTGAGTATGAGTATGAAAATTACCCGTCATGGGTAGTGAGTCGGACACGGATATTAGTTCACACCCGCCCGCCCCACTATACCCGCTATGTATACATTAATTTATTATATAATATACTATTATTTATTCATAATGCACATGTTTTACTTACAATATTTTCATGTAAATATTATTAATTTTTTAATATTAAAATTAGTAATTTTAAAGTAAAATTTAGGAGGTTTTGAAAATATAAACGGGGTGAGTAAAATGGATTTGAAGTGCTATGAAAACCCAAGTGGGTGATGGGGCGGAGGTGAAATTTAATATTGTACCCGCCATGGGTGATAGGGCATGTATGAGTATGAAAATTTTAGTATGAGAATAGGTATGGAGATACCATAATCCGTACCCGCCCCTTCCCTTTGCCATCCCCAGTGGAGAGGCTGTGGTGAGGGAGAGGGTGACATTCTCTTTTTGTGGGCCCCACATATTTAAGTGTAAAATTTTTCGCTCAAATTCAACATTGATTCCAAAGGGTGTTTTTGTCCTTTCGCGTGGGGTCAAGGGCCGGAAACTCAAGGTCGATGCTGGATTGTCACCTTCAGGATATATTAACACTTTTATTAAATAAATAGGCCTTTTTTATTTACTACGTGATATGGAAGTGATTCATGCATTGAGACAAGCGAGTCTAGTGGCGGATAGAAGCATGTTCACTCCCCAGGCTCTCTCTTTTCCGGGGTTTAGTTCTCCAGTTATGAGAATTCATAGCTAATCGCACCTCAACCTTGGATTGAAAGCTACTCATTTTGTGCGCTTACTTTTACAGGTTCTCCCAATTGGAAGAACGCTGCTTGAAAGCAAGACTTTTGTCAACAGATTACATTAGCCACTGGAATCATCTTACGATATTTTTCCTTTGTAACAGATCTTCTTACGTATTGGCAATCACCTGCCTTTGGTACAAAGCAAACAAAAATAGGCTCAAAATTCGTCTTGCAGAATATTTTTTTTTAAAAAATTCATACTATCTTCTCCACTTTATTTCTGTGCTTGTGCTTCATCTTCTAGAATATGGCCATATTCAACGAGTGAAGAAACGTTGAATTTGTTCCTTGTACGTTACTCTCTTCTAAAAAGACAGCAAAAGTATCAGAAATAACCTCACATTCCTCAAATTTTCACGCCTCTAATCTGATCACCAGTTGTTAAAAGTAATAATAAATCTGATGGCCAATGGTTATATATTATTTAGTTAAAGCAAAATCAAGCTATCATTTTTAAAATCTAGACTGGATTTTTTTTTTTTTACAATTTGTGCAATTGTAATTATAAGGTTACAAGGCTAAAATAGACCTTTTCATATAAACACAAAATTTATACTGCCTTTCTTTTGCTATGTTTGACACCATAGCTTTAGGCGATGTTGTTTTTGCCAATTAAATGTGTGCAGGGAATTGAGTAATGAGAGTGAAAAGTTTAATAATTTGTTTAGTTAAAAAAATAACTTTAACCATAAATTAAATGAGTATATAAGTATAATTACTATTGAGTGATTACTTGTTCGATTCTTTATAACATATATTTGTAAGATAATAACTTTTCACGAATTTTAATTATTCCTAACTTATTAAAGATCAAACATTTTTTAAATCAACTGCTGAAAATTAAAATGTGGGGAGATTAAGTATTTGGTAAGTATTAACGAGTTGGCAATGCTATCTTCAGGCCTATACATGCATCTCATACTCTTAAGATAAGAATGATATCTCCAATCATGGTCAGCAATCACTCAACATAAAAACAAATATTAAAATCATTTTATGATTAATCTAAGTACTACTCTAATTACGAAAATACGAGTACTTTCCTTTCTTTTCTTCGAAGAATCTGCTACTCCCTCGTTCCCAGATTAAATTACATAAATATATTTTTTACTGTTTTCAAGAATAAATATTTTTTTACTGTTTTCAAGAAATATGTTTGATCGTTAATATGTTTAACTACGTAAAATAACAACAAATAAAAAGTTTATAGTTATAAACTATTTATCACGATCAATTTTAAAATATTACATATGATAACATTATTATTTATAAATCGATTTAAATACGTGATTAAAGTTTGAACATGTTAACTTGTTAAATAATAAAATTACAACTTAACCTGGTACAGAGGGAGTAGCTTTATTCGTTTATTTTGGTAGTAAAAGAAAGCGAGTCACACATTCTGAAAAGAACACCACTTTATGGGGATTGTATTGAAAGAGTGCGAACTATTGTTTCTTCATACTCATCTAATCTTAATATTTGCACATTTTACCTCACGACTATGATAAATACAATATTAAAATCCATCTTATTCTCATAGAGTTTATATCGAATTCACTTCAATTTTGATGTTTTGGATCTTCAAATCCTCCTTATATCCATCATAATTATTTCATAGAACCCTCCCTACCCACCTAATTAGTTGTACTAATTATAATACTCTTCTGTCCCAAATTAAACTGCACTTGCACTATTTATTTAGTTAAAATTGATTAATATAAATTATAAATTCTATTAATATATAAGTAAGAATATTATCATGTGGTATAGTGTTAGATTCTTCTTAATGTGTATTTTCACAATACTCATTTTTTTATAATTTTTAATTGTACATAGTTAAATATGTTAATGGTCAACCATTTTTTTTATTTAACTGTCAAAAGACAAAATGTACAGTTTAAACTGGAATATAGGGAATATTATAATTTTAAATATCACCTAAATGAAGAAAGAATGATCATTAACGAATAAGTATTAATTTGTTATAAATTAAATTAGTGAATATAAAACGGATGAGACAGTACCAAGATGAGATAGATCTGTTAAGCTGAAATAAAATTTAAGCCCAACTCATTACACATGACCACTAAAAGTAACGAACCACCAATACACACATTATAATTAGATATTTTTTTATAAGCTATTACTGAAAATTTGTTTTTTGGAGCTTCCGCTTTACACATACGATTCTTAGAAGGCTGCTATTGAATATGAAAACTTATCGGGTTACGGTGGTCATTGCAAGAAAATTGGTCGTGAATACTCTAAGTGTAGAATAGCAAACCCAGAACTAACCCCAAAATTTCATCCCAAAACTAGGAACTCATAGAATGCGAAGGTAGTTGGTATTTGGAAACCTACACTACAACCCCCAAACCATTCTTCTGGAATCACTATCTCGCAGAAACAAAGGGACTATGAGAAGCAGATGCTGGGTAATCTAAAAACTCTCTTAAATGAAGGAAACCCACCCGGAAACTCTCAACCCAGAAACCCAATAAACCCAATTACCCCAACTAGCTTGACCTGTACCACTCCCTTAGTTGATATACCCCTGTAAATGATACAGATCGAGCTCTCTCAATACCAAATGTCACGGACCAGATGAACAACAAGATGTCACAGGATAACAAATTCGTGGAAATTATTGATGAAATAAACAAAAATCAGTAAGCTTGCACCTCTGCAACCTCACACAAATCATCAAATGACTTCAAAAAAAATTGATGACCAATCAGGTATCTTACTACTCTCCCCCTCTAATGATCATGATTCTAACAACCTGGAGATTTCGTCACTCAGATCTAGCCCACAACAAGGAACAAATTCCCAGTGTTGCTGGAAGATGACAAAACAAATGAAGATGAATCAGATAATGCTGAATCAAGTTCTAGAGTGCAACAACTAGATGAGGTAAGTTTTAAACAAATAAAAGTGAATACTAAATCATCTGATTCCAGAAAGGGAACCCTCTTTAATAGACTGAATAAGATGAATCTTAGATCATCCTCAAAGAGTAAGAAAACACTTCCCCATGATGAATACAAATCTAAAGATTAAACGTTTTGTCTGGAACATTAGGGGTTTGGATACATTTATTGACAGATTAAAAAGACTAATTAACATACATAAAATTAGTTTTTTATGCATCTTGGAACCAAAACACGGACATGATTAGATTAATAACTATAGAATCAGGTTTAAATTTGATCACTGTCACAACTCTACAGTAAACAACATATGGCTATTTTGGATGAATAACATCATAATAAACATAACAACCGTAAAGGAACAATATACCTTTATTTCTATGAGGAACAACCTATTTTATGAAGATATGAACATTGTATTTATACATGCATCTACTAACATTAAAGAAAGGGAAAAAATTTGGGATGCTCAATATATTATATCAGGGCAGAATAAAGTTTTAATAGGAGATTTTAATGCCTTGAACACTAAGGAGCAATATAAGCAACCTAAAAAACCAAGCAGAGTAAGCATATAGGATTTTTCAGAATTTATAACTAAAAATCAGCTAGCTCATATAAACGTTGTAGGCAATACATATACCTGGGCTAATGGTAGGAAACTCCCAACAATAGAGAGATTGGATAGGGCCCTAACTAACCAAATATGGATACATCAATTTCCTAGTAGTTCAATCCATAGGTACAAATACACCATTTTCACCAAAACCCTTTAGGTTTCTTGATGTATGGTTAACCAGACCTGAACTAAAAGAGGTTATTGAACTAAGGTAGAACTCACCAACTCAGGAAAATGGAATGAGTTCCACAAACTGAAAAGGCTTAAACATGAACTTAAAAATGGAATAAAGAAATTTTTGGAGACATAAATGAAAATATTTTTTAAAAAAAGCTGAAGAAATTGCAAATGAGAGTAACGATTCTTTAGAGGACTTTATAGAACTAAAATACAAAAATGCTAAGCTGATAAAAGCATTAACTGGGGAAAAACTATTCTGGCAGCAGAAAGCAAAAACAAAGTGGTTAAAAGAAGGTGATGAAAACACCAAAAATTTTCATGCCTCTGTTAAACAGAGGAGATTGAAGCAAAACATCACAAAAATAAAATAAAATTTAGGAGTTTGGATGGATAACCCATTGGAAATAGAAAATGAAGCCATGTCTTTCATTAATCAATTATTGATTGAAGAAGCTAAACCTGGTGCAGATTTGTATAAATCACACTTCATTAACCAGATACCTAAAATCATTACTGAGGAAGAAAACAACAACATACTTAGGAGACCAACTCTAGAGGAAATAAAAAATATAGTTTTCTCCCTAAACCCAAATGGGTCTCCTGGACCTGATGGGTACACCCCCAGCTTCTTCAAACATAATTGGGACATAGTAGGTAGGGATATATGTCTTGCAACTGTAGAATTCATGGAAGGAAAAACAATTCCACCAGGCATAGCAAGTTCATGGATAGTTTTGATTCCAAAAAAAGAAATCTCAATCACTTTGCTGATTATAGACCCATTAGTCTTTCTAACTTTATCAATAATTTTTTTTCTAAATTGATTGTCAATAGGGTAACTGATATATTACCAAACATTATTCCAAATAATCAATCTACATTCATGAAAGGTAAAGAAATGGCATATAACATCATCTACTTGAAGGCGATGGTTGTTTTTCTTAACAATAAACATAAATATCCTAATTGAATATTAAAGCTAGACCTAGCAAAGACCTTTGATAGAGTTAGATGAAAGTTTTTGGAAGCTATTTTATTCAAATTTGGATTCTATGTTCAGTTTATTAGAATTATTCTATCTAACTTATCCTCAACATGGTTTTCTATTTTAATAAATGGAAAGCCAGCTATATTTTTCCAACAATCAAGAGGTATAAAACAAGGTGACCCCCCCCCCCCCCCCTATCTCCCATTTTTAAATATTTTCTCGGAAGCATTTACAAGAAGCATCAAATTCTGCCTATCTAATTATAAAATGAACCAATTTGTTTTACCAAAAAATGCTATTTTCATATCCCATTTGAGCTATGCAGATGATACTGTAGTATTTGTACAAGCAACTCCCCTTACTCTTACTAGATTAAAAAATATTTTTTCAAGTTTTTGAAACAACCAGTGGTCAGAAAATCAACTACAACAAGAGTAGTTTTTATGTCAGCAGATATACGTCTCAGTCACAAATAAAAATGATTAACATAGATTAGACATGACTAGAGGAACATTACCTTTTATCTACTTAAGATGCCCCATCTTTGTAGGTAATCCCAAAGCTATTTATTTCCAACCTCTAATTGAAAAATATGATGCTATATTAAATAATTGGAATAATAGACAGTTAAGTGCTGCAAGGAAAATGACCTTGATTAAGACTGTGGTGTTTTCTATTCCTCGACATCTGTGGGCAGTCCTAAAATCTCCAAACACAGTCATCACACAGTTAAAAAGAAGAATCACGGCCTTCTTATGGGGTGAAAAAGAAAATGAAGAGAAAAAAGTATGGAAGAGCTTAATAAATATTTCTTTCCCCACAGACCAAACCAGATTAGGAATTAGGAACTTCAAGGACATTATTGACACTTTTTCATTAAAAATGTGGTGGAAATGTCAATTGGGAATAACACCTTGGGCACAATTTATTTGATCATTATCTGTAAACAAAAGAAAGTCCCAGAATTGGGTAAGGATTACTAAAACTAACACACTGGCTGAATCACAAGTAAGAGTAATACATGGAGAGGGTAAGGCTAATTTTTACACTTCCAATTGGACAAACTTTGGATGCCTACAAGATTTTGATATACATAATGGAGAAATCCCCACTGATTTATCTATCCATTTCAAAATTTCTGAACCACAAACATGACTACCTACCTTTACTACCTAATCTTCCAACTCACATCCTCTCTTTTCTACAGGAAGCAACCATCAACAAGGATAAGAAGGATAGGCTTATATGGAAATCATCAAATGAAGGAGACTTTACATTTAAATCTGTCTTCCAAGTGGTTTCAAGAAGGAGAAGGCCAATCAGAATCCTTAAATATATTTGGCACAAAAAAATCCCCAGGAAAGTCCCTTTTTCTTGTGGAAGTTAGCTAACTCCATTATGTCTTTCGATGACATTATTAGTTACTCTAATATTAGTTTAGCTTCTAAATGCCCAATGTGCTCTAATTGTGATACCATGTCTCATTTCTTTAACTCATGTGAATTTTTCGGTTTCTGTTTGGACACATTTTTAGAATTTAATGGCTTTTAGAACACCAACATTTCCTTCTATTTTTGATAGACTCTCTTCTACTGGTCTACTAAGCGAGAAACAACTATACACAACCACATTCTTACTTTGACACCTGTTTTTATATGTTGGTTGTGGGAAATGAGAAACTAACTTATATATCAGAATAAAACTCCATTTTGATGACTGTAATTGACTCTGTCAAAAAGGATATGTTTCAAAGTTTCTATGCCAACCTTATTTTCAACAACAATTTGGAGGATAGGAACTGGTTTAACCTAGGACTTACCCCATTCTCAAAACCCAAACCTATGCCTAGGATTAGAACTATAATTTGGAAAAAGCGTACTGAAGATTTCAAAGTGAATGTGGATGCATCTTGGAGTCAATCTAGCAATAGATGTGCATTGGGGATTATTCTAAGAGACAGGATTGGGTTACTCATTAAAGCTTTTATGAGATATGAGAATGCTACATTTGTATTACACTCAGAAAAAAAAGCTCTCAAACTAGGCTATGATTTTGATGTATCATTGCATTTGTCTAACTTTACTCTTGAATTGGACAACCTTCTAGCAATTGAAGCAATAAAAAACCCGCAGAAAGCTCCTTGGACAATTTATGAGCAGGTTTTTGACATTCATATGCTGCTAAAATCCACTCAA
>JAULKM010000001.1:783311-801803 GCA_032355605.1 Rubia tinctorum
GGTTAGGATGGGCGGAGGAGATCGGGAGAGGTGGAGGGGTGGTGGGGCCGCGGCGGAGGGGGGTGACGTTGGGCCCCGGCTATTGGGCGTGGTGGTGGCAAACGGCTAGGGTTGCAGGCGGGGGCGGAGGATATTGGGAGGGTGGAGGGGTCGTGGGGTAGCGACAAAGGAGGGGTGGGGTGACGAACGCGAAGGGGAATGAGTGTGACGCGTTTAATCTCCTTCCGTCACCACGAACGCGAACACGTTTCTGGATTTCAAGAAGAATCACAACGTTCATCAATGGTGCATGACTGATATTTATCTGGAGTACAAATTGCACCAGTTCAGATGATGTTAAGTATAGTAATAATTCTTGCTCATTCTGTATAACCCTCTTATTACTAACTGAATATAAGAATAGGAACTTAATCATTCTTGCTCCCAGTAATACGATTGTAATTTGATAACTCTTGTTCCGATTGTAATTGGCTTCAAGTAAGATTGACGAACGCGAGGTTTTTTTTTTTTCTTTTCTCGTTTTCTGCAAATATAGTAAGATTGTAATGGGCTTGGTCAGTAATACAGTTTTACTTGAAGTTTCTGGCGGAGGCAGGGGCGGAGGAGATTTTCGGTAGTGGCAGTGAATATTTTCTGCGGCGGAGGAGGTTTCCCATTGGCGGAGGAGCAACAATGAAGGAGAAGAAGATCAAGTATCAATTTTTTTTTATTTTCTTAGTTAAGAGTATTTCCGTGATTTCATTTCATATCAGTGCCGGAATCTCACGAGTCAACGCCGAAATTAGGGAGTTTGGTTATATTTGCACAATTGTTTTGAAAGTCAGGGTTAGATTGACACATACAACAATTAGTTAGGGTAAAATTGGCACTTTATAAGATTGCAGAGTTATATTGACACTTTCATGCTAAAGTTAGGGTTATAAATGTATTTAACCCTTAACTTTATATTATATCCAAATTTATTTAGGAGTTGTGATACTTGGATATTGTTCTTTAGAGCTTATATAAATTTAAATGAATCAAATACAAATGTATTGTAAAACGATAATAATATAATTAAGAGTAAAGTGTTAAAATAATTCGACCTTTTGGCTGAAAACGTCAATATAACCCTGCGATCTCAGAAAGTGTCAATCTAATCTTTTACTCTGCTGACTTTTTAGTCAACTTTGTTCGGCCGGATTCTGTGAAAAAAGATGATTTTGCCATTGAATTGAAAAAAAAATGAAAAGCCCGGCACCACCGTCTTCCCCCGTTTCTCTATTCCAACCCTTTTTTTTCTTGAATGTGAACCAGTATTCTCTTCTTTTGCACTGTGCACCTTTTGAAGGCTTACATTTTTCTTCTTCGGCCTAATCAAATGTACATCCACCAATTTTGTGGTTTGACATCTTGATGGGGGTGGTGAATCAATGGTGGTGTGGCGAGTTAGGGTTTCGAGGGTGGTTAAATGGGGGGGTGTGGGGTTGGTGAACCACCACCGGCGCTGGTCTTATAGAGGAGGAGGGCGGCGATGAGGGGAGAGGGAGGAGGAAGGCGACGGTTAAGGGGAGGGGTGAGGGTGGTGGATGCTAGGCTTTCCATCATGTCTGATAGCATCAAGGAGGTGGAAGATCGGTTCGCAGAAGCTGAAAATTCGGCCAAGAAACTAAAAACTGGCAATATGAATCTCCTGGCATTTGAGCTAGAGATGAAGTTCTTCCCGACGCCTTTTTTGGAAGGTAACAACTGGAAAGCATATGTGGACGCCTTCTTCGCTAGAGACATGAACCCGAACCAGAACCAAAATGAATCTTTGGACGGAGACGTCACGGTGGAGCACGGCGGCAGCAACAGTGGAGCACGATGGCTTCAACCTTAGGTTTTGAAGAAGAAAGATAGTTTTTTCATAAGAGGTATTTCTATAATTTTACTTTCTAGTCATGGATGAATTCATTTGGTCAGTGCCGGAATTAGGAAAATTACCTATATCGACACAATTTTTTTGAAAGTTAGGGTTAGACTAGCACATTTAATAATTAGTGGGGGTTAAATTGACACATTTTGAGAATGCAGGGTTATGTTGACACTTTCAGTCTAAAGTTAGGGTATAAATGTATTTTTCCCTATAATTAAATTGAGTTAAATTGTACTAAACTTAATTTTTATTTAACTGTATTGAATTGAACTAAATTAAATGAGCAGATAAACTCTAGAAAAAATGAACTTTTACATTGTACTCTCTCCGTCCCACCTCTATTTGCACTTCTACTTTTTTGACACTATTTTCTATCAAAGTCCGATAGCATATTTGAATAAATTCATGAACAACAATATTATTATATATGATATGATATTGTTCATCGTCATAACAATTAGTTTTTAAATATCAACTTTTTTTATTTATCGTTATTTTACGTAAATAAACATATTAATTGTCATACATGTTTTTTAAACATCGTAATAATGATTGAAGTGCAAATCTATTTGTGACAGAGATGGAGTACTTATCAATGTATTTATTATTACTAAATACATGTGCGGGTTTAAAAAACAATAGGATGACCATTACACTTACAGAAACAGAATACAGATGAAATCATTATTGTTTAGAGTGTACTCTTTCTTATTCTTTCTTATTTTCCCTTGACTTATCTTTTAAGCCACTTGATTGGTTTTATACAAATCTACTGCATTCCTACTCATTTTCCCACCCAAGTGAGAGAAAAAATGTATTAAATACGAAGTTTGCTGTAAGTATAAGTTAAAATGGATTGAACTGACTGAAATTAAATAATTTAAAATTAGCAATGATAAAAATACAATATTTTCTTAAAATTGAAATTTAAGTAAATTGGTATGAATTGAAGTTCAATAAAGCAAAACTTATGTTTAAGATTAATTAATCATATACAAATCTTATCTTAGAGAAACATGTCCGATACCATGATAGAATGTAAAACCCACAAATAATTGTGGATGTGTGTATTCATATATATATATAGTGATTACAAATGGTATACAAGATAGAATCATATATGGAAAATGATATATACAAAACCTAATCAAAATAAGTTTTCCTTTCTTAACCTGATTCTAATTAATCTATTATTTTATTAATGACTAAAATTGTTTTTTCCCCAACACATATCACAATACCATCTTTTGGTCTCCAATGCCAATACCGCTTATATTCATCAACCAACAAATACAAAATGATTTGTTTGGTCTCCAAAGATGATTTTCAGGTAAAGTCAATAGTAAAATTTTCCGAAAATGTGTAAAATGACCATTATAACTTGAGGTAAAAAATCAAAAAAGTAAAGTAAAGGCCGAGGGTTTCTGCAAAGTCGGCGCTGACGGGAATCTGGAGCTAGTGCTCATCCATTTTCGGTGATGGTTCGCCGTAGTGAGTGGTTGTGACGTGGTGGCATTTGAACAAAGCTAGAGTGGGGGATGACGCAACCTTGCTTCTTGGTAGGATTGCTTCACTTCTTGCTTTTGGTGACTCGGCAACCACAACGGAGCTCCTCTTCTACGCCACTCTGCACTGACGGCGACAAAGCTCCTTGCCGGAAAATCGATGGATTGGAGGGATTGGAAATCAGTGACACCCCTTAACCGCGTCAGTCTTCCGCTAGAGCTCGGCGCTCCAGCTCCACTCACCCCGCGAAACAACTTCACCTTATGCAACCATCCAACTCCACACCGACGGGATACGACAACATCGTCCAAATCTGTTCGGCGCCACTACAAAGGGCACTAGATCTCGACCCCAACACCTCCGGCGAGTCCATTCCATCTCCAGTCACATCGAAGAACCAACACTCAACCTCTTCGGTCATCAAAGGTGAATCCAGCACTTCGGCGATTGAGAGGTTGATCGGATGAGAGCGCAACGGGAGAGCACTGATTTTTGTTTTAAAATTATTTAATTAGTAAAATTATGAATAAACCACTTGGTATATCTGAAAATCATCTAGTCTTATATGAAAACCACATTTGGGGATCAAACAAATCATTTTGTATTTGTTAGTTGCTTAATTCAAAATGATTTGCGATATACTCATCCATTGTCGGAAAACTACTCCATCTATAAATAAAAAAATTACTCCATCCATACTCATCCATTGTCGGAAACCACTCACACAACCACTATCATGAAACATCCTCACCAGGTCCCACCACGGGCCACTCCTGCCGTCTGCTGGAGAACCCGCCCCACCCACATTATCGTTAAACAATCGCAAAACCATCACACCCAACACCCTGACAGCACAATATCTACTCGATGAGCAACCCTTATCCATCCTAACATCCACCCAGACACACCTCGCGAGCCATCTAGATCCACTTCGCGAGTCACCCCACTAGAAAACTCTAAACTCGCAGCCAAAATAGTACGCACACTTTGCAACTGTGAACATATGCGCGCATCGCATCAATGATCAGTACTCTCGAGCGTCAAAGCTTAGTCGTTCCTGCTCAGTGCTCTTAAGCGCTAGCAATCGGTGGTATGCGCTAGCACTCAATGCTCTCGATCAGCGGCCAGTGCGTCACGCAAACACCCACCACCGTCACCTCTCCCACGCCATGATTAAAAAACAATCACTACCGCCACACTAGCCACCATCACAACCACCACCAACATTGTATCACCACCGTTAAATAACCTAGGCCACCACTTTATTATTATTAAAATATTTTAAAAATACATAAATATAAAACGGTAGTAGTAAAGTAAAATACTATACTATGAAGGAATCAAATAAATAGGTAGTAGCAATCAAATAATGAAGGAATAATTATTTCTTACCAAATACAATATATATAAAAATCTTTTTATGAATATTTTCCAAGTACGGATATCCAACCGGAAAGGGACCCCGGAGGCAAGTGGGCAGTGGGGGTGATTATGGTGAGTGCAACTTGCAAGGAACAGCATTATCCTCTCTGTTGAAGAATCAACCCGCCGCTTCTCTTGCTGCGCTCATTTTTTCTTACATTATCCCCAATTCCACTAACCAATAGAAGTGATGGAATGTTAAAGGAAAATTTTCTAATAAGGTATCAGAGTTCACGGGCCAATGATTCTTTTATATCTATTTTTGCACGATGATTAATATCGTTGTACGTGAGGGGACGTATGTGTTAGTGTTCCATATTGATGGTTAACAGAGTTGTGACTCAATATATGAAGATCATGAGTCATTCTTACATAGAAACAATCTATAGTATATATTAAAGGAGATCATTTTTACCTCATGGCATTCACACAGTATTTTTGCCACATGGCATTGACATACAATTACATGTCACTTTCTAAAATTAATTGAAAATGTAGAATTTTATAAATTCAATCCCCAATTTATAATGCACATCTCTTTCTCCATCTTCAGTGTTCTTCCAATATTTCAATATTTTTCAATTACTGAATAATTAATCATATCCTAATTATGAGGATGCACATTCCTTTGTATTTTTCTAATTTTTTATTTATTAGAGAAATTCTTTCATAATACATTTTTTAAAAATATATAGCTATATTTTTTAAATAATAATTATGCACTTTCCATTTTAGTTTATATTTTTAATACTATCAAATTTCATTTCATGATAATAAATGAATAATTTTCATCTAATTATACTTTTTTACTCGCTGCAATCAATTATTTTCACGTAATTTAATTTGCCTATAAAAATATCTAAAATTATTATGTTATACATATAAAATAATTGATGAAGTAACTTTTATTTTATATATATAAGTGTTTCTAATAAATTTATTTTCAGACAAAAATCAGTATAAAATGATTTATATAAATATTAAAATCAGTACTGAAAGATTTTATTTGTAAATACTTTCAATGGTTTATTTAACACTTTGTAATTTTTATTTGTAATTTTTCTTACAGACCGTCTCTTGAACACAATCTTTCCATAAGTTATGAAAAGACCAAGGTTTAAATTTCAAATTAGAAGAAATGAAGATAAAATTTTCCGGATTGCATTAATCGAGTCATAAACTTATAAATATTGTACGTTGCATAATAAAATTTTGATATTGTAACTGAAACCTTTTACCTTTCTATAATTCTAATCCAACCTCGTATTTCCATATACATATGGAAAGACGGTGTTTCCCAAAACTTTATCTATTTATATGACTTTATTTATTTTTGTTAACTAATATTTAGAAATAAAATATTTTAGTACATATCAATATGTGGTTGATAATAGTATTAAAAATGAGTCAATCTCTTGAAAGATTGTCTTTTCAAAAGTTATGAAAAAATCAAAGTTTGAATTGCAAATTATAATAAATCAATAAAAAAAAATTATGGTTGCATTAATCGAGTCATAAACGTATAACTACAGCAAATTGCATAATTTTTTTAATATTGCAACTAAAATATTTTACCTTTCTATAATTTTAATTCAACCTCATCTTTTTATATGCCTATGTATGGAAAGACGGTATTTCCCAAATTTTTTTCTATTTATAGGACTTTATTTTATTTCTATTAACTAATATTTAGAAATGACATATTTTAGTACATATCAATATGTGATTGGTAATAGTATTATAAAATGAGTTCGTCTCTTTAAAGATCGAAAATTTCTGACCTTTTACGGAGTACACTATTTATTGACCACGTAAGTTTTTTTCCGTTCTTCCCGAGAATCTTTAATAAAAAAATAATTTTCTCTAGAATGTCTTTTTTGTCGAAAAATAGCACAATGTTATCAATTAATCACAATATATTAAAAAATTGGAAGAAGAAGAAAATGGACCCCACTTGATTCTCTCTATCTTATTTATTAATTTTACCTTTAATATTTCATTTAAACAAATTTGACTAACAAAATAAATTAAAATGTAAAATTTAATAATACACCTATTATTTTTGAATTGGATATGTTTTTTGAATTCAATTTTTAAATTTTATTTTATGAACAATAATTAAAAAGAATTATATATTTTTTCAAAGAGTGTATTTCAATTTTTAAAGAGAACCAAAATTTAATTTCATTTTTTAAAAAAAATCAGATTTTAAAGATTTTATGTTTTTTTTAAAAATGACAGAAATTAATTTTGTGATTTTTAAAATTTTGTTTTTTAAAAAAATAGCTGGGACAGGTGGCACTAAATGATTGGGTCACGTGTTCCAATCAGGACAAAAAAAGGGTTAGTGGGTTGCTGCCACGTGGCCCAATTAGGGGCTGCCCAAAAAAATGACTCGTGTGCCCACCACCATTTGCTCTCTGCTATTTTGTCAGCTTAGGGTGGGCTGTGTTGGTTGAGCCAGAGGGCGCATGATGAATCAATGCAGCTCACTCCGACCCCTACTGTGGGAGTTTCCGACCTCAATTATGTCTCAATTTTAATTGAGGCTGCTCTGATCCCTCCAGTGTACTTATCCTAATAGTAACATTAAGATAGGTACGTAAAATAATGAAACGGTCTTCTAATGTCAAGGCATCCAATGAATTCAGTCCAAATCGGCCAGTTCGATTTGAGACATGGATTTTTGGTCACGGGTCGATTTCCTCACAGGTATTATTCTATAAATTTGTATTATCAATGGTTCAGGAAAAGTACTAGGAGTAACAATTATTTTATAATTCATTTGTCTTTTTCTTTCAATTTTTGAAGCATCATTAAAAATAAACTCAAATGAGCCCAATAAAATTGCATATTTGCATCAAGTAACCACGTGTCAACAAATTTCAAACGGAGAAATAACATTCGACCAACAAACAAAGAACAGTGAGAAAAGTACAAATACTCTAATTTGAATTGAATTGAGTCAAGTGTTCAATTTAATTTGAATGGAGTACATAATTTGAATTGAGTCAAGTGTTAAAATGACCATAACTTTAAGTTGACATTGACAATATAGTCCTGCAAAATGAGAAAGTGTCAAAATAATCCTAAATTTATGATGTATATGTGTCAATCTAACCTTGAGCGCCGTTGACTTCAATTGTGAACGCTAGATTTGACCGGAATTTAAGGAATTACGATTTTACCCCATGGATTAAAAAAAGAAATAAAAATAGAAAAGGCTATTTTCAACTTATGAGTGCAAGAGTATTTTCATCATTTCAGATCCGTTAAACACCCAAATTGACGAGTCAATGTCGGAATAATGCCAAAAGGTTATAACTGCACATTTTGTCATAGAGTTAGGGTTATTTTGTCACATTTTCATTTTGCATAGTTATATGCACACTTTCATCATAAAGTTAGAATTAGAAGTGTAAAAATCTAATTTCAATTTATAAAAAATGTTTTGCCTTCAACTTCTTGGTCTTTGCTCACCTTTTCTTTTTCCTCTCTCTTTCAACCATGTACTATATTGTTCTTGAGCTGCATGGTGATAAAGAAATGTACCCAATTATTCAGAAAATAAAACAAAGGAAGTATATGGTAAGATTCCTCTTCAATTGACAAATTATATACATGAGTTAGCTAATAATTAATTGTAGGAGCATATAATTAGGTGCTTAGTCATGTTTATTTGGAATATTTCCTCTTCATCTCAAACAGTGTCATTTTCTGTAAAGTTTTGTCCACCTAAATGTGAAAGATGTGGTCCTTGTCAATTAATTAGCTACTAATTCACCACAAAGTTGTAATCATCCATTAATTATTACTTCTTTCCTACTTAACACAATGATTAACTTCTAAAATGACAGAATAAAGCCAATCTGGGAGGTTTGTTTTCCGATAATTTAGTTTTTCGTTAATTTAGTGATGTATAAATTGGTCCATGTTTTATCTATTTATATGGAAGCATTTCAAGTTAAATTTTTGGTACAATTAGAAAGAATCCACCATGACATAACGACGGATAAATTATTCCAGGTTAGTCCAATACAGAAAACTAATCAAATTTTATGATTTTCCGTGATAATTATTTTACACTCCCTCTCATACCAGTATAAGTTGCACATTTATTATTTAACAGTCTAATACTGTCAAATTTTGACTACACGTTTAAATATATATATAAGTACTAATACTATCGCATGTAATATTGTTGGATTATTCGTAATAATTAATTTCTAAATATTGACTTTATATTTGTCATTATTATATGTGCTAAAATATATTAACAGTCAAACATATTTTTTTTAAATTGTAAAAAATATTCTGTACAGCTTATGTTGGGCCGGAGAGAGTACTTTTATTTTGATGGTGCTTTATTATGAAAATAATTTTTATTTTTATTTTACTTTTACTTTTAAATACACCATCGTATGCTGTTATAATTGATGCCCGAATAATTTTATGTCAATAAGTCAAAGTTTTAAGTTTCAACGGCACTTAGTGCAAATCCTTTCCAATTGGAATGCATGCATCTATCTTTTGGCTTATTTCATTTTCACCTCAAGTTAACCAGAAATGGTATCGTTTCTCAACTTAAATGAAATTCATATTTAAAGCAACTACAGGCACATTATTTTTTCCAATTAAAATTATCAAATCCCAACAATGTATTCGAACGAATATATATATATATATATATATATAATCTATAATATTATAGGTGATATTTCTAGATTCACCGTACATGTAATTTTTAAATATAACTTTTCAGATATTGTTAAAAATATTAACTAAGCATGGTTAGGGTGAGTTGTGCATCGTTGCAGCTATGCACTACGATTTTTCTGACTGCTATAGCGACTAGTTTCAGTGATTTTTTATAAAAATATTGACAGACTCTGCAAAATAACAATTAAAATTGTTTCAATCGACAAAAACTATGGTGGGTTTTCAGTCGACACCAACAATACCACCACTACCACCATCAATCAACACCACCACTTCCCATATACATTTTTAATCAACATCGTACCACCACCAACTTCTTGAATCGAACTTCAACCAACATTTATGATAAACACTAGTATACACCAACAAGATAAACCATGCCTTCACGTCTACAATTACCTCATATTGCTGATGAGTTGACGGTTGTGGCTCCAGTGCAGTGGTGACGGGCAGGGTAGGCGGTCGGGAGGAGCGCACAGGAGTAGAGATGAGAGAGTGGGTAGGAGAGGAAGGAAAAGGAGGGAGAGAAGCGGACAAAACTAAAGAAAACAAGGGAGGACGAAGAAAAGGAAGATAAAAGTAATGAAAAGGGGGTCATGGGGGTGGTTGTAGCATGGTTGAAACGAAAAACATCGTTGATGGTGGCAATTGCACGATAGTCGAAACAAAAGCCACCACAAATAAGGACTGTTCCAATGTCGAAACTAACGTTGGACGACAGTTCTAAGCAAAACGACAGTGTTACAAAATCGCCAATGTCCCGTTCTCTTCTAATAATAACCCAACTGGACATTTAATAAAATATTCCCTCATTTCATTTCAACTCTGATAAGGTTCAAACGCATAAATTTATAGTAGTAATAATATTACTCCGTTCTTTCTAAATTTAACATTGAATATCTTATTATTATAATACGCGTTCTATAAGTTTCTTTGCGATATTTAAGGACACCAAACTATTATGGATAAATTTAATTGGGGGGGGGATAGGGTTAAATGCGTGTTATTCTTTCTCACTTGCCCATCACGATTTCATTTGGCACTTAACAGTCACCATTTATTCAAACAACTTGCTGTAATGGTACACGTCATATTTTTATTAATTAATTTGTGTCTACATGCCGGCAGGTAAAGCAAAAAAAATAGTCAAGAATTGTATAATCACGAGATAGAGTAAAATATTAAAATGTTCCATACACTTGCATGTTTGGCATTTAATTATGATTTTTTTACAATAAATATGCAACACATACAAATTTACGTTCAACATTTTCATTCAATTTCCCCTCTTTTGCCAATATGCTCATTTAATATTTTTTTACAACCAGCTAAAGATCGATTGGGAAAATGATCAAACACACTCCTATTTTTAACTAAGCTGAACTGATATTAGTATATATATATATATATAATAATTTCCCCTTCTATTTTGGATAATTTATAAATTAAAAATTAAAATTAAAAATTAAATTAAGTGAACTTTCCACTTGAATTATTTATTAGTGAAGTAAAAAGATTAAATCTACATTAACCAACATTGCAGAGTTTGAAGGAATATCATATGCAATAGGAGACCCGTATGACATCGAAAATAATTATATGCGTGAAATGAATCGAAATCTATCACCAAAAATAATATTTAAAAATTAAAATTAAAATGAATTAAATTGAGTTAAAGCGGAAGAATGTGATCTTATTCTTACTCACATAATTATTTCTTAACTAACTAATAAAGATGATGGGCTCTCAAGTACAAGAAGAAGGACGTGGAAATCCAATCAACAAAATTGGTTATTCCACATCATTCACCCCAAAAATTAAATAAAAATTACGACAAAAAATTCCCACCATTTTCTTCTCTATAAATACACCACTTCACTTCTACATCCCCACAAACACAAAAACTGCGCCACAAAATTAGAAACAAAAAAAATGGCAAAAAGGGATCATATATTCTTCAACATTCTTTTCATACTGATTCTCTCCCTATGTTGCAATCCGGGAGAGTCACGGCCGCCGTTTGCATGCGACGCCGGCAGTGCAAACTACCCTTTCTGTAGTGTATCCCTCCACATAAGGGACAGGGTCCATGACTTGTTGGGCAGGCTGACATTGCAAGAGAAAATCCGGCTGCTAGTGAACAATGCCGCCCCGGTGCCGCGGCTCGGGATCCGGGGCTACGAGTGGTGGTCGGAGGCCCTCCATGGGGTGGCGGTTTCTCCCGGGGTTCACTTCTCCAGCCAGTTTCCGGGCGCCACGAGCTTTCCTCAAGTCATCACCACTGTTGCCTCCTTCAACGCCAGTTTATGGGAAGAAATTGGTCGGGTATGCATACTCTGTATTTATACTCCGTCACAACACTGAAACAGTATTATGAATGATATGACATGAACGTGACTATCGGTATTATACGCGATGTGTCGTCAACGGGACTGATTGTATTGAGTTAAACGTCAGATTATCTGAATTATCTATTTTACACTAAGATAAAACATCCTATAAAAAAGATACTAACATTCTTTCTACTTCAAAAAATTGTAGTTTTGAGTTTTAGATAATTGAGATGTGTGGATTGTAAAATAAAGAAAGGGATTGCAGAAGAAATTCTAAGTAGTGGATGAGGTGGAGATGGGGTTAGTGGGGTTAGGAGGTTGATAGGTAGTTATAGTATTTTTTTCTTGGCTAGTAATCAACATAAAGAAGAATTATCTGTTGAATTTTAATTAAATTATTATTCTATGAAATATGCCATCCAACAAGTGTGTTTATTTTTGTCTAGATCGATAAATCCACTCAATTATTTATGTAAATCGATCAAAATCTTTAATGAAGTCAGAAAATTTGACCTTTTTTCATGGGTACATCAATTTCTGTGTATAATTAATTACAAGGTAAATGTCTCTTTCTGTTCGTGTCTATTCAAACATGTTGTAATAAAGTCCAAATATAATACGTATAAGTAACTAATAATTCACGAATTAGGTGATCATGTTGAATTATTTTCTAATATTTCTAATAATTTTATGTATTTTCGTTGATTATTTGGCTTCTGTTTTTGACTGCAATTACAACGACTTATAGTCTCAAGGCTACTTACTCATTTGTCATCAATGGAGACGTTTCATAGAACAAACACTTTTTGTCAACACAAACTGTAATTTTTGTGATAATTACATATAAAGGGGAAAAAGGTTATTCCCATGTCTAATCCAACTTTTGTTAGATATAATGAACCGTCTTTTTCATGTTAAGCAAATTATTAATTATCTAGAGTATATCTTTATAACAAGAACAACACATTCCTAGATTATTTTACAAGCAAACCTTGGAAATGATAAAATGTTAGCCGAGTCACTGTGTCCATTTATATTCGGTATACGTATAAATAATCTGATCTGATCTAAAAAATTGAGCTGACAAGTTCCAACCTCGCACTATGTTCGTAAATACATCTATCGATCTCGTCCTGATTTAGAAAGTCGGGTTGACGGTCTCTCCCCAAATTCATATTTATGGATCTGTTCTAAATATATCGTGAAAGATTAAGTTATATTTTGGCTTAGAAAGTCGGATTAAAGATCTCACCCCTACTTTTATATTTGAGGATGGATTTTGGTGATAGTGGGAAGCATTTGCCATGGTGAAACTTTTTACTAAGTTAGGGGGAGTGAAACTTAAATAAGTATAAAAGTTGTCTAAATTATTTTCAGTATATGAGTGGTTATTTATTTCTCCCTTTTGCCCATACTTCACATGTAGTGCAAGTGGTTTGGCCTATGCACAAAAAGATAGGGAGCTCTCTTTGCAAATATATGTATTTGTCTATTTGTCTATTTATGATATTATATATTCAGGTAGATAAGTATATGACGACAGAAATTTGGCCCCCATTTTAATGAATTTTCCCCAAATTGATGCTTTAATTTGAAGCAGTGGCGCAACTGAGTGGGTCGAGCCGGTGCGCCCACCCAGGCTCAGTTCCGTCAGTTAAGGAAATTTTTGCTTCCCTTGAAAGTTCCATCCTCCTGAAAGTTTTTGCTCCGTTCCTGTTCTTCTCATAATCTTGAGGAAAAAGATGTTTGTTTCTTGTCGGTATAATACAGCCCCCTCTCAAATATGGTTCTAGTTCCGCCATTGATTTAAATGACATTCTTTTAAAGTTCTAAGCATAATTGACAAGTATGAATGTGAATACGTAGTATATAATCTGTAAAATACTTTAATTTTAAATAAAACTATAAAGTGCTCTTAATTTGGATATGATTCTTTTTAGATAAAGAAAACTTGTCTTTCATATTATGGTAAGTTGTTTTCCAAGTAAAGATTGAAAGCGCAGCAACTCAGCAATTTTTGGGAAAAGCAACGAAAGAACAATCGTACTTGTGCATGCTTTAGGATCATGCAAGTTGGCCACGATTATCATTTTATTTAGTCACATTTTATTTCATGACTTGTCCAATCTGACAATTCAACAAAATAAATAAATAAATCATACCATGATCCATCCCTAAAAGCTACAAGACTAAGCTTGATTTTGATCTATATTAGAATCATGAGCTCGGTACTATTGAGTCGTAAATCTGTCGACCATCGATGTGAGACACTAACAGCCCACTCATGTGCACGGTCTCGTGGGCTCTGATACCATATTAGAATTACGGGCTCCTATCATAAAACCAACTTGTGCTATGTAAGGGTGACCCGTGATCTTATATATTGAGTCGGAACTCTACCAACTACCGATGTGGACGTACACTAACAATCTATGAATTCGAACAGGTGGTATCGGATGAGGGAAGAGCAATGTACAATGGCGGGGCGGCCGGACTATCATTTTGGAGCCCGAATGTGAACATTTTCCGGGAGCCGCGGTGGGGGAGGGGCCAAGAAACGCCCGGAGAAGACCCTACCGTGGCGGCACACTACGCCGCGAGCTATGTAAGGGGACTCCAGAGTCAAGTCGGCAATAAACTGAAAGTGGCCGCTTGTTGTAAGCACTACACGGCTTATGATTTGGATAATTGGAAGAATTATAATCGTTTCACTTTTAATGCAAAGGTAATAAACACTCTATTTTAAATCCTTAGCAATCTATTTTTCGATAGTTATGCAAAGTTATTTTTAACGCTAGATGAAACTGAACGTTTTTCAAATACCTGAAATCAAATTAATAATCTATCTTTCAAATGTAGGTTATAGTCAAAGAAAGAACTAGATCAATAATTTTTTATGCTCCATTATTGAGCATTATATATTTTATGACTTTATGTTTGATAATTTAGGTGAGTGAACAAGATTTGGAGGACACATATAACGTGCCATTTAAGGCTTGTATTTTGGAAGGGAGAGTTGCTAGTATAATGTGCTCCTACAATCAGGTCAACGGTAAGCCTACGTGCGCCGATCCTGATCTGCTACGTGGCACAATCAGAGGCAAATGGGGACTCGATGGGTGAGTATTGATCGTTCGATTAATCCGATCAAAGAAATGAACGGCTCATAGTAATTTGGGTGTATGAATTCCATGGCAGGTATATCGTATCTGATTGTGACTCTGTTGACACTTTCTACAACCAACAACATTATACATCCACACCAGAAGATGCTGTTGTTGCCACTCTAAAAGCAGGTAATTTATTTTTTAAAATAAAATGTAGAAGAATGAAAATTGAGAAATAATTTTATTCCTTTTAAGAAATATAAACAAATAGTATAAGTTTTTTCACAATTTCGTAAACTGTAAGTCAATTATACATTATAAACGCTATACCCTAAATCTATCACTTATGGTACTTGATTAAGGGTGGAATATTAGTGCCAGATTTTCTCAAATTTTATTTTGTAAAGGTAATTTGGGTAAAAAAACTGTTAAAAATAAATATAAAATTTAATATTTGATCTTCCCTAAAATTCAAATAAAACCTAGGAAAAATAATTAGCTGTCATTTTTAGTTTAAAATGGTTGTACTCTATGTTTTGTATAAACAGTTTTAATTTTTAAATTATTTTACATAAAATTTATATTACATTTTAAAAAAATTTGTGAATAAATTTCATTAAAAAATTCAAAAAAATCATTTTATATTTTAACCAAATTGTAATTTATTATAATTAATTAATTAATTAAATTCAATATATTTATATAATATTTTATTTCATTTTATTTGAAAAACACGAATAGTTTTAGAAAAAATTATAACAAACATTCTGACTCCCCTTATAATGAAATTCCTTTTCAGTTTCTAGCATGACGAATTTTTCAATAAACAAATAATTATGGAATAACTTTATTGGTAAATTACAGGCTTGGACTTGGACTGTGGGCCTTTCTTGGCCATTTTCACCCAGCAGGCCGTGCAATCTGGAAAAGTTAGTGAGCTTGAAGTGGATGCGGCGCTAAAGAACACTTTAACAGTCCAAATGCGTTTGGGCATGTTTGATGGGCCTAGGCAGCCTTATGGACACTTAGGCCCGGGAGACGTGTGCACTCCGGCCCATCAAGAACTCGCTCTCGAAGCAGCCCGACAAGGTATCGTGCTTCTCCAAAACTCGGCCCGAGTACTGCCGTTATCCCCCACGCGCCACCGCATCATTGCTGTCATCGGTCCTAACTCCGACGCCACCAAAACCATGATCGGGAACTATGCTGGTATGTCACATTCTTGTTATACATTTCTTTCTCTTAATTTAATACAAAAAATTATTTCCGAGTAGAATAATACTCGAGTTAAGAGTATAGCATCTTGTCTATTTTAAAAAAAGACACATTTATTGATCTATTTCTTTTACAAATTGAACTATTTTTCTGGATGGGGCTAACACAAATGAGTGAGATTATTAGAGAAGTTGCCCTAATCATAAATTGCCATTATTACATGAAGTACACACTACATCCATTTAATATTCAAAGTATTATATATTATAGTCATGGTATTTTTGTTAGATGACTTAAATTTAATAAAATCGTATCACAAAAAAACCACTTGATATATCCTGATAAAGTATCATCACGTGAGTTATAAATCGAACTAAACTTCTTTATCCACATGTAATGTAATTTCATCTAAACATATCATATTGTTTATATGTGTCATTCACCAACTTTTCATTAGATTCGCGGGTATGTAGCATCTAAACATTCTCGTACATTGTATTATATATCGATAAATACATAGCCACCAAATTCAGTGGCGGAATCGAGGGGATCAAACTGGTACGGTTTTTGGTTCCCTTGAAAGTTCCGCCCCCTGAAATTTTTTGCTCCAACCTTGTTCTTTTGGCAATTTTAGGGAAGAAGACGTTTTATTTTTTGTCGATATAGTTTAGCCCTTCTCAAATATGGTCCTAGTTCCACCGTTAACCAGACTCATGAGTTTTCATCCTATCACTAGGTGTTGCATGTAGGTACACTAGCCCTTTGCAGGGGATATCAAGGTATGCCAAGACAGTTCACCAAGAAGGTTGCAATGGTGTTTCTTGCCATGACAACCGCCTGTTTGGGGCGGCGGAGGAAGCAGCAAGGCATGCAGATGCCACTGTCCTTGTAATGGGGATTGATCAATCCATTGAAGCAGAAGCAAAGGACAGGCTGAGCCTTCTTTTACCTGGTTTTCAAGAAGAACTTGTCTCTAGGGTTGCAAGGGCCTCCAAAGGTCCTACACTTTTGGTGTTGATGTCTGGGAGCCCTATTGATGTCACATTTGCCAAAAATGACCCAAAGATTTCAGCCATCATATGGGCAGGGTACCCTGGCCAAGCTGGAGGTGCTGCTCTTGCTGACATCATTTTTGGTGCCTACAATCCAGGTATTAGAAATGTTTTTTTTAAAATTAAAACCATTAATAATGGAAGTTTACATAAATCCATTACTCTATAATTAATCTGACCCAAATGCTTTTATACAATAAGAGGGATAATTTTTTTTTATTTTTCACATAAACACTAATAAAATTACAATATAAAATCAAGGTATGAGTTGCTGATAGCTAGAGAGAAATAATGTCGTTTTCCATACATTGTTTTGACTCTTAAAATCGAAATTCACCCTATATGTTTTAAAATTTTGGCACTCGTTCTTGTTTTATTGACTACGTATATTAAGTTTTATAGGTAAATTGAAGAAAATATATAAATATTAAAAATATACATTCTGACTTCATATGTTTGTCCAATATCTGTCTACAACTGCGTAAATTAAGTTTTGTAGATAAATTGGAGCAAAGATACAATTATCAAAACTTTTATTCGGCCATAATTAGTATATTTGCCCCATATTTACCTATGAAAAGTTACCATAGTTGCACGAGTCCGTAAATGGGTCTAAATGAGTCAAAACGTGGAAAAAACATTTGAATTGTAAGAAAAAAAATACAACTTATTTCATCGAACATGGAATTTATTGAGTTTATTTTGTATTCAATAGGAGCAAAGCTTCCTATGACATGGTACCCAGAGGATTATGTCCACAAAGTTCCGATGACAGATATGAACATGAGGCCAGATAATCTTAGAGGGTACCCAGGAAGAACATACAGATTCTACTTGGGCCCAGTTGTGTTCCCATTCGGCCATGGGCTGAGTTACTCGTTCTTCAAGGTGACCGTAGCTCAGGCCCCAACCTCACTCTCAATTCAGCTAAAAGCCCAGTCCATTAACTCAACATCTGGCCTAATGGGCCACTCAATCAAAGTCTCACACGTTAACTGCGAACCCATGGCCTTAGGGGTACACATGAATGTAAGAAATGTCGGAGCAATGGATGGGGCCCACACAGTGATGGTGTTCTCTGTGCCACCTGTCGGGGCAGGGAAGTGGGCTCCGCACAAGCAATTGATTGCATTTAAGAAAGTTCATGTTTTGGCTGGGGCCCAAGAGAGACTTAGGGTTGAGATCGATGCTTGCAAGCATTTTAGCGTGGTGGATGAATATGGTGTATCAAGGATTCCAAT
>JAULKM010000001.1:801903-825984 GCA_032355605.1 Rubia tinctorum
GAATATGGTGTATCAAGGATTCCAATGGGAGTGCATAGTCTTCAAATTGGGGATTTGGAGCACTCCATTTCTCTCCAGCTTTAAAGTATTCGTCTGGAAGAGATTAAGTCTTATTTTTAGTGTTGTTATTGTTATCCATATTATTTCAGTTTTATCGCATGTTCCAAAAGGGACTTTAGTGTTATTATATAGGAGTAGATCTCAATTGATAAGATAGAAGAATTGGGAGCATTTGTGTATTGATACACTAGTACAAGCTCAAGAAGTTTGGGCTATAGTTTCATCAAAAAAAAGTGTTGATGAGATTGCGTTTTTATGATAAATATAATATGATTTGACAATTCTACATTATTACTTGCTAATCCAATAATTTACAAGCATAGAAGTTAACATTCTTCATCTTTTAATATAAGTTAATATCTTAATAAACACAATTCTGTCGAATACATGTTAATTTATTGGGGTTAACTAATTATTGTACAATAATATTACATCACATTTCACTCTTTGGTGCTAAGAACCCTACTTTCTACTAATTGGCTTATTGATAATTTGATATGGCTGACTAGTATCTAGGCCACATACTACAACATTTAAATATGACTATCTAAGTCTAGCTAGGGGATAAAATGATTTGAGTGGGTACACTTACATGCGGTTTGTTCATAAAATTATGGACATACCACTTATTTTTTACCATATACACTGTATTTGTTAAATTACATACTAAAATTTGAAAATATTTTTTATATTATATATTATATATTTTCACATTCAAATACATATTATTACTTGTTTTAAATTTTAAAATACAATATTTATATTTTATAAAAAAATTATAACATTTAAGGTAAAAACCACTGTGGGCTGTCATAAGATTATGAAAATGCTCTCTTTTCTTAGAGTTTCTCAAATCATTTTATGCTTATTTTTCAAATGGTTGTTGATAAATACATATAGTTGGAGATTTTAATTATTCTTGTGTCACCAACTTACTCAACCACCATCGATCTTTTCCATTCTAGACATCTCTTCTTCCTCCACTGCCTTTATATCTCCTCCCAAAATCCAATCTTTTGCTCATCTCTTTTTAGTTTCACTCAATCTCAACTCAAGGTATTATCCCATTCTCTCTTCATCTCTTTCATTTTTGTCACGCGCAGAGGAGCGGAACTGAGGGGAGCGAGTCAGTGCACAAGCCCCCGATAATCTGTCGGGCAAGGACGAGTTACTATTCAGTGCCATCGAAGAAATTAACCATAATGCAGAGAAAAGTGATATAATTTGTGAGTTATTTTTATAAATTTTGATATCATGTGTCTTTTGTGAAAATATGCTTGCAGATCAACAATGGCTGATTCAAGAAGAGATCAAGAGCAACAGCTTTCAACTGAGAATCATGAGGTGCAAAACCTTTACTGACTTTTATTTTTCCCTTTTTAAAAAATTATATGGGATGCTTTAATTTGTTGTTTCTTTCTGAACCTCAATTTTATTTCCCCTTTTAAAATATCAAAAAAATAAGGACAAATATTATGTCGGCAATGCCGTCCAAAAAATAAAAAGAAAAGAACACGTGATATTTGGTGTGCATGGAAGAGCTAAAACGTTATTGTAGGGTACGGCTAAAACGTTATTGTAGGGTTATATCCAATGTTTTTCCGATTAATATTTACTGCATGGAGTATTGTTTTACTTGCAAATTAAAATACAATTTTTAGTAAATTAAATTCCCAATTTTAATTTAATCACCTCAAACTAATTTATTAAGGAAATACAATTCTGATTCTATCCAAATGACTACTAGAATTATGCTCTGTTTGGAAGAGCTGTGTTTGTAAGCAAAGATGACTTATTTTGAAAGCAGTGGGAGATCGACTTCTGTTTTTCCCCAAAAATAGATTCTGCTTTTAAAATAATATATTTTTTACACTTTACCAAACATTAAAAAGTTTTTTTGCTTATAAGCACAACAGTTTAAAAACTCGGCCCAACAGAGCATTAGTCAATTGCCTCAATTATGTTCTAGAAATTTAGTATTGACAAATACCTAATTTTTAACTAACTCGAAGTGTAAAACATAACAAATTGTTTTGACCATTGAATTTTTCATATTATATGACTTGGTCCAAAATTTTCTCAAAGCTAATCACACCACTTAATTTGTTGTGAATCTATAAAGAATAATCATTTTGTGTAGATTATTATTATAAATTATAATAATTGTGATGCTTTTCTTTTTGTTCGGATAGGTGGCTTCTCATGATGACAAGAAATATGGAGGACTTGCTCCAAAGAAGAAGCCATTAATCTCAAAGGCAAGTAATAGTAATTAAATAAACAAAATTTAATATTTTCCCATCCCCATAATCCAAGGAAATTACAAAATAAAAATTACACCGAATAAATAAAAATTATCAATAACGTATTCATTTCACCACTTATTTTTTTCTTCTAAATATTCCTTTGAACAGAACCATGAGCGGGCATTTTTCGACTCAGCTGATTGGGCTTTATGTAAGGTGCCCAGTCCCAACTTCCTCATTTATTTATAGCTTAAATAAATAATTATAAAGACTGCTAATAAATAATAATACTACGTGTAAAAAATAATTATGTCTTTTACATAATAAAAATAGCTTGATTGTAATTAATATTTTGTTTTGAAATTATAGCAGACTGGAGGATTGTGCCAGGACACAATAACGACGGTGGAGAAACTGAGTCCAAAATTACAGGTTAAGTTTTTGTTCTTTCGAATTAATTTTTCACTAAGCTAAGATGATCTGAACTAAAGTTATATATAATAAAAATATAATTAATAGACTAAAAAACCACATAACATAATTAATAAATTAAATTCAGTTAAAATGCTGACAATTTAAAAGGATTATTTATGTTGTAACCTAAATTCACAAGTAATTTGTAATGATATTTAGTTTACCAAATTTTTTTTATTAAGTATCGTGATTGTTATGCATAACTGATATTATTAATTTTTAATGCAGAAAACACCTCATCAACAATTGCCGCCTAGGAAGCCATCTTTTACGTCCGGATGATCGGACACAATCATGTGTATACTTGTTTGGTTGCCAATTTATGTTTATGTTTTTGAAAAATACTAATTTATAAATCAAATAATTTAAAAAGGTATATTTTAAGAGTTTGCAAATGCTTCCAAAGAGTCTGCATCTCTTCTCTATAGTGCTTTATAGAAAAAATGATTCACAGCATTATACATTGAGTTGTAATTGTTGGAACCAAAATTTTCGGCTAAGATTTCGATGGGCTCCGGTCACCTTTTGCACTGGAATAAGGGAGCGGTGACTTCGTCTCCACGAGTACTTTATCGTAGTATACTCATACGTCAAATTCGGGTTCTGTTTGAATAAGAAATAAGGATCCAAAATTGATTAATTAAAGAATAATATTTTGGATTTGTGGTATATTAGAAAGAGTGATGATAGGGAGAGTGAAAATTCATAGTGAACCTCATAGTGAATGATGTGGATGTTAGTAAATGACTAAATGACTAATCACCTTTCTTAAGAGAGATGCAATTGATCAGGGTACATATGTTTTTTCAGTACTGCCACATCATTCACTATGTGGTTTCACTATAAGTTTTCATTCTTTTTATCATTACTCTATTAGAAATACCACATTATAAATGGGAAGGAGCCGTAGTGCCCCTTTGCCTATAAAAAGCAACATTTATCCTCATTCTAAGATACACCAATAACACAATCCTCCTCTCCTTCCTTTGTTTTTCGAGATTGAGAGTAAGACATTGAATTGGTTCGCCGATTTTTGTTGCTGAGTTGTGCAGAGTAGAAAGTGTAGCAGTTGTATTCTGGGATTCAGATCACCATCTAACCATCACACACTACATGGCATTTTTAGTATTAAGGACAGAAATATCAATATCGACTCTGCATCAATTTCATGTTAATCTTAAATTCCTTTGAAACTGAATTGTCCATCAGATAATTATTTTCACAAAAAAATACAAATAAGACATTTTACTTACATAAAAATAGAGAAACGTGCATATATAATCCTAGATAATAAGTGAAAGTGCAAATATAACCCTTTCCGACAACTTTTAGCCGGAATTTCATTAAAAGACATTAAAATGTAAAAAATAAATAAATAGAAAATGACGTTATTGCCCTTAGCGTCATTATACCTAAATATTTTCGTCGGACCGCCACCGCCATAATCAGTAGGGTTATGCTAGAACATTATGAAAATTGATAGGACAACTTATTCCTAAAACTTACAGAGTTATATCAGTAGATTCGTAAAAATATGTAGGGTTATATCTGCACATACTATAAAACAAAGTGTCATCAAAATCAACGTCGACCGCACTCAACCGCCATTTCAACCACTTCGATCTATTGCCGACATTCCAGAGTGTGATTCTAGCGCTAAAGAAAAAGATTTGGTGAGGTCGACGCAACGAACGTTGAAGTGGAAGTGCGAGAACCTTTCAAAAATGGTATCTTCATCCGAAATTCTTCTTAATTCACTAGATTAATGCAATATTGAGTTTGATTATGTGATTTTCTTTTGCTTCTCGGCACATGAATAGAGATAAGCGATATATGGTATAGAATATAAGAATTTTGATGATATTTTGTTTATTTTGTTGAGTTTAGTCTGGATTGATGATTGGATAACCTTTGGGATTGTTTGCAGTTGTTATTTTGTTACTTTTTTGACCCCGGACTTTTAATGTTGATGAGTTTTGCTTTTATAATATGTGTTGATACAACGCTACACTTTTTACGAATGTGCTGATATAACGTTATAAGTTTAAAAAATGTGCTGATACAAATATATCTTGTCCGACGTTGTCTGACGTTGGTATACCAACAGGGTATAATTGTCTACCCAAATTTAATTTTTGGTTTGAGGGCATTTTTATTATTTGGAGGGTGTCAACACCGGAAAAACATGATCAACACCAATATTTATTTATTTTTTACAGAGGGTAACATTTACATTTTCAACAACCAGTTAGTGCTGTAATTGTACTTACTGAATAATAAGCAAGTTATTTTAATTGAAATTGAGTAGTACTGATTTCTTGCCGTCTTGCTCATTTGAGCGGTTTTTGTTCAAAAATTCAAAAATGAAACTGACCCAAATTATATTTATGTTAACACCATCTCATAAGTGGAAGATAGCGGATATATTTGCAGCATACATTTCAGCTTACGGGAAACCAGCTGATGGAATGAGAGGGTTTTGTTCTTCAGCTTCAAGGGGTTTAGCGCCATGGGCAAAGCACAAGAATTTGACCCCCCAAGGTAAAAATCCCTCTTTGTTAATCTCCCAGTTAAAAAATCGAAACTTGGATTCAGTTTCAGTAAACCCCATCGATCATCACTACTTTACTAAGGTATTAGCCAGAAAAGATTGGTACTTGTTACTGAAACAAGAGCTGAAAGCCAATAGGGTTCATCTGAGCCCTCAGTCAATCACTAGTGTTTTGCAAAATCAAGAAAACCCTTTACACCCTTTGAGATTCTATATCTGGGTTTTGAGTATCAGCCCTTCATTCGCGAAGAATCGCGAAATCCGAGGTGTTTTGAGTAATGCTCTGTACAGGAAAGGTCCTGTTTTGTTGTCTGCTGAATTGGTTCAGGATGTTAGGAATTCGGGGTGTCGGATTACAAAGGATTTGCTCTGTGTTTTGATAGGGAGCTGGGGTAGGTTAGGTCTTGCGAAGTATTGCGCTGAAGTTTTCGAACAGATATCGTATTTGGGGATTAGTCCCAGTACTAGGTTGTATAATGCAGTTCTTGATGCTTTGGTGAAGGCGAATTCGCTAGACCTGGCTTATCTTAAGTACCAGCAAATGCAGGTGGATAATTGTGAACCAGATAGGTTTACTTTTAATATTCTGATGCATGGAGTTTGTAGGGCTGGTGTAGTTGACGAGGCTCTTAGGTTGTTGAAACAGATGGAGATGTTGGGATATATGCCTAATGTGTACACTTATACAATTCTGATTGATGGGTTTTGTAACGCTAAGCGAGTGGATGAAGCGTTTAGTACTTTAGAAAGAATGAAGGAGAGGAATGTGGCTCCGAATGATGCTACATTTAGGTCCTTGGTTAATGGAATGTTTCGTTCTCTGTTGCCACGTGAAGCGTTTGAGATGTTATCATGCTGGGTGGACAGACAGGTTGTGCTGCCGGAAGTTGCTTGTGATGCGATACTATGTAGCCTTTCGGACCATTCTTTATCTAGGGAGGTGGCGGGTTTTCTTAGAAAAAGTTGGGAAAGAGGTTATTTTGCTGATAGTTCAATAATGAACATTACGATGAATTGTTTGATAAAGGAAGTAGATCCTGAAGAGTATTGTGGGATATTAGATGTTTTTGTTAAGCGGGGTACGGAGGTAGGGTTGACTACTTATCTTACTGTTATTGAGGCTTTGTTCCGTGTAGGATGTGAAGACAAAGCCAATCAGTACTTGGCGCAGATGCTTGAAGATGGGCTTGTAAACAATGTAGCTGCTTATAATATGCTGATTGACTGCTTTTGCAAAGCGAAAATGATACAGCAAGCATCACAAGCTTTTGGAGAGATGCATGAGAGAGGCATTCATTTTAACCTTGTTACTGTCAATACCCTTATAGACGGGTATCTCAAGGCTGGTAATGTAGATAAGGCACAAGAGCTTCTGGTGCTGCTCTTAGAGAATGGTTTCAGACCCGATAATTACACTTTCAGTTCAATAATTGATGGGCTTTGTAGAACAAACCGGATTGGGGATGCTTTTGATTGTTTCTTTGAAATGGTGGAGTGGGGTGTCACCCCAACTGCCGTGACTTATAACATATTAATCCGCTGGTTATGTGTCATCGGAGATATACCTAAGTCGATGAGTTTATTGAAGAAAATGCAGAGGGATGGGATTACACCTGATATTCAGTCTTTCAATAGTTTAATACAGAGCTTTTGCAGAACTAATAAGACCAAGAAGGCAGAGAGGTTGCTGACAAGCATGTTATCTTTGGAATTGAGCCCTGATATTTATACTTATACTGCTTTTATAAAGGCCTTGTGCGAATTAGACAGGGTTGATGAGGCGAAAGCGCTCTTTCACTTCATGGAGACGAATGGATGTGCACCCGATGCATATACGTGCAACTTGTTCATTGAGATTTTGGTCAAGAAATTTAGATTTCAGGATGCACAGGAAATCTATTGCAGATATAAAGAGCTAGGGATGACTTTAAAGCCCATCTGAATTAGATTTCAGGTACTAATACATGTAATAGTTATATTTTACTTTTAGAATTAGATTTAGATTTCATTTGCTTTCGATATGTTTTCTGGAGTGTTAGTTGCCTTGTACACCTTGAGGATTTTTATTCTCTAGATCCCGAATCGTTTTAGGTTGTCTGCTCATCTGTATGATCTTCTGTGAAACACGTAGATGAAAAATCACATTTTACCTTATGGCACTAAAATGACATACTAAACAAATTTTTAGGGTTACTTGAAGTGTAAGAAATGGCAATACTTTTAGGTTTGCTTTCTGAATTTTGATGTCTGCTAATTCTTGGTTTTAGTTTTGCCTTTTACCTAATCTGGAAAATAGATCACCTAGCTCTTTTACCTTTATCTTCCTTAAAAATATCCGCTTTGGTCCCTTATATTCGTAGTGTAGCGATTTTAGTTCCTCACATTTTGACGTTGGTCAATATGGTGCTCGGTGTTTGACTTGTTTGCAAACTCGGTTATTTTGACCTTTTAGACCGCTTATAGCCAGTCAAAAGACTTGTTAAATCGCTTATAGTCGACCAAAGTCAGGCATAGAGAATTAACATGTGGGACTAAGCCGGCTAATTTTCATTTTTCCCTACCTAATTGCCTCTAGCAAATCAGATGTATACCCTTCTCAACTAAGCTTGTTTGTAGCTTTAATTCATTCATAGGTAAATAGAGAACCATTTAGTTTCATGCAAATCAAATAATTGTCAAATAAGTTACTTCTTCTGGAACCTCTTCAACAACTGTCATATTTAGAATCTGGTAGGTTTGAATTCTGAACTTCATGATATAATATATATGCATCGGAAATTCTGAATGATAGAGATAAAAATATATTTCAAAGTTCTGCAATGGCTTTCTCATCTTTCTTGGCTGCGTTTTACATATTCGCGTCGTTTTTTTGCCAATTTGGCAATGCAGAACATGCCGTTTATCCACCTAAACTAGCAGCACCAGGAATTCTCGCAGAAGAGTACATACCTGGTGAACAAGGAGTATCAAATCAGCAATATCCGGAAACAGGAAATCCGGATCATCTCATTTCAGAAGCCCTCCTATGTTTCAATGAAAAACAAGTAAGTTAATGCCGTACAATCTTCTATTTTTGCAATTCTCGAAGAGCACTGATGTTTCGTGGATGATCCTATGAAACAGATCTATAGCAGCTGTGATGAAGATTATAGGCTGTCCCAGAAAGGCGAACTGAATGTGCCGCCTGAAAGCACAGACCAGTACTGCCACGGGCCTTGTGTGTCGGAGACTAACCTCGTCCTGAGTTGCATTGAGAGTTTGTTCCACAACTTCAAGTTCTTTAACCAGGCGACGATATATAACGTGAGGGAGACTATCAAATCAGGATGTGGTCATGGCCCTGAACGAGGTAATTTAGCTTTTCGCGAGACTGTGTTATCGTGAAACTATTCGAAAATTGCATTTTTTTTATAAAAAAACATGTAAGGACAGTACGTGAAAGTTAATTTTGAACGATTTTATCTGTTTTACAGGTGACTTTAATGTTGCTGAGCATGTTCAGGATGAGTATAGCTCTGCAGTAAAGGCTCAAGCTAGTGTTCTTCTTTGTGGACTTGTTTTCGTGCTTATGGGACGTCGTTTGATGCTATGATGCATGTCGTTTCATGCATATACTAGAAGGACTGTGGCCTTCATTCTTCAACCATTTGTAACCTTTTTCTTGCAATTATATTTAGTATAATTTTGGACAATGGAAAGGATTATAATAATTTTGTAAATACAATCGTTTTTTCTGCTGTTGATTTTTGTTCATCCTTTTCTAATATCCTCGCCATTTTGACCAACTAGATGGAGTATAATGTGCATTGCGCGATGTTCTTGATTCTAAGGAGATGTAGAGCTAAAATGGTACATACCGCAGATTTAGTGCACGCACAAACTGAAAACATTATAAAGTAATGGAAAATGAATCATATTAGAGCACTATTGACAATTCAGACAGAGTTTTCAGTCATTTTAAAAATAACAAAGGATGTGAGCGTCATAAAGACAACACACCCGATAATTAACGCGGATTGTAACAACGTGTTGCAATTTAGCCAAAACTATCCCAATATATCTCCAAATGTTAGGCTCTTTCTATTGTAGATTTAGGGAAATAGCGAGGACAAGGAAGTAATTTGCATTTCATTTTTCTTTGCCAAAAATGAAAAAGAATCTAAGAAAGACATTTGAATTGAAAATGCCCATTATAGCAAATAAGACATAATTAGGAGACGTAAATTTCATCAAACTAAAATGAATGAAATGAATTACAATTCAATTAAAAAGAAAGACAAATATTGGAATCTTGAATCACATTTATACAAGAGTGGGAATAGGAACAATTAGAAATTTAGAATTGTCATCATTCAACTAAAAAAACTGCACAAGTTAGTACACAAAACTCAAAAAAAAAAAAAAACTAAATGGTCAATCATCTATACAAATTTATCCTTTTCTTTCCCACTAAAACAACTATTGAGAAGAAACAACCAAAATGGCATATAGTATCTCATTCCACGAGTCCGGGACACCGGGAAGGCACCAGTGGCTGCAGTCCTGAATCCCGCCGCCCGGCCGCCTGAGCGCCGCCGCATGCTGGCCGTACACAGAAGGGTGCCCGTCCTTTCTGTAATCCGTCATCCTCGTAATGTTGAGGAAGAAAACCGGCGTCTTCATTGCCTTCATCACCGACTCCAGCGCCCTCATCATCCATGGATACGGAGACAGGTATGTCTCGTTGGTGATTGGCTGTGTTTCCCCGTCGCAGCTCCCGCCCGAGTTCCACTGCCCGCCCCTGCAACGGCCGCCCGATTGATCAGACACGATGTATTGTTTATATGTAGAATGTAACATGTTTTAAACGTCGAAAATATATTCTAATCTATAATTTTTTGCTCATTTGCACGCTTAATTTGATATTGAATAGTTTAATGTAAATTATTTATTGCATGCTAGGATTATTCTATAATTTTGCATTATGACTATGAAATTTTCCAAGAACAAAGTAATGAGGTTCGGATTTAGGGTTTATTACTTGAAGTGGGAGGCAGAGTAGCCCCTGAAAAAGACCATAGTGTGAGAGGTGTTGATGTTGGTATCAACCCAATTTGCCCATGTTTTCAAGGCCTTGGTGAATGCATCTCCCACCTCCAATCTATCGTACACGTGATCGCCTTCCTGAAAATAGTTGTCCCTGAAAAACGAATCCCACGAGATATCCATTAATCTCAACAAACAACAAAGACGACAAAAAGAAAATAACGGAGATATTGAACTCCATAAGATTTACGTAGTTAGGTCAAATTACCTACTTCTCTATTAGTCCAAATAGACAAATTTACGTGATTAGGTCAAATGACCTACATCCACGACCTGAGAAAATTCGAGAAAACTTTGACCTTACCCTTTGAAGGTCTTTGTGTGAGTCCACCAGTGGCCTGTGTTGAAGATGATGATGTCGGCGCCCTCGTACTTGGAAGAGGCCTGAATCAGGTCCAACCTCAGGGTTTCTCTCCTGGTTCCGGCCTTGCTCACGAACCGCCATTCTTGAACTAAGAACGGTGATCTGATGAAGTCCACTGAGACATTGTAATCCTACAAAACACAGATCAGTAAGAACCCTAAAACCTGATTCGGAAATCCAGGGTTTTTGCAGCGAAGTACCTGGAATTTGAAGGAGTAGAAACCCTCCGTTCGGAATTCGCGCCGTCCGGAAACCTCGTAAACGTTGCTGGAATTGGTAAGTGGATCTCTTAGGGCACAGATTAGGGATTCCCACATGTTTCTGTTCAGAGAATCACCGACAAAGACCAGTCTTTTCCCGGTTAACATCTTCAACATTTTCAGCCCATCAAACCTGAAGAACATTGAAACCCGAAAATCGAAATGTGCAGTTCAGAATCTCTGCAACAGATTACAGAATAAAGGCTTAAACACACACAAACACACACACACACACACAAAGAATGGAAGTTCACAGCCATGAAAACACCGTTTCACACACACTAAGAATGGAAGTTCACAGCCATGAAAATACTATTTCACACACACAGAGAATGGAAGTTCACAGTCATGAAAACGCCAATTCACACACACAGAGAAAGAATGGAAGTTCCACAGCCATGAAAACACCATTTCACACACACTAAACACAGTACTGTGTGAAAAGAGAGTTTATCAGGGAAGAAAAAACTCGAGAAAAAACCTCGGGAGTTCGCAGCCGCGGGGTTTCCATCGGAGCCGGAGATAGTCAGAATCGCGCCGGCCATTCTTGAAGCAGTTAAACGCATCATCAACAATGTCGCAAGACCCGGGTTCGTAAATCGGGCGGGAATCATCCAAAACCCATTCCCCGTCGAACAAATCGCAAGAGCTCGTCACCGCGGGCTCCTTGGCCGAAAACGTGACGGCGGCGGGGCCGAGGGCGAAGCGGGGATCGCTGGAGACGACGGAGGAGAGCGAGGATATGTAGTTCGACGACGCGCAGTGGATGTGGGAGATCAGGTTCGCGGAGGTCTCCGCCGGGGAGTTGGTGGAGAGCGGCGAGAAGAAGACGGCGGCGAGGAGGAGGGTTAGGACGACCGCGAAGAAGCCCTTTGTTCGCGGGAAGGGGTGGTTGAAGCTTCTCGAGAGCTGCGTGAAGAAGTTCTTGAAGGAGGACGCCATTGATGAGGACTGTGAGGTATGGCGGTTACGCTTTGATCTTGGAGAAGAAGAAGTTAGTTACTCCATATTATTTAGGAGGGAAAATCAGTTTCTTCCTTTGGTCCACACTTTTTGGTTTATTATTGTTTGGAGCATTTTTACCTGATTTTAATTCCTCCCACTCTTATTTTATTTTATTGTTTATTAGTATTGTTCCCACTAAAACCCCTACTTCAAGGGAAACCAAAGAAAGCATTGAAAGGAGAAGTGAAATTGGGGGCTGATTCAATTGAACCTGCTAAATAAGAAAACTTGAGAGGATTACCTTTTGAAGCGTTTGCTAGTAACCAAAGGTTCCACCCTTCCTTTTGATTACGTCGTGACGCTAACTGAATTCGATTGATAACAGTGACAAGGTGTAAATTTTATGTGTTTCTTTTAAATGAAAATGATAATCACCAATAGTCAGTTTAGTTAGTTTTAGCTGAATTTAAAATTAACAGGATCGTTCATACAGTTTTATCTTAATCTAATTTTTCAGGTAAATTGTTGATCTTAATGTTTCCGTCATATATTTTTATGCCGGTCAAGAAACTAAGTGGCAGTTTCTGAATTTTGAAAATTCAAGTGTACTTTTCCAATTTTCATTTTAGTGGCACTTTTGCAATAAAATGTACGGTACGATCAAAAGTGTATACTATGATTTTTTTTTATAAAAAAAAATGCAAACTACGATGGATACTTTTTTTAGCAGAAACTATAATACTCCTTCCGTCTCACAGAAATAGTCACAATTTTTATTTTCATCTGTCTCATAGAAGTTGACATAGTTCAATTCTTACCTAAAGTGACAAAAAATGAGTTTATACATTCACTATATTATCCATAAAAAAGTTGATTAAATCTACTAGTTAACTCTTCCATTACCAAAATGTCCTTCATTTATTTCTCATCAACACTCCCACCCCATCTTGCATAAAATACCGATCTAAAAGCAATTGTGTTATTTTCTCTGTGACAGAGGGAGCAATATTAATATCTAAATAATTTGAAGGCATTAATCTTGTAAAATGGTAAAATAATCAAAATAACCTTAACTTTATAACAAAATGTGAAGTTATAACATTTTGCCACTATTTTGACAATGAATCATCAATTTGAATGTTGACGGGATTTGAAATGACAAAAAATCTTATTCCCCATAAGCTGAATTTTCATTTAGTACCTCTTTTAATCCAAAAATAAAATAATCATTTCCTTATATTTTGGCCAAAATTTTCCATTGACAATTGAAGTTATCGCTGTCCGAATTAAAATTAACACCTACATTATAAAGCTAGTGTTATTATGACGCGTATTCATTTTATAAGATTATATTGACACTTTCACCATAAATTCACAACGATTTTAGCACGTGTCAATATTCAAAATCAACAAATTGAACTAACAATATGGAGTCCCTAATCACACGCTGTAACTATGTCGACATAGAGCTCCGGTTATTGCAGTTTCAGAACCCCGTCGTTTTGTGGAAGCTTCCGAGCTTAGCTAAACCAACAGGACAACCGCAAAGCAACCATTCTTTCGCTTTTACACGACGTCGCATCGAGGCCGAGAACCAAAGCTGTTAGCTCAGCCGCAACTGCCAATTTATCGCAGAAGGGAAAATGAGGCGGCCGGTGGCGAGATCGGCGATCAACATCAGCGCGATGACTCGGAGAATCGACGTCGATCATCTCATTCCACTCCGTAATTACTACCGGATTGCCAATAATCTCCTCAAACAGGTTGCGCGCCAATTTTGTTCGCTGTTTTCATTAATTTATTGCCTTTTATTTCGAATTTCTACGAAATTATTAATTAGCGTTTGAAATTGTTGATCAGGCCAGTATATACAGAGAGGAAAAGAATATGATCGACTTATATGTAATACTTCTAAGATATTCAAGGTAATTTGTACTACTTCATGCGTAGGCTCTTTTATTGTTGGAATCATGAGCTAAATTAGGGTTTATGTGAGCAGTTTGGTGTCGGAAACGATCCCGTACCATCGAGATTATCAGGCTTTGTGTCAGAAGGAAAGAACGTTTTATAGAAAGGTTAGTTTGAAACTGTTCTTATTCGTTTCGACTGTTGAAATGAGAGTTTGAGGAATCTGATGTGATCATACTGGCTAATTGTGTTTCAGAAATTGTTAAGTGTGTTACTTGAACTCGAGGCATTGAAACCTCGAGTGCAGCAGCAGTTGGAGGCCATTGAAAGGGCGGAAACAGCAGATCAACGTGTATCAGCATCGTTCGTGGATAGACCAGCAAGAAATAATGGGATGGTAGTAGGATACAACAATGAGAGGGTATACTCTCTGTTCTCGTTACTTGTTACTGTAGTGTGATATCTGTGTTAGAAGACTGATATTTTTTTTGATAAATTATATCTTCCACTTGGTAGCAAGGGATTTTTGTTAGTATATGCCGTAGAAGTAGAATACTCCAGCAGGAGAGTTCTCCTGACCTAGAATATTAGTTGCATTGTGATTATTACTGATGTCAACTTCACTGTCTTTTGTTTTGTAGCTGCAACAAACTTCTACGACTATGATTGCTCAGCCTTCGTGGAAGCAGTATGATGATTACAATCGTGTTTCATCGTCAAATAACCTTGATGCGCAGTTACAAAAGCTGTTAGTATTCATGACACTTGATCTGTTTATTTTTTCCGGAATGTGGAGCTGTCGCCGTTGTCGTTTGTATTTACATATTAGACTTAGTTATAAATTGTTGAATATCTGCTTATGGATTGTCTGAAAGTTCTGCAGGACTCTGAGTTTACCTCTTCCAAAGCAAGAAACATTGTCTAGACACTCCTTACTGGGACCCAGTGGTCTTCGTGGCCAATGGCAAGGACCGACATCTGGAATCAAGGTAATGTCAGCTTGTTGTTTGCTTCTTAGGATAGAATATGAACTGATATATTCTGTGCAGGTAAATTATCCAACCAATGCAGAACAAGTTTCAAATGAGACACCCAGGTGAAGATCCTATTCTTTAATAGTTGTTTTCCACTTTAGAGTTAAAACTTTTTATTTGTTGCTGTGGATGTAGTGTTATGATCAGCAGGACTGTGATGAATGTTGTTTTGATCATCTTTGTTTTAGAAAGATTTTTTTTTTCACACTTGCTCCCTAAAAATTTGAACATTTTATTTTATTTTTTCCTTTAGCCCTAATCAGGTTTCGACATCACAAGTTGGTTCAGAGATGGAAAAGTCTGCTATGGCATCTGTACTTTCTTTAGATGATGGGAGATGGCCATCCATTGACCAAGATTCAGCTCGTCCATTAGGTGATGAAGGTAGAGATAATTTCCCACTGATTAGGCAACCGTCTCCTCCCCCTGTTCTTGCTCAAGTGAAACCAGAGTATCGCCCATTATCTCCATCAAAAGTTGCAGACCCAAGACCTGGCCCTGCAAAATCCTTGCCAGATACTACGCCTGGTTCCATTTCCTACCAGCATCTGCATATTGTAAGTTCTATCTCTTGGTCACAACCTTACCCACCATGATGGGAATTTCTTAGATGACATAATCCGTTTAAGTTAATTTGCTAAGGGATGAGCATATCGTTATGAAAAATATAATTATTGCTGTGTAATTCTGTTGCAGCCAATGAAGATGCTGGATGACTTTTTAAGGTTGGCTCAGAAAAATACAGCAAGGAATCTGGAAACATGTGCTGTTCTTGCAGGGTCTTTGGTAATACTCCATTCCCTTCAAGCCCCCGGTTGCTTTCCGAAACTATGTATTGACTGTTCAGCTGTAACTGCTTCGTTTTTGTGACAAATTGCAGAAAAATAGGGTGTTCCACATCTCAACACTTCTTGTCCCAAAGCAGGAGTCGACTTCAGATTCAGTAAGATATGTCCCCATTTACAATTGTCAACCATTGAAGCTGTAGTTTTAATTTGTGGTTCATATATTTCTTTTTGCTGTCCACTCCCCACTACCGAGGATATGAAATCATTTAGCTTAGACACCTGAATCAGTAACAAAAGAGATCAGATTCAGAATATCTAAAACTAAGCGTGAAAGCAATAATGTCTGTAGATTACCATGCTAATCAAAATACAACTATCAACTTTAGTGACAAAGAAAAGTGGCAATGCTCATTCTGCTTCTCATTTCTCTGCAAAGAGGATGTATTTTGGGGTGGTGGGGGTGTTATGAGAGAGTGAGATTGTAGGAGTGTGCATGAATGTTCTAAATGGGGCAGATGCCCGTTGGCCGATGCTAATTCTTATTTTACTTCTTTATTATCAGTGTCAGACTTTGAATGAAGAGGAGATATTTGAGTATCAAGACAAGTATTCTCTTTTTCCTCTTGGCTGGATTCATGTAAGTCTGCAACTAGCTTTAATGAGTTAATTTTTATCTGCTGATCCACTTAGCTTAGTTTTAACAAAAGATCATAGCTTGGGCGATTGTGTCTGCATGAAAATTATCCTGATTTTATTCTATTTTGTTGTTTGAGGTTTTCATTGCATATTATGATTGAATGAATCTACCTACTTCCGTTCACTTTGTCTTTTGCATCCTCAAGCGAGGTCCTTAATTTTTTCAATGAACACTGAACCAAATTTAACCTGATTTAAAAAAAAACAATAGTTCAATGTCTAAATTGATGTTTGCTATTGCTCTCTTTATGAGCACTGGCTTGAACTTTATTTATTTGAAACAGAAATATATCTCTACTGAACTTTGAAATTTTCATAGTTCTTGAGTGTATCTCACTTTTGACGTGCTCTTTGTCAACTTAAATCCCTTTGTGATTTTCAGACACATCCAACCCAAACCTGCTTCATGTCATCAGTTGATCTTCATACGCATTATTCTTACCAGGTAAATTTCGAAATGATCTCTTGAACTTTACAGAGTCCATTCTAAATATAAGGATGGTTTTTGCAACTCGTATAAGGCAGTACATAGCTTATAGTGACTGTTGATAGTGTTGTTTATTTCTGAGCTAGTCTTAAATATTAATCTTATTATTGTCCTGAATTCTGGGCAACTCTACTCATTATGCTTATTTCTCTCTTACATGCTTGATTTCTCGCTGATTTGATGGCCTTTTTGACAGGTCATGCTACCTGAAGCAATTGCTATTGTGATGGCTCCTACTGACACATCTTGGTATAGTAGTACTATTAGATCTTCATATTTTGCCCACCTCATTTTCTCTTCTGGGCTTGTTACAATTATAGGAACTGCCTTGAAGATATTGAAAATTATATATTCTGTTCTGATGCTGTTAATGTGAACAACATTGTTTAATCTCCTCCTTCATGGCAAACAAGTTGCAACATCGTAGTTCTATTTTTGTCTCTTCAATTTTCGTATCGTTTAGCTTACGCAGGTCAACTATTGACTGTCTTGTTTTAATGTCTCTGTGCAGTCCTCACGGCATTTTCCATTTGTCTGATCCAAGTGGCGTCTCTGTCATACGCAACTGTCAGCAGCGTGGTTTCCATCCACACGAAGAGCCAGATGATGGAACCCCCATATACAAGCACTGCTCTCACGTTTATATGAATGCTAATTTAAAGTTTGAAGTAGTAGATCTTCGATAACCTAGTAAGTATCACCTGGACCAGACGCAGTTTTGAACATCAAACCATTTTTTACGGTAAAAATCTGCACCATAATGTAAACTTTACTTGGTTTGTGAATATAATTCATGAGGTCGTAGCTTTCTTAAAATTATTCTTGTGATTTTATGAATGTGAATAATGATGGTATTATCAAATAGTTTTCGTCAGCTGGCATTGTATTATTTGTTATAGACTGGCAGGTAGAACGGGGTTCACTTTCCATCCTTGAGCCAAGAGTCAAGACCACACCTCTTGGTGGTTGTACTTAGTGATGTTGCTTCATGATTACTTGGTGTTTGTCCTATTAGTAATTATATATTTTTGGATCTTTTTCTTATTATTTTTGGATTTGCTGAGTTTGGATTGGAACCTCATGTTATGTGGGATTGGTTATGAGATGTTTGTACTATGAAGGATCCACGATTCATGCTGCATGCTGGCTGGCTGATGCTCTACAATGGGTCACTTTTTAAAACGCATATTACTCCCTTCCTTCGCTTGAGTTTATCGGTGCGGCCGCACCGACTTGTCCCGATTTAGTTCCACCAGTATTTCTGGGATATTGTGTTCTTTGTATGAATCTACCATGTTCTAACCTTATATTTCTCGTTAAATAGAATCACTAGTTTGAAACGTTGGCCAATCAACAAAATGCTATTCCTACATTTAATAATAAATTGCGAGTTCGAATCGCTAAAAGAGAAATTGAGAACACTTTTGAGAAACAAATACGCTATGTCTGTCAACCACCGGTTCTGTTTAATCGGTTTTCTGTTTATTTGATTCGAGTTATTCGATTTTGTCCCTAAAAGGCCCAAAACTGAATTCGACCTGAATTATTCGAACCAAATTCGAAATTCGGTTTCAGTTTGAATCGAATTTAACCCGAATAAATTGAAGTGACTGTAATTTTTTGCAAATAATTACTAAAATTGAATAATTTAATTTAAAATTAAATAAAAATATGTTATCTAATTTCTACATCATCAAAATCAAGTTTGTAAAATAAAATTCCAACAAGTATAATACAAATTTAATCATAACAATTTTAGCATTACATTCAATATTAAAGAAAAATAGTTCGTTTTAATATTCATCTTCAGATCCTTCACATTCTCCAAGTCTTCAAGCACTTCACAGACACATTCACCTTCAAGCACTTCATAGACACATTCACCTTCAACCACTCCACAAATTTACTTAGGGTAACTATTTGTGTTATTTACTTATTACCCCAAACTTACTTAACCTTTAGAGTTTGAGATAATTTTTTAAATATAAAGATTGGTCCTCCAACTTAAATTTATTTATAAAGTTTTATTTATTTGTTTTAAATTTTATTATTATATATATTTAATTATATAATTAATTACAATTCGGTATTCGGTTCGGGTTTCGGTTTGAGATTTAATATGCAAAACCGATCCAAAAATCATATTCAAAATTCGGTTTACTCAATTCGAATATTTAAAAATCATATATTAAATTCGATTCGAGTTATTTGAATTTGGATAACTCAATTTTCGATTTTTTTTCCTGACAACCACCAAGCAAGTGTCTATATTTGCATCTTTGATGGGCTGTGGGCCGGCCACGTACTGTCTCTGGAATTAATTAAACTGTGGACCATGTATTATTTGTAGAATTAAAATCTACTGTTCCGGTTGAAAATGCTATGACTTCATTCATTTGGTTAAAAATTAATTAGAATCCCTCTTTTAAAATAAGGTATTTTCATAAGTTATAACTACTTTAAGAACTAAAAAAAATTAGGCTACATTAATCAGATCATAAACTTATAACTGCTACACATTGCACATTAACTTTTAATATTACAACTAAAACCTTTGACCTTTATATAATTCTAATTCAACCATGTTTTTCCACATGTTTATGAAAAGATGGTATTTCTCAATACTTTGTCAACTAACTAAATTGATATAAGGATATTATTATGTATAACTTGTATTTTTAAAATATTAATTATTAAAATAATTTTTCGCTTTATTAGATATGCTAGTGATCAGTTTTTTTTAGCCAATCTTAAAAAATTAAATTGTGAAGATTGAGTACTTGAAAACCGTTGAACTCAAAGGAAAAATAAAGTCAAATACCCCAAATGCCAGGTCACCATCGTATTACTAAAGGCATTTACACATCACGGAACTATCTTCAAATTTAGATGTTAACAAGTGATTTTCGAGGCTACCATCATTTTTTTCACTCATAAGCAGAAACACGTGACACATGTTTATTACCACTTCCGTCCCAAAAAAAACATTTTTTTAAAAATACTAGATACACGCAACCAAATTACATACTCCACAATTGAATCTGTTGAAACTTAGTGGAACATGAAACTCCATCCATTTGATAGCAAGGGACGCTCTCTTGAAAACACTCAAATGTTGCACCACCAAAGAACCGCTGCCACCAAACCCGGAACCACCACTATCTCACCGTCATCGACCACCTGCAGGTTGGGAAACCGCAGTGGGGACCACCGACACGATCTCACGACACTGTGTTAACCCCATCAAAAAATTGCTCTAATATTCAAAATTCTTTATGGGATGTGTTTTGAACTTGTGACCTCTCAGTTATTGAGAGTGTGGCTTACCACTAAACCAAACTCATTACACCCAAAAAAAACTTCTTACTCTTCTCTACAATCCATTTCACAAATAACTTTTTTATTTGTATATTTTCTATACGCAGTTATTTATTGTGCCAAATTTACCTCCGCTGGACCCTCAAGATTTATCATTATTTGCTCTCTCTCTCTCTCTTTTACCATGATCGTGATATCACTCATGAAAAAATATACAAAATCATGTTTTTGACGTTAAAAGATACTGTCACATTAGGTCAAGTCAAGAGTAAATAAGAAGTTTATTGTCCGCTTGTCCCATATCTTACTCCGTTCTTTCCTTCTCCTTTTCTTTTGACTTCATAATTTAGACTTTTAGAGGAAGTGAAATCTGCAAAGTGAAAGCAACGTTGTACTATCTTGCAACCCAAAATGGGATGCTGTTTTTTGTTTAATTTCTGCTAGACTGAGTTTTATATTCAGCAAGCTATAATTTTATATTTTGATTTGGAGCTTAGATTTAAAAACCATGAAATCTTAGCTTTTAAACTAAAATTGACTAACAAAATTAATTTTCAGTTTTTTTTTTGTTTTTTTTCATTTTAATTTCGATCACCACCGACGAATCAAACACATTTTTGTCCTTTTCCGTTTCAATCCCTTTAATCCTAGATGAATATATATTTAATCCGGTAAGCAACCAAACTAGCCAATTGAACACACGTCCCAGCTTTTTTATCAAACGGTAAATAATAATAATTGAAGTGGAGTGGAGTAAACGGCTCTATATATCATCAATCATCAAGAGCAGAAAAGAATTCTTGTCGATGAGAAAATGGAGAATAATTTGCGGTAGAATATGCGCATACGTTTACAAAAGGTTTCAAGGGCTCGTGGGATCATTAACCTTCTTTTGTTTGTGTGTAATAAATTAAGTTGTCGGCACTTTTTGAATTACGAGATACTTGTTTCAATTTGGTTCACTTACTATGTATGTTCATAGAAATGTTCAAATTTCGAATGAAGTGACATCATTGATTTAGTAATTTATCAAGCGATCGAGAGTTATAGTATAGGTAGGTGGACAACTAATAGAAAGTTGTGTATTGAATGGAAAAAAAGAAAGAAGGGTAACACTTAAAAATATTCCTGAATTGTTTTAATTATGAGTTTTTTTTTAATGCAAAAAACAATTCTAACTTTTTTATAAAGGGCTGAAACAATCCTAGTTAGTCGTCGAACTTACCATTATACCATCACTGGATTTGCATCGGAAGCCGCGGTGGAGCGGATTATGATGATCACCTTGGAGGTGGGTTTTAAATTGTGATAGGGTTAGGGTTTTGGGGCGGCGATGAGGCGAGTACATTTTGGGGGAGTGGTGAGATTAGGGTTTTGGCTGGCGGCCAGATTCGGGATAGTGGCGGGATGGCTTGAGGTTTCGGGATGGCGGCGGGTTAGGTTTTGCGGCAGTGGCGAGGTCGGAGCAACGGCGGTAACGGTAAGGATGCGGAGTGGAATTTCATCAAAACCCGCTCCACTGTCATCTCTAGTTATATTGATATTTTGTCCTAAAAATAATTTAGATTGAAAATACATGCACTAGCAATTCTTGATTGATTAATAAAAGGAAATTTTATTCGTGATGAACTTGTCCTCCTAGTTTCTTTGTAGAGAGATGTATTTTTCTCAGGACAAAAAGGGAAATTTTAGTCTCGATAAAATTGTCTTTCTAGCTTGATTGTAATCCAAGAATTCTAATGTGATTTGGAATCAAAGTGTAACAAATGTACATAGTACGAAAAACTGGTGAAACTACTTTCATCATTAGGGTATTACTCGTTTTTCCAAACTCTTTTTCCGGTTCTTTAACAATGACACACCTTCTAATTTAGGATGTTTCTTTTATAGTGGCACATGCTAGTTATGACAACTTTAAGGTTTTTACATCCACTCATTTTACTTTTTCTTCTTTCAATTTAATTCCATCCACTCATTTATTATCTCCTAAATTCTAACACCCAAAATGATGTGTCATTGTTAAAGAAACGGAGGGACTACTACAATTTTTTACAAAAAAATTTAAATATTTAAATTAGATGATAGTTTTTACCAGTTAAACTTTGAGCTATAGATATCCATTTTCTTCTTCTTCCAATAAATTTTTTAATGATTAATTGATAACATTGTACTATTTTTCGAGAAAAAAATATTCCAGAGAAGGTCATTTTTTATTAAACATTCTAGGGAAGGCCGGGGAAAAAAACTTCTGTGGTTAACAAATATTGTACTCCATAAAAGGTTGGACATTTTCGGCAGTACCACTGGCTGAACCATGCATGGTCAAATATAATGAGGGGCTCATTTGTAATGTTAAAAAAATTATTTATGTTAGATCTAAATTTTTTAAATTAGGGATATTGTCATCAATTAATGATTAACTTTATAATTAGAAATATATAAAATATAATTTTTAAATTTCGATCCATTTTTTTAAATTCATCATATTAGATAAAAAGTATAGTTTTAAATTCATCAATATTTTATAACTATTAATTATGCAGATTAAAGAAAGTTAAAATTTATGATAGTATAAAATTGATATTAAAATTAAAATATAATATACTTTAATACATTAATTTTTTATGAAAAAAGTTTGAGAAAGACCGTCTTTCCATATACATATGAAAAGATGAAGTTGAAATAGAATTATAGAAAGATAAAAGATTTTAGTTACAATGTATAGTAGTTATAAGTTTATGACCCAATTATTGCAACCCAAATTTTTTTATCTTGATTTATTCTAATTTGCAATTTAAACCTTGGTATTTCGATAACTTATGGAAAGATAGTTTTTTAAAAGACGAACTCATTTTTTTTAATACTATTACCATTCACATATTGATATACTAAAATATGCCATTTCTAAATATTAGTTAAAAAATAAAATAAAGTCGTATAAATAAACAAAGTCTTGGGAAAGACCATCTTTCCATAGGATTAGATTTTTTTCTTTTTTGGATAGTTTGTGTTTTTTTACTACCTATGTCCCACGATAAATTACACAAAATATTTTTTTAATATATATTTAACTACGTATAATGTCTATTAACAAAAAGTTACTTTTTGAAAATTACTTGTTATGAAAAATCCGGTAATATCAATACAACAATATTATAACTTATATATCCCTTTCAATATATGACAAATTTTGGTAAAAAACTGTCTTTCCATATCCTTATGGAAAGACGGGGTTTAATTACAATATTAAAATATAAAAGGTCTTAGTTGCAATATTTAAAATATTATTATACAACATGTAATAATTATAAAATTTATAATCCGATTCATGCAACTTGAAAATTTTATTTTTATTTTTTTTAATTTACACTTTAAACCTTAGTCTTTCCATGATTCATGAAAAAAACGTCTTTCAAGAGACGGACTCTAAATATATAGTTAAAATTTATATAATTTGATTGAATTTTTTACTTTGTGTAATTTAATTTAGAACCGAGTAGATCCTGGAATGGGGGAATATTCTCTTTGCTTTTTTTCCCACTCTTCTTTTAGCTCTGGTGCATGTTCCTTGTGGGCTCCGGCGGATTTTAAAACTTGACATTTAGTTGAATTGGGGAGAAAATAATGTTGGTTAAACTCACCCTGTTTTAGCCACATACAATTGACTAAATTGTGAGTATTTTCTAATTTTTAAATAGTTAAACTTAAAAAAAAAGTTAAGTTAGCATGAATCTAATAGGATTACGTCTCTTGAAATACGGTCTTTCCATAAGTTAGGAAAAACCAAGGTTTAAAGTGTAAATTAGAAGAAATTAAGATAAAATTTTCGGGTTATATGAACCGGGTTATAAAATTTATAACTACT
>JAULKM010000001.1:900211-910409 GCA_032355605.1 Rubia tinctorum
CCCGATTCGTTTATAGCATCAAGATGTGGAGAAGAAAAGTTTTGACTAAAATGACTCGGATAAGAATTTTGCAATTGAATGTTTGGATTTTGGGAAGAGTGGTTTAGGTAAGGAGAGTTCGAGTATGCATTTTGGGAAGAGTTGTATTGACTTTGAAAATTCATGTATGGATGTTGGGAATGCATAGAGAAATTGGGAGGAATTCTTGTCGAATATTCAAAAAATTCCGAATTAGGAAAAGATGGACGGAAGTTGGGAATTTGAGAAGATTTTTCTAAATTAATAGAATTTGGAATTACCTTCTTTTTTCCCTTGGACGTTCTTCCAGAATCCATCACAAAAATGTGTGGGAACGAAAGTGAAATTTTGGAAAAGATTTACCAAAAAAAGGAGATGGAAGTGGTGTGATGAAATGGGTGGATAACACATCTATATATAGGGAGAAATGTGTGGTGTTGTAAATCAAAATATTCAATTTAAAAATTCTGAAATTTTTTTAAAAAATTGATTTTTTTTGAAAAATTCCCGTTGGGACACGTGTCACCCTCTGAGTGGGACACGTGTCCCATTAGCAGGACAACAGAAATTATTTCCGTTGAATGGGGACACGTGTCGCCATACTATTCGGCCACGTGTCCCTGAATTCAAAATTTTGGCCGGGTTTTAGATTCGACCGTTGCGGACACGTGGCCCAACCAGTGGGTGACACGTGTCCGCGCTGTGAAATTAAAAAAAGGCGCTGACCATGGTGGGACACGTGGCCGAATGAGGGCTCGCCACGTGTCCTGTCCGGTCAAAATAAATGGGCGCACAGAAGCGCGCCCCACCATACTGACAGAGCCATGTGCACTACTCTCCCAACCGGTCTCTTGCTCGGTCTCTTAGCAAGAGACTCTTGAGTGGTCTCTTGTTAAGAGACCACTCAAGAGACCCCCACTGTGGGAATTTTCGGTCTCTTAAGTGGTCTCTTAATTTTAAGAGACCACCACTGCACATGCTCTTATTTTCGCCTAAACTAAACCGAATAAAAATTAATTAAACTAGAAGAGTATCATCGCGAGTTGTGCGGTATTATTAGTAAATACCAAATGATCTTGTTAGTCTCACCGATTATAAAATATTTTCATTTAATAGTTAGTCGGTTTAAAATAAGACTTTATCATGTACTCTATCAATGTATAAAAAAATCTGAATATTTTGTTATTTTAGATTATGCGTTTCTTTAAATTTGATTAAGTGATATATATATATATAGCAATGAGACATTCATGGTTTTAATTAGATCTTGAGAAGTTATATATTTAACAAGTTATGATTGATTATATATAGTAATGAATTAAAATCAGTACCATATTATAATATTAGTATAAGTTATGATTGATTATATATAGTAAAGAATTAAATCAGTAACATATTAGACAACTTGGGTTTAGATTAGTCAAAATGACTTCAATATCCCTATTGACAGCACCATCCAAAAAGTAAACAATTTATATTATATAGTGTTTGAGAGTAAATAGTATGAATAAAATGAAATTTAATTAAAACAAACTTAAGCTAATTTGAATTGAATTTCAGTTAAATTTAAAAGAACGATGCCTATTTGTTTTTAACTACTCCTCTCATCCTTGCGTAAACTCGTTCATTTATTGTTTTTCATTTTCATTTGTCCCCATTAAATGATCATATTTCTTATTTTAGCTGAAATTTATGGTTGAAATTTGATCAACTCATTAAAATTCTCCACTTTTTATTCTACATAAGCATACATAAATATCTGCTGAGACGGAGGGAGAACATAACTTATTATTGGCTATCTTTTATATGTTTTGACAATAATTAGTGAAATGTGAATTTGATTTGATTTTAAGATTGAAAATGCTTAACCATTATATTATTTAAAAAACTTATTTTTTAATTCATGATTGGGACAATGAAGGAGCACTATTTAGAGGTCCTTACATTATGTGTTCTTACTGATATTTTCCTTCTTTGTCTGTGAGCTTTGGTTGGGATCTCCCCCTCTTTTGACACTTGTCCTTAGCTCATTTTTTTAGTTTCATATTTATCTTTTATTTATTTTTTGAATTAATTTTGTCCTTTATGCCTAGGTTTTGGAGTTTGGAAGAGTAATTGATTGAGTGGTGGACTGGTGGTGAATGGTGATGCTGCTGCTGCTGCATAAATCCATCCTGCATTATCCACTGTCACACTTTCACTTTTGTTGCAATTTTTAATTGGGATGCACTAAAACATTATTATTATTATTATCATCTTCAGTTTGTGCCTAATTTCTATCTTACAAGTTGACATTTGTTTCTTGAGGGTTATAAAAATACACTAAACCACTCAAGTTATAACCAATGGGGGTTTAGTGGATCTTAGGATTTTTATTTATTTTTTGAATGGCTAGGAAAATCACTCGCTAATATCTACAATAAGTGAAATCGACATTCGTTTTTAACTACTACAAGGATAACTGAATTACACGTCAGCTAATATTTACAATAAGTGAAATCAACATTCGTTTTTAACTACTACAAGGATAACTGAATTACACGTCAACCAAACTGACCGCATGTTATACTATTATAAACTAGATATTTTATAAAAATTGCAATATCACTTTCAGGGATATTATAAACTTGCTTTCTACGAATTATGTGATTGTTTGATAAAGATGGACGTTTCACACATCAATGTCACTAGTTCAAACAAGGTTTTACTATGCTACAATGCTATTTGATCGAGGGCATGGAAAGTGATGAGATTCAAATATACAGCACAAATACAACTAAATCTAGACTCAAAACAAGAAGCAACCAATAGATCACATTATGAACACCACACTTGTTCAGGTGACTATTTCTTGAAACTCGATCTCTACCCCACTACTCTCCTTTAAAAAGATAGGACTGAATATGGTCGATCATCTACCCAAGAAGATAGAGAGTCATTTCAAATTTGTTGACGTAGATTAGCAAACACCAAACCAATAGAATAGAGGTTGATCACAAACGCTACAGGTGTGGGAGCAATCATGGGGCCATAAGCAACCATCACATTTATCGGGATCGAAACTTATCTTTGGGAAAATTCCGCATATTCCATCCGTTCAATTTTTATTGATACAGTTACCATTTTGGTATAAGAAACAAAAACTATAAACCAAAATTAGGCCTAAAATTATTCAATAAAAACAATTTCACCCCACGCTCATGATGTGAGGAAGATGAGAGATAAGAAAATTAATTATTGAGCTAAGGTTTGAGAGAAAAGGCCTTGTAATCGTCCGTTGAGCGTATTTTGTGTAGATTTTTGTATGAACTATTTCCAAGACAAGTGTCTTTCTTGTTTTGGATGCATAAATTCTAAATTGTCCAAAGTGCAATCAAATCATAATCTAGAAGAAGTGTGTGAAAGTGAAACCATTATGTTGACTGCATGAAAATGGGCAACAATATACTAAGATCCAACGTTAGCCTTATATTTATTTTTAAATAAAATAAATAGAATTAGGTAAGATAATTCTTGGGAAAAAATCGTTTTTTCATAGGTTTATGGAAAGACAAAATTTAATTAGAATAATAAAAAAATAAAAGATTTTAGTTGCAATATTAAAATTTTACCATGCAACGTTTTATAGTTATAAATTTTATGACCCGATTAATGCAACCCAAAAATTGTATCTTCATTTATTCTAATTTGCAGTTTAAACCTTGATATTTCCATGACTTATGGAAAAACCGTTTTTCAAGAGACGAACTCATTAGATAAATGATAATTTAAGTTCGTTTTCCCCCAAAAATTACACTCAAATTATACACAATATTGAATAAGAATAATAAATTATAATTAAACTAAATAGAAATTTAAATATTTAACAAAATGATCCGGTAAACTGAACTGAATTGGACTAAACTTAACATATCAAAACAACTTGTGAATCATTGGTAACCTGTGATGCAATCCAGGCTATATTATACTCATTTGGCATGTTTGATCTGAGACATAGCAGATTATTAATATTTATTTATTTGGACCTTCTAGGTATATTCCAAATAAGATAGTACAAACTTTACATTCTTACCCTCCAATAATTAATTAATTAAATAACCTAATAATTAAAGCTTCACAAACAAATAAGATTATAACGGACTAACATGTCCTAATCAGCTTCACATTGTTCTTCTCCATAAGCAATCAAATATCAATGAATAAATTATTATGGTTAAAAAATTGTTTTCTCCCTTCAATCCCAACTTAAATGATCTAAAACCAACTTTAACATGTTTAAAATGACAAAATTGTGGACATCAATTAAAGGAAACAACTTATAATGGCAACTTTTTACTAGCACAGTTAAATAAAATCTTTTACTGTTTAACTGTGCCATAAAACAAAGTATTTGTAAATAAAATAGAGTTAAGTGGTAAAATGACCTTAACTTTAGGGTGAAAGTGTCAATATAACGTTGTAATCTCAGAAAATGCCAAAATAACCTTTGATTCTACTGACTTCTTAGTCAACATTCAGATGGCCAGATTTTGTGGGAAAAACAATTTTGCGTTTATAAAAAAAGAATCATCAACTCTGCCACCCATCCAAATAGTAATATTAGTGCTTGTTCAAATTGAGAAAATACACAACCAATTAGATTGTTGAGTACCGGTTTTGACTTTCTCTAGAGCCTCGTACAGTGCTCTCTTGCGCTTGTCTGTTAACCACCAGAGAGATATGTGAGCTGAGTGGTGACAAATCAGTTCACGCAAATAAGAAACACAAAGTGTACATAGGAGGCTTATAGTTCTAAGTTCGTGGACAAACTTTCGCGAAGAATGGAAAATGATGATAATCGTGCAAACACCAGAGAATCAAAGATGGAGGAGCGATGGCAGGAGAGGGAGGGAGGAGACGCGTGGGCTTGGTTTTCTAGCGAAGCAACATCGTTTTCTGGCGGGATTGGATTCTGAAGAATTTATGTCAAGGGGTATTCCCGTCATCAATTCTCCTTCTTTGACCAAGCGGGGTATTTATGTCATTTCACTTTCTTGTCATTGCCGAAATTTATGAGTCAACGCCAGAATTAGGAACTTTGGCTAGATCGGCACAAATATTTCGAAAGTTGGGGTTAGATCAGCACATACAATAATTACTTAGAGTTAAATTGACACTTTCTCAGATGGTAGTGTTATATTGACAATTTCAATTTAAAATTAGGCCTATAAATATATTTATCAAAATAAAATAATATCTGAACTGATACTTGTACATGATGACAGTTAATACTAACTAAATTCGTCATTGTTTGTGATCGCCATCATAAAATTGTGATAATTACCACTTGACCTGAAATACAAATGTAGAGACATCTGTCATCCTAATCGCAAATATTTTACATACATTAATTGATGCATATAAATAGATAAATTTTCATATAAATTATAAACATAATCATGAATATATACTATCTAAATATCCCGGATTTTAATAAATTATCTGTACTGATGTATTTTGATCACACTTTATAATACTAAATCAATCAAGTGATTAATAAAGTGTTGTTTTAAACATTTGAATTGTTGCCGAGGATTCAGCTTTTGATGAAGAGTGCTTGATGATGCTTTTAAGGTAAAAATAAATAAATAAATGAAATATTAACATATGCTAAGTTCACGCGCGAATTAATCTAATCTTTAATCTAATCTTTGTTGATGGTGGGGATAAAGTTCGTAACAAGTTATGTTTTCTCAAATTCATCTAAAGTATATTTCAGTTTAATTTAGTATGTTATTGTTAGTTTGTTACTTTTTATCCTAGTCGTGTCTATAATTTTAATTTTAATTCTAGTTTCATTTATGACAAAGTTTTGGTGAAGACCGTCTTTCAATAGTCATATGGAAAGACAGAGTTGAATTGGAATTATAGAAAGGTAAAATGTTTTACCTGCAATATTAAAAATTATTATGCAACATGTGGGAGTGATAAGTTTATGACCCGATTAATACAACCCAAAAAATCTATTTTAATTTCTTCAAATTTGCAGTTTAAGCGTTGGTCTTTCCATAACCGTCTTTCAAGAGACATACTCTTTATTTAATTCAGTAAAAATTTAACTCCAAAGAAAAGTAGCCTATTGTTTTTTTGAGTGTTATATTTCAATCCCACCAAAAGTTTCTTAGTTGATTTTGTGAATCAAACAAAACTAATTTTGATTATTAAATTCTAATTATATATGTATATATGTAAAAATATTAGAATATAAGATCTTATTAGATCATCGTAATGTATTTAAATTTATAAAATATATTTTTATAATGTATAACTAAAGAAATTAATATTAGATTAATAAAAGTTAACTACTAACCAATTTTTAATGGGAGGAAGGAAATATTTTTATTTGTCTGAGTTTTTAGTTTTGTTGCTTTATTTTTATCATATATTTTTTCTGGGGGCCTCTGGGTCTGGAATGTACTTATATGACTAGTGCCATCCCATAAGGCATAAAAAAAAACCCATATATTCTTCTTCAGCTTTTCTGCTTTGGCCTTTCACATTACTGAATTCTCTGATTACTTTTTTCGAATGCATGCCAATTTGCCCCATTTTGCCTAAAAACAAACCATGCCACCCTATTTTGAAATATACTTGTATTTATGAAATAAGAAGCGTTTCATTAATTCTTAAGAAAATGTGTTATTGGGAGTGAGACATGAACAAAGGTGGAATAAGAGGAGCGAGGGACCAAGCTGAGTTACTCCGATGACTTGGTGGTGAAACTAGTATTATTACGAGCGTGTCATTGAATCTGCAGGCTCCGCTACAGTTCACTGTCCGCTGTCTCTTGATTCCTGTCGGAGAAGACAGTTAATGTTGATTTTGTTGTTTGGACATGTACTTAAACGACGTTTAAGTAGTGTTTTTTAAAAAATATTTGCTAAGTATCAAAACGATGTTTTTTTTGAGTTAGCGTAACAACATCATTTTAGTACTTGAAAGAGGGGAGGGGGGGGGGATTTGAGTCAAAAACTCATAATTAGCCAATTCGAACCCCAAACCCCTCCGTCCAGAGGTCGTGCACGTATGTCCCAAGACATAGCAAGACCGCACTCTACCGCCCAAACCATCGCAATATCATCCACTGCCAATTGACCACCATGGCTGCTGACACCACCATGCAGCTCCCCCTAATAGGTTGATCTGGCTTTGCAACCAAATATAGTTCTAATGAAAATCTGATCTCGAATTGTATCTGATCGAATACAACCCTCTAATACGCTTAGACAAATTCATGTAGTTGAGTGGAGTTGAAAATAGGTGGAAATGCACGAAGAGTGGAGGGTGCACATTGAGCAAAACCATCAATTTCAATGTGGTTACAACGTAGTACTCACATGTGCCATGAGTCAATTGCCAGTACGCATTTGACTTCTTCCAGCTAAGGCTTGAAAATGAGCTCTGAACGTTTTTTCACCCTTCTCTAACAATGATTCATATTCCTTTTTTAGATAAATTTTTAATATTGATTCCTTTTTATTTTGACAAATTTTAAATTGTTTTCATTTACTCTATTTACTTTTTAATTTTTTAATACATTCTTCATCATTAATTCAACATTTTATAAATCTAAGTGCTAAAAATAAGGGATCCAATGTTAAGTGATCCAATATTAGTGAACTAAAGGGAGTATTTCCTTTTGAAAAAAATAAAGAGGATACATTGCATTTTTTAAAATCAAAGATATTCTGCATTTAATCAACACATAACCATTAAACGAACAATAACCTACTATATGGAAAAGAGAAAAGCATACAATTAATATATTTCCTCCGCCTCAATTCTATTTGCACTTCTATTTTTTTGACACTATTCTCCATTAAAGTTTGATAACATATTTGAATAGATTTATGAACGACAATATTATCATATATGATATTGTTCAATTCGTCCTAACAAGTGGTTTCTAAATATCAATTTTTTATTTCCCGTTATTTTGCGTAGTTAAACATATTAACGGTTAAACATATTCTTTTAAACAACGTGATAATGATTAAAGTGCAAATCTAGATGAGATAGAGGGAGTGTATTAAAATACAAATTTGTGCTTCAAGAATCTTGTTCAAATATGGTGATAGAATAACACGGCCAATTAAATTAAAAGAATATAGTGATTCGACAGTTAATAGTTAATTCTTATTTCACCCGTATCATTTTAATCTCCCGATCATTTTGATTCATCTCTAAAATAGTACATATTATATCTATATCTTCAAATATTCAGTATTTTGAAAGACAGTCTTTCCATAAGTTATGAAATGACGGTCTTTCCATAAGTTATGAAATGACGGTCTTTCCATAAGTTATGAAATGACGGTCTTTCCATAAGTTATGGAAGGACGGTTTTTCCATAAATTATGGAAAGAACAAGGTTTAAATTACAAATTAGAATAAATTAAGATAAAATTTTTGAGTTACATTAATTGAGTCATAAACTTCCAACTACTGCGCGTTGCGTAATAAATTTTAAATATTGTAACTAAAACATTTTACCTTTCTATAATTTTAATTTTACCCCGTCTTTCCACAGACATATGCCCTCTTCGAATGTCTTACTCCCTCAGTTTATCTATTTGTGGCACTATGGGTATAAGTGTTTGGATTTAGGTGAATAAAATGTGTGGATGAAATTGAATGTAGAAAGTAAAAGTATAATGAATGGATGAAATTGAAAGAATCTTGCCAAAAATGAAAAGTGTGTCATTTAAAAAAACTCAATAAAGTAAGTGTGCCACAAATAGAGAAACGGAGGAAGTACATTTTTTCAGTTACTATTTCACATCTGCATTCTATAGTTAATATCTCTATATTTTTATATTTAAAGAAAAATTAAACTCCAACTTATCCATTTGTTTTTTAAGGATCATATTAGTTCCCTCCTTTCGTTTTTTATGGGACGTTATTTCACTTTAATTTCCTATGGATTCAAAGTTGACTTTACTAGTCCCTCTGTCCCAGTTTAAATTACACCATAATTACATGACACTACTCCCTCCGTTTTTTAAAGATTGGCACACTTACTAAAAGTGGGTGTTTTTTTCCCTGGCACACCTGCAGGATATGCCAGAACTGGAAAGGGCCTGCTTCAAAAATGACAATTTCATCCTCACCTATTTTCACAATTTACCACAGATTTGTTTCTATTTTCAAACATGAAAGGATTAATCCTTGACTTAACCCAAGGCTGACATTAAACTTTCCCTCCTTTACCGATAGGACCGGGTCACCCATGCCTCGCTCCAGCCCAGTTTCCATCCGCTTTCAATAATTATTTCATTCGAACCCACCATATGTGAAGAAGATGAGGCAAATACATGAAAACCCTAATCCCTCTGTCAGTTAACAGATCGGAGAACTTACCCCCTCGTTCTGAAACCTTCGGACCACATCAAGCCCCTACTGACCCTCCTTTGCCAAACCCTTCCCCGCCTTCTGCCTAGTCCGAAGAAGCTCCACAATTCCCGCCACCGGCTGCCACGTCTCCGCCGCTCTCCCCACCGCCTTGGGCCCACATCGAACCCACCATGCCCGAGAAGAAGGATCGAGATTCCGGGAGCCCGCAGGTAAGTACACCCGGTGAATCGGAACCTCCGTCCGAATTAGAGTCCCACGAGGATGACACATACGTTGACGAGACCGAGTTGCCAGACGCCGACGACATTTCCTGCACCTCAGGAGACGGGTCTGGGTGGCTGCAGTGGCAATCGGCAACGGAATCACGAGTCCCGACATCCGAGGTGGAGAAGTTGCCGGATCACCCTGCCGGGCCGCGGCCGATTACAGCATCTGCTTGCTCGAGGTCCAACCGGATAAGCAACGGCCTGGTAAGGTCCGGGTGTCGACAATTCTTGGATGTCGAGGGGTGGCCCTGCATCGCCGACACGTACGAGTCCAACGAAGAGGTGGAGTGTGACCGAAACGATGATGCTTCGTCTGGCCCTCCACAGCCCCCGACTGATGTTGCACATAACAACTCAGAATCAAACCCGTTTGTCTACGACCTTAACGGAGTGACTATCGACTTGTCGGAGGTAAACGATTTCAGTTCCCTTTTTTCATCTAATTCGATGACAATGTTACTAATTTTTTAAACCTGCACATGAAACTGTTAATGTTTGAATCGATGGGTCCTCGACCTCAT
>JAULKM010000001.1:910509-922362 GCA_032355605.1 Rubia tinctorum
TCTCTTTGATTTTGGAAGAGACCAAATCAGATTAGCCCAAAGGGTTTTACCTAATTGTAGCTTCCAATGAAGCTTGAGTGGGAAGCTTTTGATTATGGTATGCATGCACCTGAAATTCAGGCCATTTTGAAGCTCGGGAAAACAAAGAAATGGCCATGATTTCCAATGTTTTCTTTTTTCTTCCTCTGATTCATCCCATATAAAATCCCTAAAGATCTTTTCCATTGCTTTTATAACCGCTTTTGTAGGTGTCATCATGCACTATATATGTTGAGGTATTGAGGTTAAAACATGCCTAATTAAAACTGATTTACCTGCCATATTTAACCATTTATTTGTCCATTTGTTAATTTTAGAAGTGATATTTTCTAAGATGGGCTGAAAACATGCGTTTCTTTTCCTGCCTTTAAAAATTGGAACCCCCAAGTAGTTAAAAAGAAAGCTACCTTGATTCATCTTAGTTAAGTTTTTTTATTAGGTTGATTCTACTAGGGCTGGTGTATCTACCCATATAGAAAGCACTCTTATTAAAATTAACTAGCTGAGCCGAGGCATTCTGATAGTATTGCAGGAACCTAACTAAGTTCCGGGCTGATTTCTTAGTTCCTTTAACAAAAATCACCGTATCATCCGCATACGATAGGTGAGTGACGTTTATGGAACCAGTTGGCAAATTAAATCTGTCTAGGAGGTTAAGTCTAAACATCTCTTTTAGCCCTCTATTAAGTAATTCAGTTATAAAATTAAAAAGCATGGGGGAGAGGGGGTCTCCCTGCTTTAAGCCTCTTGAGGCTTGGAAAACCCCGTATGGTGCACCATTAATAAGCAGATAGAACCAATCAGAGGAGATATTTCTAAGGATTACAGCTATAAGATTGCCATTGAAACCATATTTTAAGAGAAGTGAGTTAAGCATGGGCCACGAAACTCGATCGAATGCCTTTGACATATCCAATTTCACTATCATGTTTAGTCCTTGGGTTCTACTATCTAGCATTCTAACCATCTCTTGCATCACCAGAATGTATCGGGGATTTCACGACCTTGAATAAAAGCTGATTGTTCAACTGAGATACACCTATCCATGTATGACTTCAATCTCTCAGCTAATATTTTTTAGAAAACCTTATTTGTGAAGTTTGAAAGACTAATGGGTCTAAATTCGGAGAAATTTTCAGGGGTCTTAACCTTTGGGATTAGAGTAATTAGGGTGCTAGATATAAGTCTAGGAATCTGATTCCCAGACATAAGTCTTTAGCTGCCTCTAGAAGGTCATGTTGTATTATACTCCATGCTGCCCTGAAAAACTTGCCATTAAAGCCATCCGGACCGGGTGCGCTGTGTTCCCCTAAATTAAAAACCACTTCTTTGACTTCCTGAATATCAACTTGTCTTGTGAGAAAAGAATTATCTAATTCAGTTATGGTTGCAGGGATATAACTTAGGAAATGTTTAAGGTCCTGTCCTGAGGGGTCTTTATTAGAGTCGGTAAGTTGATTCTTGTAGAATTCTACCCCATAATTACCTATGACATCCTGATCTGAAATCCACTGATTTTGCTGGTCCCTTATTTTATGAATACCCAACCTTGCATGTTTTTCTTTCACACTATTGTGAAAGAATTTAGTGTTGTGATCCCCATTTTGTAACCAATTATGCCTGGATTTATGTTGCCGGTAAGTTTGCTCATGTTTTAATAATAGCGTATATTCAGCATGGGCTTGTGACAGTAAAACTGAATCAGTATCTGTTGGGTTATGATCAAGTCTATGTTCAGTTTCTGAAATTTTGTTTTCCATATTCCTAATATATAGAAAAATGTCTCCAAATTCAAGCCTATTCCATAATTTTATAACAAATTTTAATCTTGAAAGTTTTAGAGCAAATTTTAACATTCCTTGCTCATTAATTGGTAACTCCTAGTTATTCCTAACAACATCCAGAAACTGAGGCTTTAAAATCCACATGTTTTGAAATCTAAAGGGACGGGGATATGTTTTGGCTGCTATGTTAGTATCTAACACTAAAGGAGAATGATCTGATGGTTTTCTACTTAGAATCTGTACTGTGGAGTTTGGGAATTTTTGAAACCATTTATCATTAGCCATTATTCTATCTAATCTTTTTAACACCGTGTACGGAAGCCTCCTATTGTTTGACCATGTGAAGAGGTTACCCACTGTTGAGCTATCCTGTAGGTTATTGTTATCCATAAACTCTGCAAAGTCATTAATACTATTTAGGCACGGCTGAGATGAACCCTTATATTCCCCTATTGATTTAGTGACATTGAAGTCCCCCGCTAGAATATAGGGTGTGTCTATGTTAGTAAAAGATTCTTTCAAGGCCTCAAACATATCACATCTTTCCTGCCTACCATGTTTACCATAGACCGCATATAAATGAAAATTAAAGACTGTGATAGAATTAGTGATAGACAGTAAAGTAAATTGGTCATGAGGGATAATTACAGATCCATGATATGAATCTTTTAGAAATATCCAGGTTCTAGAATCCACGGATGAAAAAGCAAATTGAAAACCAAGTTGTAATTTAAATTCATCCAGTTTCTCCATCTTTTGCTTTACTTCAATGACAATCAGAATTTGTATTTTATGCAAATTGATCAGTTTTCTTAGTCTGTTGATGGAGCTTAGTAATTCTCTAACATTCCATGATATCATTTTAACATTCATAATGAAAATCTTTTGTATGATTATCCCTGTCATCTATCACTCTAACTATAATTAATAAATTATCATCTCAGTACCCTTTTGCACGTTCTTCATACTATTTTACAGTCATCCACTTGTGGATTTTAATTTCAGCTGGAGTCATTAATTCAATTGTTGTTGATATAGTAAATAATAGAGAAAAGTGTTTTTATAACTTTATCTAATTGACATAAGTGACAATATAACCTTCTGATAACTGAAAGTGCAGTCTTTTCGATGGAAAAATCAATTTTACCCATTTACGAATGTGCTAAAATAACCCTATAAGTTTTACGAATGTGCTGATATAACCCTATAAATTTGAAGAATGTGCTGATATAACCCTATCAGTGGTCCGACGGTGGTCGGCGGTGCTCCGGAGGTGGTCAGGCAGCGGCCGGAGGTGTCCGGCGAACTCAAATTCATATTTTAATACTAAGGGTATTTTGGACATTTTACATACACTCAACGCCGAAAAATGAAAGTCAACACCGGAAATAAGGTATGAGGGTTATATTGACACTTACGTTAACTAGTTAGGGTTATTTTTGTACTAAAAATTATCTGATGGTTATATTGACACTTATATCAATTAGGTAGGGTTATATTTACACTTATTTCAAATATGTAGGGTTATATTGGTATATATCCCTAAATAATAATTCTACAAATTACTACTACCGGATGAGATTGAAATTATATGTTTTAACACCCGATGAGATTAGATGGCAACTCAAAAATGATGTTAGTTTGATACTTATCAGGTAAAAGAACCAAATAAATAAATAAAAATACTAAGTACTCCCTTTGTTCCAACTCTATTTGCACCCTCTACTTATTTTGACATTATTCGCAATCAAAGTTTGACTACACATTTGAATATATAAATATATACAATAATATTATCGTGTGTGATATTGTACAATTCGTCGTAACAAGTAGTTTCCAAGTATTAACTTTTTATTTACCGTTATTATACGTAGATAAACTTATCAACCATCAAACATGTTTATTCAACAGCATGATAATGATTGCAATGCAAATAGAAGTGAGATGGAGGGAGTACGTGTAAAAATAAAATAAAATAAAATAAAATAATGAGTGACAAAACTTTCACATCTAGTGGCACGCTTCGTGCACGATTGTTAAGGAAGGTTAGCGCGGTTTCTCACCCCGTGATTTCCCTTCTGGATGTAAATCACGATAATCAAACGCCCACAACCTTGACTGGTCAACTACCAATTGAATACGTAGAATTTATAGTATTTCTTGTATCACAGATTAAATGACACGTAATTTTTTCGTCTCAAAATTGTCAAACTTAAATCATATTTCGAAATTCATATATGTGTGGGAATGTTTCACAATATTCCCGCATGGAAAATTAATACTACTATGCCCTCTTTGTCCAATTTTAAATTGAAATTTAATATTTATTTAGTCAAAACTTCTTAACTTTAGCAATAAAATTAAATTGGTATGTGAATATAGATATTATTGCGTGACAGCTTATTAGATTTGTTATAACCTATATTTTGTAAATATCAACTTTTCAAAAAAAATTAATTATCCTTAACGAACTATATTAAGGACCAGAGACCTCTTTCAAGTCAATCGCTGATAGTCAAAATGCACATATTAAAATATAACAGGGGAAGAGTATGTAGTAATATTGTTCCTAAAACATAATCTCCAAATATTAACTTTTCATGTGATGTTATTATATAAGTAAACAAAAACATTACCATCTAGTATAGTTTTTGAAAACCGTTAAGAAATTCTGTGCAATTTAATTTGAGACATCGGGAGCGGAATGCGTCCACATCAGGAAAGCATAAGACAAAGACAGGGGTCCGACGTGGCCAGTCCAACACGTGCCCCTGTCTTACTATTGGACCTCTCGCCTCATTAGCTGTAGCCCACTTCAGTCCTTTAATTATGTATTTCGCGCGGCCCAAACGCGGAAAAGTGAGTACTTGGGCTGGGGCCCATGAGAGCCTGGCCCACTTTCGTACGTCCGTGTGCCTATCGTACACTTCCTTGTCAATCAACTCCGGTAACGTAGAGAGGCTAACCAAGTACGCGATAAAGAGAGGGGAATGATGCATGGTATTAGTTGGGGTGGAACTAGGAGGAATGGAATGATAAGTTCTAGTCACAATGCAACTAGATGTAAGTTCTGGTTGCAATTGTTTTGATAATAATTGATTAGTACGGATATACTATGTTTTGAACCGGAAATAAGTTATGGGTTCAAATGAGAATTTTTGAAATGATGGGTGGTTGTTTTGCGATTTGCGTAAGTTATGTACTGAAGTGATGAATGCATGATTATGAATGATTTCAATATACTCTCCGTGTTCTCTTAACTTTAATTTTGACACAATTTTCACTTTAGTTTGTTTTTATAAAATCGTCGCACTTTCTTTATTAGCAAAAGGTGAACTATTTTCATCAACTCATTAATTTTTTTTATATTTATATACTTAATTTTCTCCACATCATTCGACTCATCTGAAAACAAACAAATAATACTATCAATGACTCAAAACATAGGGAGCGTGCAACATGTGACAATAACATATCTAGAACAAAGTAAGGTATGTTGTACACCTTGTGATATATTCCTCCCGTCCGCAATAAATTTCTAATTTGCTTTTGACTCAATCGTTAACGCAAACTAATGTGACAACATCTCTTGATGTCAAAGATCAGTTTTTATAAGTGTTTGCATGAGTGGTGTCATGAATATTGTCGAAAATAGCAAATATTGATATATTTAAGGGTTTAGTGAGAGTAAATTTGGTATATTGAATGATTATATATAATTTTTTAAATAAATAGAGCATTACGTGTAGGACGGATTTAGAGGAAAGTCTGAAATTTATTGCGGGACACTGGGAGTACGAAAATCATGTAACTACTATTAGAATGTAACACATTGAAAATGGAAAGGTTGATTGACTTGTACAAGTTTCTTGGGTTACTTCACTATCACGTTATGAATTGGATTTAGAATGAAACCATGTCTAGGTTGTGTGTTGCATATTCGTACTCACATTCTCTTTTCGTAATGGGTCTGTGTGTTTGATTTTTTGGGGGTATCAGAGCTGGTTTTAAGTGATTGGATAGACACGTCTTGTTTTGGTTGATTGGTCAAAGTGCAAAGCTATGAAATCCATGGAATACACTCACGTGGCCTGATAGAATATCACACATTGAAATCGAAAGACCAATTACCTTTTATAAACCTTGTATACATTGATTTGACCAATCACTCCTATTGTAAATTTAATTTTAACATGAAATTTTATTAGACTTGTCACTTGTGTGTTAAACGTTGGAAAAATCAAAGTAGAGTGAACTGGTTCAGTCCTAACTTTTTTCAAGGTCTCCGTGCAAACAAAATGAAAATTAAAAAAAATCATTAGCAGGTGACTTCATAGCCATCTTTATTTGCATCTCGTTTCCATTCATCACTATTGAACATTAAGCACGAAATAGATGGTGGCTAAAATTTTGAATTCAAAACAAGATAAACTGCTCTCGTTGAGAGTCGAACTCAAGACCTCCCGCTTACTAAACGGGTGCTCTAACCAACTGAGCTACGAGAGCTGTTGATCACCAGTCCTATTTTACTATTAATAAAAAATTCTTAAAAACTTTATCCTCCAATTTTCTTAAACTTGTTTGATCACGGGTACTTTAGTTTTGTACACTATTGGTGTATTAAAATTTGATGTTTAGAAAATACATGATGCAAAGAATCTAACAATATTTCACATGATGATATTGATGTCTATGCACAAATTGAATTTAATGGTCAAACGTGTATTAAAAAAATTGACAAAAAAATGTACATATTCGATTGAAACGTAGGGAATGCTCTATTTAATTATTTAAGGACCGAATTTATATAATATTTATAATGTTGGCCAATTATTATACCACATGCACATCATTTGTACTATCTGAAGAAGATATCATGTATTCCAAAACTCGCACGAGGTTCGAACTTTTGAAACCGACTCACTATAAACAAGTCCATTCATTTTTTAAAGTGGTTAAATTCGAATTATGCAGCTCCTATCAAGGACCACTATTTTTTTTATAAAAAACTTAACTTTAGCAAATGTAACATATTTGGTGTTTGACCAAAAGCTATGCAAACTATATCCATATAGTTCATCATCGTGTCAGATTCAGGGGTTTAAAGAGTGAAATTTATCGCATTTATGCTTCAAATTCCGAATATCCACATTAATGCTAAACCCGACTAAAACTAAACTGTTTTGACCTGACCTAACCATCATTAAACCATTATCTTCACGAATTAGTTACCACAAGATATAAACCCCACCGTCGTGCTTTTAAAGAAGGGCAAATTAGATATTTGACTGACTAATAAGATTTACTGCTATTTACTAATAGTTCAAATTTTATGAACACTTTTAAAAAATTAAGGATTTAATTAGCACATTAAATCACACTCTCATTTGACCCATATTCCTTGTAATGTCTAACAAGTCCTAAATCCCAACGCGTGAATGTTATCTTATTTGTTATGGTCCTTCCTTATGGATGAAAATTGACTTTTTATGGACATGAAATGTAAAATTGAACGGTTCTTGTCTTCTTGATGAAGCACGCACATGTACACATCATCACTATCGAAACCAAATAAGAAAAGAACTACTCTTTCCTCTATAAGATGTCTTATATACTTGGATTTAGGAAAAGAAAATGAGTGGATAAAATTGAATGTAGAACGTAAAAATTAGAATAAATGGATGAAATTGAATAAATCTTACTGGAAAATGTGCCAATATAAAATAAACAAACAAAAAAGAATAGTGTGCCAATAGAGAAACAAAGGGAGTACGAGCACTGGGCTCTTTTAAAAAGAAAACTAAAAATAGAAGAAAAAAAACAAAATAAAACAAGATATGAACCTTCCGATATTGAAAATTCATTCAAAATATATGGATTTATTTATTTATTTTAATCATTTTATAATTAGTGTGACTAATAGAAAGATTTGATATTTACTTTTATTTATTGAAATAAGGTTTTATAACTTTAAAAAAACTTTTAAAATGTATTGTAATGCATAAATAATTATAATTTGGCTAAAATTTATTGAACCCGGTCTTTTTTATAATCGGTGACAACCGTTAGTCGATTCAAAAAAAATTTCATGTAAATATTATTGTTTGTGTAGAGTCCGTCTCTTGCAAAACGGTAAGTTACGGAAAGAGCAGAGACTCAAGTGCAATTTTATAACAAAAAGATAAAAAAATACGGGTTAAAACAATTAAATTTCACGTTAAATTCGAGTTATAAGATATGTGGGTAAATTCATAAGCCTATTTTTAATTAATACATTATGGGTTCAGGTAATAGTGAAAACAGAAATTTTGTGGCACATAAGGAAATAAAAGAAAGTGAAAACCCCATTTGGTAAATTCAAACAACATATATAAAGTGGTCAATTAGCTCGGACCGGGAAGTTTGGTGCTGAGGGAGGAAGTTTCTTCACAGTTCTCTGACTTCTCTCTTCATTTCTCTTCCTCCATTTCCCCGAACCGTCATTGCATCCCTAAACTCCTCACTGTAAATCTTAATTTCCAAGAAATAAAACCCTGTAATTTTTTTTTTGCAAAGGTTTAGATTTCGGAGAACATTCCAATTGTTAAGGAATCATTTGGAGCTTTGTGTTTTTTAATAAGACAAATTGGAAAATAAAGAAACCGGGAGAATGGACTCTGATTCCTCATGGATAAGGATTGCCCGATCATCATCGAGACGCCTTTCTGCAAGATCATCAGGTCTGCTTGCTTTCCCGCTTGTAAATTAGAACAATATTGGGTTTATTTTGAAAAACCCATTTGTTGTGCTGAAGAAATGGAGAATCTTTTGGTTTTGTTTGTGATTTTTGTTGATGTTTTGATCCCTTTTATGAGAACCCATTTGGATTCAGAGCTGGAATCATTTTCCCATTTATCTATATGTGTGGAATTCATGGGGTTAGGTTAGGTTATGATATGCTTGTTTTCCCCGGGAGATATTCAAGAATTTGGAGGATCTTTTAGTTTTGTGACTTTTGTCTATGTTAGAATGGCAGTGTTTAATGGATTTTGTTGGGGTTTTTTAGAATTTTGTTTCTTTGTTTGTGATATGATGAACCCATTTGGATTTAAAGATGGAATATTTTTCTTACCAATTCATTTGTTTTATGGGTTTTTGCCCTTCTTGATATGTGTAAATTTCATGTTTTATGGAGAATCTCTTGGCTCTGTTTTGTTGAGATGACAATGTTTAGGATTTTGTTTCGAAATTTGGTTCTCTTGATGTTATCATCTTTCTGACATGAACCTTCTTGGATTATAAAGCTCGGAGCTTTTCCCTCTTATTTCATATTGTTTTATGGGGGTTTCATTTCCCCCTTATTTCATGGGTTTAGGTTAGGGTGTGCTTGTTTTCTTCGGGAGATAATCAAATCAAGCTCTTATTTTGACTGGAAATGGCGGCTTATCTGGGGTCAAGTTTACATTTTGGTGGAGAGATGAAACGAAGTTGTGGCCCTATGATGGTTATCTTTGAGTAGGAGGAATTAGATCTTGGTTGGAAATGGTTCTGACATTTGAATGGTAATGTTATCATCCAGATGCGTATATTGTGGGTGATGATGATTATTACGAGAGTGGGGAAGAAGAGTCGAGGCTGGAATATCTCTGCCCTTTCTGTGCTGAGGATTTTGACATAGTTGGCCTGTGCTGTCACATTGATGAGGAGCATCCGGTTGAAGCGAAGAATGGGGTATGGATTTTCTACCGTTTTCTACTTAATTTAGTTGCGGACTTTAGATTTGAGAAACAAGGTGAAGATATACTTGTAATGGTACTTTAAGTATGAATTGCTAGGTTCTTTTCATTGATGATATCTTATGCATGGATTTAGAACGTAACAATGAAGTTTTGTCTTTTGTCTACGTGGAATGCTTCACGTGTTTCATCTTCACATCCTTTACGCATTGAATTAGATGCTCATTAGGTTTTTCCTCTTTTCCTTATACTGTATTAATGTTATTTATGCAGATTTGTCCCGTCTGTGCGAAAAGGGTTGGGGCTGGTCTAATCGATCACGTTACCGTGCAGCACGGGAATCTTCTGAGAATATCCTTTTTCATCACACCTTCAACTCTAGTTTACTCGAACCTGAAAGTTATTTCCTGTATCTCACATCATCATATGTTTTTCCTTGACTAGTCCTTACGTGCAGCGCAAGAGGAGATTAAGGTTGGGCGGGTCAACTATGGCTACTTCAGCATTATCGATTTTGAAAAAGGAGTTGAGAGAAGGAAATTTGCAGTCGCTGCTCGGTGGTTTCTCAAATTCTATTGCTTCCTCTACTCAACCTGATTCACTTCTGTCTTCATTTATATTTAATCCACCAGCAGCCAATGAAACACCCAAACCTAATCGTCTGGCCTTTCCTGAAGCTTCCTCCCTTCACCAAGGATCTGCCAAGAAATCATCCGAGAGGTAATCTGTGTATTATGTTAACAAAATCTACATATAATCTGATATCATACCATCTCTGTTTGAAATTAGGGTTTTATTGTTTTAGGAGCATCCAACTGCCTTTGTTATCAGAGAAAGACCATGAAGAGAGGTCTCAGAGATGCGAATTCGTGCGCGGGCTGCTTCTGTCTACTTTTCTCGACGATGATTTTTAAGGTTGTACTCGTATGCTACTGTTGTGTTGTAGGAAAGGAGTTGGGTTGAGAAAAAGTGAGAGAGAGAGAGAGAGAGGCTATAAGAAGAAGACTCCTGATTGTGTAATATGTAGTAGTTAATGTATTTTGTAAAGGTGGTTGTGTACATAGAGCTAAGAGGAGTGGCTTTTCTTGACTAGCACTTTTGCTGTCCAAACTTCAAATTTTGAACACTTTTGTGTCAAGTTATACAAGTACTTATCAGTATGTTATCTACGATGTTCATAGAATCGGGATCCTGCACTGAGTTAATGTTCATAGAGCCGGGAGATGTATGAATCCTGTGCTGAGTCGATGTTTATAAACACAAAATCTTGATCCTGACTCAATATTTGGATCCGAGACAATGTTTATAGAATCGGGATCCTGCGAGGTTTTTGTGTAGCACATGCTATTATGAATATGTTAACTGAAAGATTATGGAATGCCTGCCCCCTTCATTTCTTTTGAGATTTGACATGCATTCCATCGCATCCTACTTTAAATTGCACCAACTTTTTAAAAGGTCATCATATAAATAATTAATCATCATTGTTTTAATAATACAAATTGATATTTTACCACTTAAAATTGTAGTACCAGTGTACCACACATTAATTAAATAAGAGTTCCAGAGAAAAAAACTCCAGAAGAGGATAACACAACTTCCAACTTAACAATCCTTGTATAACCATGAAATATTATTACATTTAAAGTCTATACAATACTAAAAGACTATTTTTTTTATTATCATTATCATCAACATCAGAGAGCCTAGTTTGCAAAACTTCTGCCAAAACACAGAGCCTCTTAACAAGTCAGGCAAAACTGTTAAAACACACCATTTCCCCTCATTATTTACCTGATCATGATTATTACATCAAGCTCTTCCGCTACACATATACAACAGAAAGTAAAAAAAGTTCTTGTATTGTATATTTCTCGAGGATCGACCAGAAAACTTTCACAGCCAGTACGAAGAGTGAGACTGGAAGAAGTTATAGTCGGGATGTTCAACCTGGAGCAGCCGGAGCCAGTTTTCAGCTGCTTGCGTGAGAGAGTCGGATTTCTGAGACTCGTGGCCGCCACTGTGAGTCCAGAGCGAGATTCGGAACTTGTAGGACGCCAGTGCGAAAGTGGAGAGCGCCAGCCTCGGGGGCATCTCGGTTTCTCCTTCTGTTCTGCCGATGCTAGTTGGCCCGTGAAAGTGTGATGAGTCCACTTTCGTAGTCCCTGTGACATATGTGATCAACCTTAGTTTCAAAACTAAAAGTCCAATAAGATTTCATTCTTGAACAAAAATTCATTTTTGATTTATTTCATCTATTCCATGCCCGGAACAGGGGAGGATACACGTTACACCACGATTTTGAATCAGAAGAG
>JAULKM010000001.1:922462-933876 GCA_032355605.1 Rubia tinctorum
CAAAACTTCCATTCTCCACATCTTGAGGGTATAAACGACCCGGGAGCATTTTCACGCCAAGGAGGTCGGGGTTCACACGGCCAAAATTTTGGTCGTGAACATGGGGCACAATTTGAAATTCACGAAGTTCCGGATGATAAGCCCCAATTTAATGTGTTTTATTTTCATTATGAATAATCTAGTTCAACCCATATTATTTTTTCCACATTTTTTTACATTTTTAAAATACTATATTCGATATATTATTTAAATGAATAAAAGTATTTAGATGATCATGTGAAAATAGTATATTCGATATATTCTTTAGATGGATACAAGTATTTAAATTAGTTTATGGAAAAAAAGTTTACTCGATATAATATATATATATATATATATATATATGAATAAAAGCAGTTAAATTAGTATATGTGAATTTGTGTTTTCAAGAATGTAGTATACTTAATTCTTTCATCATTTAATGAATTAATATGGTTACTAATGAATATGTTTAATATGTTCATTTACTTTTTAGTATTTTTAGTATTTCTTATGTTTAATATTAGTATGCATCTTTTTTTTACTTTGTATATTAAAATTAGTATATTTAATATGTTCGTTTACTTTGTAAATAAATAAAGCATTGAAATTGTTATTCGTTTAGGAAACAAAGTTTGTGAGGAAAGCGATGAAATTGCACTAGCGTCCTGGAGTAAGGATACAAAGAAGAAAGTGAGCCAGGAGAAATGGAGTGTAGTTGAAGATAACGTTCTCTGTTGTGCTTGGTTCGAGCATTCCACCGATTGTATAATAGGTACGAGTCAGAATGCTGGTGTGTTTTAGACTAAAATTATGACGGATGTGAATCATTATGCAAAATGTAACTGGTCAATGAAGGCGTGCAATGCTCGGTGGCAAAAACTTTCTCACAGTATCGGAAAATATGTCGGATGTGAAAGCAAAGCTGCACGATATTACAGTAGGAGTGGGAGTGGCTCTTGCGAAGGAGACATAAAGTCATGGGCCATGAACTTGTTCGCCGATGAGAACAATGGGCAAAATTTTCAAATTTTCCATTGCTACGAGTGTTGCAAGATGAGCCGTAAATTTGAGGCACAATATGTCCTTAAGGAAACCGGTGGAGAGGAATATACACCACGGGTGCCATCAACACCCCGTAGTAGCGATGATGCTAGCACGATGCAATATCCATCCAGGCCTATTGGTGTGAAAGCCGCTAAATGCAAGATAGGGGAAAATTAAAGGCAACGCGAAGAGCCGCAGATGAAGTTCAATCAATAGAGTAAAAACAATGCAGTTTGAGTCCACAATCGGAGACGCTACTAAAGCTGCTATTTTGGTTGTGGAAAATGAACGAGAGAAAAAGGAGTACAACATAGCGCAACGGGAGTTCGTCCAAATCCAATACGAGCGTGAACAGAATCTAGCTAGAATTAAACTCCTTCAGACTTTGACGGAACAGAAAAAGTTGACCCCAGAGCAGGTAACATTGCGTGATAAATTAATGGGGATAGTCTACGGTCAATTTTGATTGTAATTGTCTGTTTGTAATAATTGGTCAGACTAGATCATATTTTTTTCATTACCTTTCATTTAAATTTGTAAGACTACATCGTGTTTCAGATGTCTACATTTTATTTTAATGGTTGTAGTTGTTGTCTGCTCAAAGATTCGGCTGGACAAAAATAATGGGGTTGCCATTGCCACGTCCCATCAATTCACGTGGGGTGAATTCACTTTTCTACTCAAAGATTCGGCTGGACAAAAATAATAGGGTTACCATTGGCACGTCTCATCAATTCACGTGGGGTGAATTCACTTTTCTACTCAAAGATTTGGCTGGACAAAAATAATGGGGTTGCCATTGACACGTCCCATCAATTCACGTGGGGTAAATTCGCTTTTCTACTCAAAGATTTGGCTGGACAAAAATAATGGGGTTGTCATTGGCACGTCCCATCAATTCACATGGGGTGAATTCGCTTTTCTACTCAAAGATTCGGCTGGACAAAAATAATGGGGTTGCCATATTTTGGGTTTCTATATAAAGTGGTCATTCGTTCACCTTCCAATTCAATCCCAGACTCGTTTACTATCATTATTCTACACAAAAAGGCCTTCCTCGAATTCCCCAAACAACAATGATGATCTTATCTTCGGATAATCATCAAACCTACCAACCTATGATATTCCTGATTTTTTCCCCGAAACCGATCCTGATACGGTTAACTTTGTCTTGAATTTTCCCAAAATGGCTAGACAATGGTACGCAACCATTGAGGATGGGAGTACTCAAACTTCTCCAATTCCACCGAAGAAAACTAGAAACCATATTAAGAGATACCGTGCCCGAGCCTATGAAGTAATCCAGAGGTAATATTTTGCTCAACTACCTGAGAGAATGTACGACGATCAACATTTTCGTACTAGGTTCCGTATGAGGCGACATGTATTCCAACTTATAGTTGAATATGTCACCAACCATGATCCATATTTCGTACAAAGGCCTAATGCTTGCGGTTATGATAGATTTTCCCCACTACACAAGTGCACGGTGGCCATGCGCAATTTGGCATATGGTTGTGCATTCGACCAGCTGGATGAATGCTTACAGATGGACAAATCAACAGTCAGAGAAATGGTGACTCATTTTGTGAAAGCAATTATTGCCATGTACAGTCCAACATACCCCCGACCAACAAATTAAGAGGATATTGCACACCTGGTGCATGTGGCTCGTGGACGTGGATTTCCAGGTATGCTTGGAAGTATTGATTGCATGCATTGGGAATGGAAAACTGTCCCGTGGGTTGGAAAAGTCAATTTCAGGGAAGAAGTGGACGCGCCTCAATTATTTTGAAAGTTGTGGCCTCATATGATACATGGATCTGGCATGCATTCTTTGGTATGGCGGGATCAAAAAATGACATCAACGTCCTGGACAAGTCACCATTGTTTGATGACTTATGTGAAGGAAAGGCTCCACGTTTTCCTTATGAGGTTAATGGTCGCAGTTACGATCAAAGGTACTATCTTACAGATGGAATATATTCGAAGTGGGCAACCTTCATGCCAGCATATACGGCTTCTAATGATCGAAGAAACAACTTTTCACTAAGCGTCAAGAGAGCTACCGGGAAGACGTCAAACGTGCTTTCGGCATTTAACAAGTCCGATTCTCCGTGATCTGCAACCCGGCTTGATACTGGAATATAGGAACGTTGGGTGATATTATGGTAGCTTGTATCATACTGCATAACATGATAGTCGAAGATGAAATAGATACCTATAGGTTGCAGGTTCAACCAGGTGATTATGACCAAATCGACAACTCTCCTTGGCATTACACCGCAGAGCGACATGCCAATCTACCAACTTTAGACAAAATTGGAGGGAAGTACGCAACAGATCTAAGCATGAGCAATTAAAATAATATCTTACGGAACATATTTACCAACATGAGGGTGGTCAAAATTAGAATTTCTATATGGTTTCGTCATCCATGTTTTATGTTTTTCATTTTTGAATTTGTTTTGTGTTAGCAATAATTGGTCAGATTAGATCAATATTTTGATCTTCGTTTTGTAGTAATTGGTCGAACCAGTTCAATAATTTATTATTTAAGTATTCATTGTAATTTGTCTGGTCGTCATAATTGGTCTTTGCTAATTAATTTTTTTAAAAATAATAATTCAAAAAAACAATTTCTCCTATTATTTATTTTTATTTCGTCAATATTCAATAATTACTAGGCCACAAAAACGAAAATTACAAATGAATTTATTAAAATTTAAAATTACAAATAATTTTATTTTAATGCATACCAAAATTAATAATTTCAAAAATAATGAAATTTCATTGGTATAATTATATTTTAATATTTAATTTTACATTCAACTTATTTTGGGTGGATAAATTAATTTAAATTAAATGTTAATGATAAAATTAATGAGTAGGATATAGAGAATCAAGTGAGGTCCATGAATAGTACAAAGTGGTTTATTACCATTGTGGAGATGAAAATGAGTGATTTCTTAAGTGGTTTCTTAGAGTTAGTTGAAAGAGAGAGAATGTGAAAAATAATATATTTAATTAGTAAGAAACCGGTATCGGTTTCACCACTAAACATGATTTTAGAGAAACACCCCACTCACTTTCAAAGAAGCAATAATGGACACTTGTTTGTCAACTATGCCTAGAAGATGGGCCCAATTGACAACCAATTCTTTTGCATTTTTCAAAATGTTTGGGCTAAAATCCCGTCCACAAAATTTATCTACACTTTAATTCAATTCAATTCAGTTCAATTAAATTAAATTAAATTAAATTTAATTCATCTCAATTAGTTTATAGTTACATTATTAATTATTTTTTAACATACTTATTTTTTTAATTTAATTTAATTCAATTCAGTTTTAGTGAATTCAGTTTAATTCAGATCAATTCATATAAGTTTCGGAGAACGTGTACTAAGTTGTAAAACATTCAATGAATGCAACTTTTTCCAGTCAAGAAAGGAGCATCAATTGAGTCGAGAAAAACAAATTCTAATTCACACAGCAAACCCTCCTATTTTCATTGAGGTCGGGGCAATAATTTTCTTGAATAATTCAACAGTAATAAAAAAAACTTATAATTAATAAATAAAATAAATAGATACTTTTATACCTCCTCCTTTATGGCAAAATATCAATGCATATTTATCATAAACAACTTTATTTATATGCAAGGAAAAAATAATATTTAAAAAATATTGTACAACGAATTCAATAATATATTACATGATTATTTTATTATTTATATACCGATTATATTTTATAATAATTATATTCTAAAACTTAACTAAGAGGTGTGCCGTTATTGTTGAAAGAATAAGACATACTTATAATTAATTAGTTGGGGTCATTAAGAAAGACTCACTCTTAACCACATTGTCAATGACTACCCAATGAGTGACACTACTATAAATACTAACCCAATATTTCTCATTTCAAGAATATCCCAAACCTAGCTAAACTCATCCAATACTCTCAGTTTCTTTCTTCATAATCCTATTATCTTTTGTCCTTTTTTTAGCACATATAAGCCATGGGCTCGATAACCCATGAACATGAAATTACCTCCTCAATTCCTCCACAAAGGCTCTTCAATGCTTTCATTGTCAATGGTGACAAACTCATTCCCCAAGTCATGCCACAAGCCATCAAGAGTATTGAAACTCTTGAAGGAGATGGTGGAGCTGGAACCATCACTCTCACAACTTTCGTCGAAGGTTCGTTTATCAATTAATGTGAATCTAGACAGAAAATTACTTCGATATGAAGTTTGTAGGTGTATTTTCCTGTCTGAATTCTAAAGAAAGGAAGAGGGCTTGCTTAGGGTTTCATCACCAGATCCAAGTAAAATCTCTTCCTTTTCCTAGAATCCAGTCACGTAGACGTATTTTTCCTGCCTGGATTCTGACAAAAACGAAGAGGGTTTGTTTAGACTGCATGCCTACATAAAAATTTGAGAAACTTATCTTGATTCACTTTCCCCCCTCTTTTTTCCAGGTAGTCAAATCAAGAGTGTGAAGCAAGTTGTGGAGGCACTAGACAAAGAAAAATGTTCAATCAAGTATAGCATCATGGAGGGAGATGTTTTGGTAGATGTGGTTGAAAAGGTGACACATGAAATTGAAATTGTGGCCTCCTCTGACGGAGGATCCATTTTCAAGAACAAGAGCACATATTACCCTAAGGGGGATGCAAAGATCAATGAAGATGAGATTAAGGCGGAAAAAGAGAAGACTGGTTTCCTCTTCAAGGCTGTTGAAACTTACCTCATCGCTCATCCTGATCTTTACTAAGATTTTGTGATTTGCTGTCGAACTTATTCCAATTCCAAAAGCTCGGATTAGAATTGGTATCGATATAACAATTCAATTCGAACTCTCTTATCAAATGTTGGTCACTTAATTTTACTCGCAAGTATCATTGTCAAGGATTGCAATCTAGATCGTAAGATTTAATGTTAGTGTGCCTTACGAATATCATTTTCTTCTAGGTTGTGTGTGTGCCTTGTGTGTGTTTTTCAAAGCAATAATACTCTTGTGTTTCATATAAATTATCTTGTATTTCATATAAGTTAAGCACACCCTAGTGACTATATTTTATAAACTAGATGGATGGAGTGACGACAAAGGGGAAAAGATGCGGCGGTATGGGTGGTGCCGACGATGGAAACTGGCGGCTCAGCTGCAAGGATCATAGATAAGGGAGCTAGTAGATTGGGTCTGTTGGATATCAAAGTGTCAGTACGAAAATAGGGACACTTTAAAGTATCCCCAAGATGTTATCAAACTAGAATTGTCCAAATACTATGTTATGAAAATAGGGACACTTTAATATGTTATGAAAATAGGGACTCATTAAAGTGTCTCCATTTGTTGCGAAAATAGAGACAATTTTATGTGTCCCAATATGTCGACAAAAAGGACACTTTTATGTGTCCGGGACATTTATATGTCCAAATATTTTAATGGGACACTATAAAGTATCCAATATTTTTACGATAATAGGGACACTTTAATGTGTCCCAAAATAATATGAAAATAGAGGCACTTTTATGTGTCCCAAAATATTACAAAAATATGACACTTTTATGTGTCCTAATATATATCGGACATAGAGACACTTTAAGTGTGCCAGTATGTTACAAAAAGTGGACACTTTTATTTATCCTTAGATAGAGCGAAAATGGTGACAAAGGGTCACTTTTATGCGTCCCAATATTTTACGAAGAGTTTATGTGTCCCAATATCTTACAAAAATAGTACACTTTTATGTGTCCCAATATATTACGAAAATAAGACACTTTTATGTGTCTCAATATACCAAAAATAGAGACACTTCTACGAGTTCTGATATGTTAGGAAAATTAAGACACTTCAAAGTGTCCCAATATTTTAACAAATTTATGCGTCCCAATATGTTATGAATATACGTGTTCCAAATTTTTTTTTTTTACAAAAATAGGAACACTTGTGTTAAGTTATGTTAGGAAAATTGAGACACTTTAAAATGTCCCAATATATTACGAATACAGACCATTTTTTATGTGTCCCAATATGTTATAAAAATGAAGACACATTTATGTGTCTACGAAATTTTTGTGTTAAAAAAGATAGAGGCACTTGCAAGTGTCCAAATATGTCAAGAAAATGGCGCTTTTACTTGTAAGTGTTACATTTTTTAAAACATTCATTCAATTCATTTACTTATTATATATTTTTAAAATTTTAGCTCAATTTTCTACACTTATTTTATCCAACTAAATTCAAATGCATTCTTTATACTATTCTTATTTTATCCATCTTTCCTCTTGACCAAAATTAGATAATAAATACCAAAAAATTTCACGCATGTTGATATTTTTTCTCTCTCAATTTTTGTAGTACAAAAATGAGCATGCACCTAAAAATGATGGATCTACTACTCCTTATGTTTTTCTACATACTTCATCTTTTATTTTTGGATTATTTTTTATAATTGACACACTTTTTATTTTTGAAATGATTTTCAATTTCAATAATTCATGTTACCTTTTATTTCTTAAATTCAATTTTTTAAGCTCGTTTTATATACCTAAAAATAAGCATAAAAAACTGTGAGACATACATATATGTTGACAAGTATAGGAATCCACATTGTAATGCAAACAGATTTTTTCGGCCATTTAAGAAGGCCTTTATGATATTTTCATTCTCCTCAATTTCTTTGCCCAATCAACCACTCGCCGACAATATAGGTTTACCCTTTAAATTCGAAAATTTATGTTTTTCTTATATTACTAATGTGTTCACATTTTAATATGTCAAAGTTTTGGGAAAAACCGTCTTTCCATATGCTTATGGAAAGATGAGATTTAATAAAAATAATAAAAGGTTAAAGGTCTTAGTTGCAATATTAAAAATTTAGTATGCAACGTGTAGTAGTTACAATTTTTGAAACCCGATTCATGCAACCCGAAAATTTATCTTCATTTGTTCTAGTTTACACTTTTAAACCTTGGTCTTTCCATGACTGTATTTCAAGAGACGGGCTCTTTTAATATAACCAAAGAATAAGAAAAACAAATATTTGAAGGAAACATTGCTAAATATTAGAAAGCGGGATTTTCAAATTTATGAAACAATTACTATGCATTTTTAATTTAGACATCATATTTTATATTTTAAATATGAGTTAGTATCCAGCGAGGCCGTCTCGTGCTGAGATCAGGGACAAAAGTGAAAAATAGGTAAATGACAAATCAAATTCGGAGGTTAATTTACAAATACATTTTTTGGCCCCAGAATGGAAAAAAATGAAGGACCAAATAGCAAATAGAGAAAAAAAAGAACGCGCATTTTACATTCTCTCGCCTTCTCCGCCTCGTTCCAGTTCCAGCCATCGCCGTCGTTGTAGAGAAGTACAACTAGGGTATAACTAAATATTCAATCCAATTCAACGCAGCTAGCCAGATCAAGTATGTGAAGCATAGGGTTTGCATTGGACAAGGAGAACTTGACATATTCCTATTCCCTAATTGAAGGGGACACACTTTTGTAGAAGATGGAGAGCATAACCTCTGAGGTGAAGTTTGAGGCTAACCCCGAGGGAGGATGCAAAGGCAAGAACACAAGCATTTACACCACAAAACCAGGTGTTGTGATCAATGAAGAGGAAATCAAGGATGGAAAAGCAAAGGCTGCTGCTTTGCTCAAGCATTTACCCTGAGGCTCGTGCATGATAAATAAAATTAAATCCCAAGGCCTTGATTCTTGATGGCCATAACCTCTGCCCAAAGCTCATGTTTTCATCCATCAAGAGCATTGAGTACCTCCAAGGAGATGGTGATGTTGGAAGCATCAAGCAGATGAATTTCACATCAGGTCAGTTAGGCTGTATTTGGTAGAACTGTGTTGGTCAGCAAAATCGACTTCTTAAGTACCGGAAGATCAGCTTCTGCTTTTCTTTTAAAAAAAATCCGCCTGTATTTTAGATAAGCAGTTTTTATAGCAGTTAACTAAGTAAATGAACTTATAAACCTTAATTTGGGGTTATATGTTTGCAGCTAGTCCTTTCAAATATGTGAAGCATAAGATTGAGGGTTTGGACAAGGAGGGGTATGTGTGTAAATTCTCCATGTTTGAAGGGGATGCATTGACGGGGAAGCTGGATTGGATCTCTTATGAAGTGAGATTTGAAGCGTATGGGTTTGGAGGATGTGTTTGTAAAATTACATCTGAGTACAAGACCAAGGAGAATGTGGAGATCAATGAGGAAGAAATTGAGCTTGGGAAAGATAGAGCTATTGGGATGCATGAGGTTGTTGAGGCCTATCTTCTTGCTCATCCTAATGCTTACACATCTTCATGATTGATTTCATCATTTTCTCTCTTAGATTTCATTATATGGTATTAATGTGTGAGATATCGTTCATGTAATAATTCGTTACTCCTTTTATTTTAGATTAACTCGATCACTTAACTTAAAATGTTAACACATAAAACGAAATGGACATGTAGAGGATAATAGATGCGAAGCAAAAAAGAAAATAATGTAATATATGAGAAATTTTCATCGCTGTACTTCTCTACAACTCTTAAAAGTTGACTCTCAAACATCATTGAATTGCTATTCTTGTGCAAGAGCAAGTACAACTAGGGTATAACTAATGCAAATTTTGCCCGTCAAATTTCTTTTGACTTAGTCCCTTCATTGATATAGCCTGATAAGATCCCCAAATAATAATACCATGTAAGACCATAGGGACTCTTGTCCACCGCAGGCCCTCTGGGAACATGTTCCGCGTGTTCGGCTAAACCATACAGAACTACAGGTTTTATTGGTAAAATCACTAACCTTCTCAACAACTCAAATTCAAAAATGGTGAAATAGCAGAATCCGTAATATCTATTATTTCAAACGTACTTGAGATAGAGTTTTCCTAAATTGTAGGCATACATAGTCGGAACTCTTCCAAGATTGTTTAGTAATTTTTGTGTAGCATGTGTGAACACTAACCAAGAACTTTGGTTGTGAACTAAAAGAATTCCCAGAAAGTGATATCCTTCACTTTTAAAGCTCATCTCCTTTGACTATTTAGGCATTATGCTCAAACCAGCAATCACCAATAGCCATCCATATCAAAAGCAAATTCCCTTTGGTTTCAACATTCAAGGGTCCAGACAAAAACACCCACACTTTCCCCCAAGAAAAAACACACACACAAAACTTTCTTCCACCCCTTCCAAAACTCTCATAAAACCAGTATTTTAATGTTTGGATCGATTTTACATGCAAGTTGAAATGTATGATTAGATTTATGCAGAGAGTGTGAAAAAATTAATGATTGGAGGAGAATAATTGATATACCGGAAAAAAAAGTGTAACATTTTTTTTAAAGAAGACTAAAATGAAGAAAAGAAGTGATTATTTTAGAAGAACGAATGAGTAGCATGGCGAGTTTAAAAAACAGACTAAAATAAAAGGTGTAATTGTTATTAAAAGAACAGATACTCCCCCATTCTTTTAAAATGGCCACACTTATCATTTTAGGGTTTTTATCGATATCACCTTGACAGAGCATATGATCGTATATCGTGTAAGAAATTTATACTGTTCGGATTTTTTTTAATTGATTAAAAAGAAGAATATACTTTACTGGTATGCCCTTAGGCCCAACCACATATAAAACAGAAATCACACTCGAAAGCGATTGGAAAATAGCTAGAGCTGGTGTTGATTGCAAAAGAGAAAAAATTTAACATAATAAAATTACCCTATGACAAGGTAATATATTTATGTTCATGACTAGATGCTCGTGAACCCTCACCCAACGTCTTTCTAAAACTATGACAATTTTCATATTATAATAATTTTTTAAAGGGTATGTCTCTTGAAATACGATCTTTTCATAAGTTATGAAAAGACCAAGGTTTAAACTGTAAATGTGAAGAAATTAAAATTAAAATTTTGGATTGTATTAATCGGGTCATAAACTCATCACTCCTAAATGTTGCATAATAAATTTTTAATATTGCAACTAAAACCTTCTACCTTTCTATAATTCCAATTTAACCCCGTCTTTCCATATGCCTATGGAAAGACCGTCTTTCCCAAGACTTTGCCTTTTTTAAAATACGAACTGAACGAATAGTAAGATATTTTTGCGGGTGACGGAATGCAGGTGAGCCTTCACCTGACCTGAATTCCTCCCATTGCCATCCCTGAAGAAGAACTTGACTTGCAATCTTCATCTCCAAAAGAAAAATATTCTTTGCATTGCCCCCCACATTTCAAACTTTTTATATTCCCTCTTCCATTCATGGATTCTCCCATATACATAACCAACACTTCTTTCCATCCCCCCTGCAATCCATCATCACC
>JAULKM010000001.1:940420-968267 GCA_032355605.1 Rubia tinctorum
CCCTCCCCCCTGCAATCCATCATCACCTTCCATTCCCACCATTACCTCCCTCCCTTCCTTCCCAAAGGATTCCAGAAACATTCTTCCATCTTTAGCCCCTGCGAAAATTCGCCACCATTGATGCATTCGCGCTGAAAATGCCGAAGCAACGAGTCATAGAGGTTCAGGTCCGGATGGACTGCAATGGGTGCGTGCAGAAGATCAAGAAAGCTCTACTCGGTGTCAATGGTGAGTCAAGTCTTCGATTTTACCTGTTTCAGTCTGCGATTTATAAGAAACGATCTCTCCTATGCATAGATGGCTGAGAGTTTACATTTTCATCATTTTTGGTAAAATAAAGTCCACCACCACGGAGACATTCTTGTTCCTGATCTCTCTTCATGCATTATAACGCATGATCAAAAAAAAAATGTTACCTTTTACTTCTTTTTGCAGGTATTTGTGAGCTCTACATTGACTTTCCTCAGCAGAAGATCACTGTCATCGGGTGGGCGGATCCCGAGAGCATAGCCAAAGCCATCAAGAAGACGAGAAAAACCGCCATCATTTGCTCTCATACCGAACCACCAGATCATCCTGAGGATGAATTGCCGGATTCAGCAGCTCAAGGAGATGGACCGGGGGCACAAGAGCCGCGTGCTGATCCTAACCCTCCTCAACCGGAGTCCGCCAATCCCAGCCAAACAGAAGGGGAAGCTGTCCAACAGGCAGAGCCATCAAAAGATCCTCCTCCTCCACCACCACCACAGGAAAATCCAAAACCCGAGATAGCTCCATCACAAGTGCCGGTTGAAAGTACATCAGCCAGGATGTCTCAACCCCCTTTACCAAGAGATGTTGAAGAGGTCCATGTCATTTATCACCATCAACCCGACTATGGTTATACATATGGGGGCTACGGTCCCGGAAGCATGAACCACGGGTATACCAGGCAATGGAACTCTTATCCTACCAGTCCTGGATTCAGCCCCGAACCACAACCCCCACAACCCGCCTATGTAACTCATAGCTACAACACTTACCGGGCATCACCATATGTGACGGGATATGATTATATCCGGCCACCAGTACCAACACCAGCACCAGCCCCAGCCTCGGGCCAACAATATGCAGAATACATCAGAGCGTCATCACCTGATCATAAACGTTATAGCAGGCCGCCACCAGCCCCAATATCGGTCCCGGGCCCACAATATGCAGAATACGACAGAGCGTCGCCACCTGAGCATACCCATTATAGGAGGCCGCCACCAGCACCACAATATACAGATTACAGCCGGGCGCCGCCTCCTGAGTACACACATTATTACAGCAGGCCAGCTCAAGCAGTACCAGCACCGACAACACAATATACAGACTATAGCAAGGCAGCACCACCACCCGAATACACACATTACAGCAGGCCGGCTCAAGCAGTACCAGCACCGACAACACAATATACAGATTATAGCAGGGCAGCACCACCACCCGAATACACACATTACAGCAGGGCGCCACCAACGCCACTATATACAAATTACAATTATAGCAGGCCAGCGAGCTACCATGAGGACTATCATTATGGTAACAATGGCAATGGAAACATCACCTCAGTATTCAGTGATGAGAATCCTAATGCATGCAGAATAGTCTAGAAAGGGACAACTTTACGTGCACGGAAGCAGAATCATTATTCTAAGAAAGAAAATGCAAGCACCATACTACTTTTAAGATAAGCATGCATCATATGGAGAATATTGGAGGAAAGATCAGATTCTTGGCTTGTGAGTGCAGGAAGAATATATCCTATGTTTCACTCTTTTTACAGGCCTAAACCAACCATCGTTATTCATTTCTCGTAGAATAATCCTTTAGTACATGGCTATTCTATAACATTCGATTCTTTTATGATTTGTTTCAATTGTGAACCCGAAGATTCTCTTAGCTAGCACAGCAAAGGGGAGAAATCAGAATATATGTTCGATGCTGTTTGATTTATTTGCTAAATGACCAATTGATTAGAATACTCTCTTTTGTCTCAATCACAAATTATGAAGAAAAAAAAAGTTTAAAAAACTGCTCTATTGATAATAATAATGAAGACCTTATCATCTTGTTCAGGCAAAGTATTTCAAAGAAGCAGAAAAATCAAGAAAGACCAGATACTAGTTTCTTTGTGCTCAGAAATGCTAAGCTAAAATCAAAATCTTCAATCATGAGCAAGGAAGTCGTGTAGTCGAACAAAATTGTGCATCTACAGCATGCCGACACTTCATCCGGTGCATTACCTCCACATAAATATACTGCTGCCCAAAGGGGCTGAGGTTTCCTGTTCCCATCAGGCAACTATGCCACCAGTTCCAACGACAAAATGAACCAATTCATAGTAGGCTGCATGAAATTGGATCAATGTCAATCTATATGATTCGTTTCCAAAGAATTATAATGGCAAATGACTTGATTAATGACATTGGCAAACATTACCCGTAACTGTAACAGAACCTAGTCATCACTCTCAGTATCTATCTCATCATCAACACCGTAAAGAACTTCATCTACATCTTCATCTTCACTCTCATCAGTTTGATCGTCTTGAGTTAGTACAGGAACTTTACTTCCTTTGGCCTTATCGACCTAAGACAATATCACAAGAAGTGAACAACAAACTGCGGAGATAAAATATTCAATTTAAGACACTTCTGAAGGACCAACCTGTGCCATTACAAGTTGTAGACGACCGGACAATTGTAGTAAAGACTGTATAGATACTTCTCTTGATTTTGAAACCTGTATACATATAGAACAGATAGCATACATTATACATGACCGAGCAAAAGAATGAGAACGTCAAATTCCGAAACATTAGCAGGTGTGATGCTCATCTATAAGCATATTTCATCCTAATGTCTAAACCAAGATTTTAAACTGGAATACCTCCAGAATATTGCACTCAATTAATTAACATACAGCACAGATACAAGGCCACAGTTTCCCACCTTGAACAAAGAATCAAGAAGGTTGGTCTTTGGTTCCTGAGCAGTGATGAATTGACTGTGAATTGTTAAGATACAGCATATCCAGGGAAGAACACATCTTCCAGGGAAAGATCTGATCCAAACAAGCAAGTATCAGAGGCAAATGACAAATAATCATACAAGATAAGAAAATAAATAATAAATGATTATGTAGCCCCCCTTCCCTCATAATTTTTTTTAAAAATAAGAAAAAATTCCTTAAAGAATTTTTTTATTAACTTTTTCTCACGATAGCAAGTGATATCATTTTAGTTTTTATGATAATGGCCATTAAGGATTCAAGAAGCAGACCTGGAAAGCCATGCAGCCACCAAAGCTTTCAACAAGTTGTACGCTTCACTAGGTTTAAGAGATCTAATGTTTGCCTTCATCTAGATAATCAATCACAAGTTAGAAAAAAAAAATGTTTCTTTTTTAAACACACACACAAACACATTACAAACAAATATTACTCTGAAGCCTTCAAATAACAAACCTTCTTTTGCGACATACTTTCCATAAGACTAATGCCCTTTAAGATTGTGGAGTCATTAGTGGAACTGGATGCCAGTCCATCAAAATCATCAAGGATCCCCAGAGATTTGAGCCTGTCTTCCATTGAGAATGTGGCACTTTCAATACCTACTTCATCCACATCCTCTGCAAAATCCAACAAAATCAAAAGGCTCGGTCAACACTTCAAAAAATATTCGACCACCTTTATAGTTAAGTTAAGACAGGCAAAAATGCACAGATAACACCTATATATTCACAGAGAATGGTTTGACATACCTTTACTCAACACGGGCCTAAGTGCAAAAGGTTTATCAACCGCATTAAGGATCCTAGGCTCAGGATGCAAGGCATTTTCAGCACTTGCTCGGTCCAACGCCGTAACTGTTAGCATGAGAAGTATTGTTAGGGTCTATTTTCCGTCAAAAAAGAAGCATGAGATTGGACAGAGATGAACTGTGAAGTCCAAACATAAGTCGATAAGGAGACAAGTTCTCGAAGAATGTGTATGAACAGCGACTCACTTTCATTTCGAAAGTCTGATACTTTCTTGGATTTGTTCAGTTGACTGATCGGTATAAGAATTCCGTCAAGGGAACTGCTCAATATCACGTCGAGACCGGGTTGCACCAAAATGTTTTCAAAAGAAGGCTTAACAAGCAACCCATAAGCAAGAAAAACCTGAGCTGAGCTAGGCTTAGAAATACTTTGTAGCTTCGCTGCAAATATGCTGGGCAGAGTTCCCTTGGGTTTTTTCCGCAAATTATCATCAAGAGATATATAGATCTTTGTGGGCTTTGAGTTATTTAATTCTTGAATATCACTGGCATGCCAAAAATAACAAACACCCATTTCGGAAATGGCCAAAATACATAGATTCCCATCTTCTTCGCTGCCACTAGCCAGAGATTTGGAGTCCAAAAAGACAGCTGGATGGTCCATAGCAAGAAAACAAAATGCTGATTTTTCCTTGCTTCCATCTATCCTCCAAATTGCAATATAACGTTCACTAGCAGCAGAAGAAAGCACGTATCTCCCGTCATCAGAGAACCTCATACAACGGACAGCTCCCTATTGAAAAGTAGAGATGAAATATGATATTAAACGCGAAGAGAAAGAATAGAAAGATGAGATAAAAGCACAGAGCTATGCCATAAAAACTACTCACAGGATGGCCGGAAAACTTCTGCATCTTTTTGTATTTCGTACAATTAAATATCTTCAACTGTGCTGCAGCAGTTGATATCATCTTCCCATCTGATTTGCAGGAAAGAGACATTTGAATTCAGCGCGAGGGGTAAATTTCTGATATAAAATTCAAGATACACAGTAGACCATTGCGGATACCGACAAGGAGACATTGAATTTAAGAGAAAGCCACCATTATATACTCAGTCAATCAAAAAGGATATTAACCAGTACGACACCTGCTGAAACAGATATAGATGATATAGCCTTTGATGAAGCTTTGAACTCATCCAACAAATTTCCAGTCAAGGCATCGAGTTTGCAAACCCTTCCATCAACGCCGGCTGTGTAGATACACGAAGCATGGGTAGGAAATGTAATTGCAGTGACTCCCCTGCAACATGTTAAAATAAAGTACAAAACTTGGTCAGAAAAAAATGTATTTACAGTTTGGAGGTAGTTAATTAAGTTTTCCGTTTCAATGAAAACAGGCATACAATTGCCTTGAAATTTTGGATCATAGTAATTGCAATGAGTCATTGAAGGTTCCTGACAATTACAACTGCTACAACTACTACCCTCTTTATCCAACTATATGAGATCGGCTATGCAGATCATATCTTTTGTTACTCCAGATTCATTGTGCCATTTATATCGAGTTATAACATGGCTTTTGATATCGTTTCGATCCAAGTCTAGGTCTTCCCCTTTCCAATATACTTAGTGACATTAATTCTTTATTTTTACACATTGTATTGGCACATCTAGGGGTCTACTACAAACATGTCCTACCAATTTTAGATGTTCTTCTCTCAGTTTTTTCATCAACCAGAACTACCCTATTTTTTTTACTCTAATACTCATCACTATTAAGAACAAACAAAACAAAAAAAGTTCTACATTAGAAAACCCACCCAGGATGACAATCATCGCGTCTCCATCTCAACTGACCAGCAGCAACATCCAGTGCTAAAACATCACCACCACCTGTTCCTAACAACAGAAATGATGTTCCAAGCTTCCTTTTTTTCTGGAAAGGATAAAACATAAGCACATAGGCATATGCCCATTATCAATTCAGGACTAGATAGACTACATACGCCTGAAATACATCAGTTGCTCGTTAAAAAAATCACCTTTTTCTCAAAGGACAGCCAGGTCATACACTTATAATCCACAGAAAGATGTCCGCCATCGGGGTTACCAAATAGCCTGTCTGTTTTTTCTGATGAAGCAATATCTGTAAACTCAGTCTGCACCTGTCCCTTCACAGTGTCCCATATCTGATACCAACAGAAACTCAATGATTACCCTAATATGAACCGCCCCAACCCTTTTCGCAACATTCAACCCAAAATTAAGTAGCAAATTTACTTTTAAAAACAAGCAAATAATAAGGCACCGCATAATATCACTTCGCAAACCTTTTACCAAAAAACGAATTTCGAAGCAATTAACTCAAAATTGAAACATAATCATTAAGAGAAACAGTACACACACAAACAGGGCACACACATTACACATAATCCCAATACTCAAAAGCTTTAAAAAACACTTGTTAACATAATATTCAAACTAAAGGACCCAAAACATCTTTTCAGCTTTCAAATAAAGAAAAAACAGAGAGAAATGTACCTTAATTCGACCATCTCCGGTGCTAATAGCAAGAAAGTCCAAATTAGGACTAAATGAAGTCAATATATCCCTAATATTGGATGAACCCATGTCTGAAATTTTAAGGAAATCCAAAAGCAAAAAAAAAATCAGACAAAAGCACTATGCATTAATCACGAAGCAAGAGCATGATATATACTTCCCCAACCTGGTAATAACAGTTTTTACGCAGCCCCGAGAAGCTGACGTAAGCAAATACGGTGGCCGGAAAAGAGTCGATTCTGGTCGTAGCCGTTTCTGCAGTCGCGCCACCGCTGTTGGGGTTTAGGAGTTTTAGGAGAGGTTTGAAGTCACTCTTTTTGTTGTGATTTTCCAAAAGTATATGCATGCCCGAATGTATGAGTTAACTACATTTGCCTCCCCAAATGTTTCCCAAATTACCAAATAGACCTTAAAATTGAATATTTTATCAACCAAGCCTTGAATCTATGTAGTACTTCTAGGGATGATCATGAGTTTAGTACCCGACCCAAATTCACAGGGTTTAGACCCATTTGGTCAGGTATGGATCTTAAAAATTTAGACCAATTGGGTCGGGGTTCGGGTATGAGTTTAGATTTTTAGATACGGATCCGGGTCTAAAATACTAAAACCCAAACCAGACATAAACTCAACCCGTAGACCCGTATAAGCCTAACTATATATAATTTTACCCAAATTTCTAAATTACTTTCATATTCTATATGTGTTTTTATTTCAAATTCAACAAATAATATGTATTGTATATTTTGTTATCTTGAAAAATAATTTTAATGCATATTAAACTTCAATTATTTGCATTTAATATAATATATATTTTATTTAGTGAAGAAAATAAAATAGAATATTAGACCCATTTAGAACCCATTTTGGACCCAAGACCCGTTTAGACCCATCGGGTCTGGGTACGAGTCTAAAATTTTCAAACCTTACGGGTCCGGGTCCGGGTCGGGTCTGGGTCTAACTACATTTTCTTAGGATCGGGTTTGAGTCTTATTAGACCCGACCCATGATCATCCCTAGTCCTAAGCCCCAATTTCATTTGGCACGGATTCTGGCTCTGACCGTGCCATTTTATATGGCCTATGACGTTTCTCCGACACTTCTAAACTCGGTTTCTTTCTTCAATTCTTCTACATTCTACCACATTTTGACTCGTGACATTTAATCTTCTACCAATCTTTCATTTGGCCTTCATTAACCTACAATAAGCTCAAAAACAAGATTTAGATGCTCGTAAGAACAAAAATCCACTAGACTCAAAATAGGTTACAAAATGAAGGATTTAGATAACCAAAAATGGTAATCTAACCCCCTTATGATGTAAACATATCTAAACATAGCAATCAACCCACAAAAACATAACAAAAGAGATGTTAAATATCTCAAGAAACACATGCATTTGGCGTCTCATCATAAAAAAATGTGAATATTAGAGTAATTTATTGATAGAAATTACCTAGTGTTACCGGACCGTGTTGGTGGTCTCGCTGTGGTTTTCAAATTGCAGGTGGTCGTTAGCGGTGAGAACGTGGTGGTTCCGACTCTAGTGGCGGCGGTTCGTTAGTGGTGCAGCGTTTGAATGTTCTCAGTAGAGCATTCCTAACTAATTTAGTCATAGAATAGGATGTTTATATGTAATTTGATTGCTTATGCGTATTTTTTTAAAATAAAAGGTGTGGTCCGCTGGAGGAAGAATCACACGGGGATAGAATTCTTCGACGTAGAATATACATGGGGGTGGGGTGATACGTTTTGTACGAGTTCTTGCCAAACTTCATGTCACCGTTTTACAAGTTCAAGAAAGAAGGAAAAGAAAATGGTTCAAAACACAAAAATTCCTTGCATTAACCAATTCACATTATAACTCAGCAACTAGTTTTTTATGAGCCGATAATCTGCTTTCAAGCGGCCGTGTATGACCAGAAGATCAGCTTTCAAACACTGTATCATCTTAGCTGAAAAGGATCCGTCATTATCTTCTCCTCGGTTCCCCACAAACTTCCTAATAAATATGGTTAGCAGCACATGATTAGTGAAAAATACATCTCGGCAAATTAGAGCATGATGGTCGGCAAATGAACCAAAACGTTTAGCAGCAAATTCAGTTTACCATAGAACCATATTCGACTAATAGCAAATTCGGTTTACCATTAAGTTTTGAAAGGTTACCTGGAAATTATGCAATGCAGCCAAACTTCAAGTTGCCTGGAAAAAATGCCGAAGAAATCAGGTCATGAAAAAGCCGAACAAGAAATGAAATCAAAGCGGGTGAGGATATTTACCAGCAGTACTTCAGTTGTTGGCTGGCGAACTTTTTCATTATTGACAAGAATAGTTTCGATATGAGACACCTTAGGCCACTCAGGTCTGCTTCCTCTGATGCAGCTGTCTTCCAAAAGGGGGCAGTAAGAGATGTGGAGTTCCTTCAAACTACTGATGTATGGGAGATTCTTCAGGCGCCTGCACGACTCGAACTTGAGAACTTCAAGGCTACACAGCTTACCCAAGCAGTCTGGGATGTTCTCCTGGTCGAATCCCCATATTGTCAGATTTGTCAAACATGAGAGGCTCTCCAGTTGCATCAGCATGTTCTTCTCTTCTGGCTCCGTGGCCACACAACCTATGATCAGACTCTTCAGATTGTTGGCACTCCCTACAGAAAATTGCTCTAAAGCTGGAAGACCGAATAACTCCAAATCCTCGAGGGATGTAAGTTCTCCCAGCCCTTCGGGTAGATGAGCCAATTTGCCGCAGTGGGAAACTTTAAATCTGCGAAGTGATGTAGGTTCCCCGGCTAATAGTATGTCTGGTATGCCAATCAAACTGGGGCACTGATCAACTTCAAACCTTTCCAAATAAGGGAATGCTGTTGTTGAGGAAGCTGCTGATCCACTCCATTCCTTCAATTTTGACATTCCACATAAACTGAACTCTTTTAGCTTTGCAAAAACAGGTCCAGTGCCACTGGAATCGCCGTAGAAATCAGCTGTGATACTCTGCACATTGTCCATCCCCACAATCTTGAGGATTCTTAGAAATGAAAGGTGTCCCAGAGGTGGGAGTGTCTCACACCAGATGCAATTCTCCAACTCCAGTTTCACCAGATTGGAAAGTAGAACAGAATCAACCTGCATCATCCATGATGGAAATCGCGTCCCTTTGAAGTTTTCAAGAGTTAAATGTTTCAAACTTTGATTTGGTTTCAGCCTGTCCAGCACATCCTCATCAATGCTGTTCTCCCGTCTGGCACTCCAGTTTAGCTTTAAAGTCTCGGTTCCCGGAATCTCCGACAGCCATGCACTGATGCCTTTTGCAGCTTTACTTGCATTCTCAAGGCAATGGATGCTAATAGTTGAGCATCTGTCTGAAAGCTTATGCAACTTGGTGTGGTCAAGTGTGCCTTCTTTGTCCATGTATACCTTCAACGACGCCTTGGCAGACGAGAAGTGAACTAATTCACCGCACTCGGACAGCAATTCATACATCTCATATAAATCCTCAAGTTTTTGGATATAAAGATGCATCATTCTAACCAATAACTTTTTAAAGTTCTTAGGCAACTCTTTTAAATCATGAAGCCTCAAGGTTTGCAAATTGTATAGCAATGAAATTGAATCCGGCAACCTGGCAATGCTAGTCCTTGAGATGTCGAGATACCTGAGACTGATGAGCTTGCCAATTGAATCCGGTAGTTCCTCCAGTGACGCATCCACAACAATCAAGGCACGAAGACCTTGAGCAGAGGTAAGGAAATGTGCCAAACCTTTAGTGTTCTCTAGGCGCAGTGACTGTAATCTCAAGCTCCTATCCTTGAATGATCTTGAATGCTTTTCATCGCAATCAATCAGTGTCAAATGCACATAATCTCCATGGAAGTCCTTTGCATCCCCTTTCACAATTGTTTTGAAACGACTGTTGAAAGGTTCCATAAACAAATCCAGGCCGTGTAAGACATCCGGCACCTTGCAGGACTGCGGATCAAAATCATCATCTTCAGAGGCCTGCAAGAAAGAGCTCCTCATCAAGATATCATAGTACTGCCGTCCTAGAGCTTCCATGGCGGGGCGACTTCTCTTCCGAACATGAAGATATCCTTGAGCCATCCAAAGCTCTATCAGCTCTTCCCTGTGCATCAAATATCCTTTTGGGAAAACTGAGCAATACTGGAAACATCGTTTGAGTGGTAGCGAACTCATGTAATCAAAGCAAAGCTTGGGAATACCACCTCCAGGCAATGAAATTGAAACCTCCAATTTCTTTCTAATGCTTTCCCACTGGCTTTCGTGTGTCATGCGATACAACAGGCTCCCCAGCAGCTTTATGTACAATGGTTGACCATTGCACAGTTTAATCATGGATGCACCGATCTCCACCATTTCTTCAGTTCGGGTTGGTCCTCCCTCGGCAAATGCACTCCGATCTAGCAGTTGCCAACAATAATCATCCTTGACCAACCTCATCTCATACTCAAAAGAGACTTCAATCTTCGAACGGGTGCCAGTAGTTATGAGTACTTTAGAACCTCGAGAGCCCCCGAGTTTGACCAAAAAATCTTTCACCAAACTGAACTTGGTTTGGTTAAGGTCCGCCGCATCAAGAAGCACGAGCAAGAATCTTTTTCCCTTTAGCCTCTTTTGAAGGCTCGCAAATTTCCCCTGATCAGCAACATTGTCGACGCTGGTGCCGGTGAGATTCGCCAACATGCATTTCGCAATCGCATCGGTTTTAAGATCCCCCGGTGCCTGCACCCAAATTCTCTCATCAAAGTAAAACATGACTTCAGGGTTCTTGTAAAGCAGCCGAGCGAGGGCCGTCTTTCCGGTCTCAGCCCATCCTACAAGGGTAAGGATTGACAGATCGGTTTTACTGCATGAAATCAGCAACTGATCTACAATAGTTTCCACCCCTTTTACCTCCTCAACAACCTCTGAAGAGTCCCTCATCGCCTGCGCCGCTGCGCTTCTTCCTCCCCAAGCCCCCTTAGAATCTGGCACCAGTTTTGAACATTGATCTCCTTCCTTCCATGCCTTTCGTAGCGTTGAATTCACCCATCTCAATCGCTTGCTCGTGCTCGACCCACTCGAAGTCATGGATGGCAAGTACTTCAATCGTGGATTCTCCCTAGGCTCCCCAACTTTACCACAATCTACATGGTACTCGCACTCATCAAGGACACCATCCGCCTTTAAAATGGCAGCGTTGACTTTCTCCAGCCATTTTTCCAGCTCCTTTGAAACGTTGATCTCTTTGTCCTCAGCGCCTGAGAGAGTCACTACACCCTTCTTCCCGATTTGAATCAATTCCTTCACCTGGGAAATCACCGAATGTCCGAGGATCGAATCTGTCAAAGCCAGTCGATCTGCTTTACTCATCAACACTTTCATTTGGTCGGTAACTGTTGACCCGCTTCCTGATGCCATTACTTTGGAATCAGTGTGCAAAAGGTGAGAGCCAGAGCAATGGATATATCGTACTCACTCTTTTTTACAGGTTTCACACCCAAAACTTTTGGTTTCTCAACAGATACTCCCATACAACTCTTTTACGTGTCCACGGGTACCAAGATGGTGTAACGTATGTTACCTCCACCTCGTCCCAGAATAAACTTAATAATTTGATTTTTTGAAATCAAACTAAACAAATTCCAGCCATTAAATTTTTTTAATATATACTCCCTCCGTCCCACCATTATTGACATGTTTATTTTTTCAAAATCAAATTTAGAAAACATAAACTCTAAATATGAGCTAATATATTTATAATAAATATATTATGTGAGATATTATTAAATTCGTTTTAGCATATATTTTCTAATATTATTTTTTATGTGAAATTTTTATATGTAATTAGAGTTATTGACAGTCAGTCAAACATGATCATTGAAAACCGTAAAAAAGTAAATATGCCAATAATGGTGGGATGGAGGGAGTATGTAAGATTATTATCATAAGATATGTTTCTAAATTCATCATAGCGTATATTTTCAAACAAAAAATTAGTGGTTAAAAGTTGATGCAGTTGACTCATAAAGTTAAATTAGTAAGTTTATTCAGGGACGGAAGGAGTATATATGTAGAATGTGCATTTCAATATTATTATTGTGCATACAATACTTATGTAATAATCACAATCAAATTATGATAATGCACAATTTTACATAACATAATACGTCTCCCTATAATATGAAATGCACAAAATATTCCTAAAAATATGGTGTTCATGGTACCCAGAGGATAACATATAATTTACCAACATATACTCCAGTATGTCGAATCTCAAAAAAGCTCCGAACGGAATGAACCTAGAGTACGTCTCCTGCGAGACCATCTTATGGTAAGATTAGGGACTAGAGGGAAAATAACTAAAAGGCAAATCTATAAATAAATTCAGCTCAAGGTCTGTTATGTAAGGCGCACAAAAAAGGAGGAACCTTACAGCAATCACACCAAATTAATCCCAAAAATCCCTTCCATATTGAAGGTGCGATGCAAAACACGTCTTCCCCCAAAACTCTTCAAACACAGTCGATTGAACATTTCCTTCTCTACCAAAATCTTTCACAAACACCAAATTCTCCAATTGTTGTTCATCATCAAAATCAAGCGCAATGAATTTGAAGAAAAACGTCGATCGACATCAACAAAACATCAATCAAGTAAGTTACAACTACAATTAGCTATTAGTTTAACATCAATCATCTCAGATTTGTGAATCAAATCAATTTTGAAAGTTGCAGATTCAAACCTCGAATCATGACCGAAGAAGGTGATTTCTAGATTGAAAATCAACAAAACATCAATCAAGTAAGTTACAACTACAATTAGGTATTAGTTTAACATCAATCATCTCATATCTGTGAATCAAATCAATTTTGAAAATTGCATATCCAAACCTCGAATCATGACCGAAGAAAGGTGATTTTTAGATCGAAAATCAATTAACAATCATACAGACAACGTGACTACAAAGTCAAACGCAAAAAATTGAATAGATGATGAACGAATCGTACCCGTTTCAAAAGGTAGGTTGATGATTTATCAAAAATTGATTCTGAGCCTTCAATTTACTGATTTGAAGAGCAGCAACCTGTGTTTGAAAAGCCTATTTTGTATAGCTGATTTCCATACATGTTGTTGAATTGTCTTTGAACAAAGCAACATTCTGTCAATTTGTTGAGAATTTCATTTAAAACGCCTAAGCTCTCACATGTTGGAATTCACGTTTTTAGCAATTATTTTGAAGTTTTAAACAGTGCAGTTCAGACTATTTCACATTATGAAAATAACTACAAGAAACTGAAAATCTGATTTATAGCAGATGATGTTCATGAAATTTGGCATAATGTTTTAACGGCATAGCATGATGGTAAAAATTGGTTGTGCCTGATCAGAATTACAATTTGTAACAAACATGATGTGATATTTCTTCTGACCCGTTTGATGATACAAGTATATGATATGATATTTTAACCATATAACATTATGATGGAACTTCACTGGACATGTTCAACATTACATATTGCAACATCACATAATATTTAATAAGCCTATACATTAGGTAAATAATCTTTTTTCGAATTACAATTCAAAAAATACAACAAATAATGTTGCTTATATAATGTTGGATGTTATAAATTTATAGCATGATGTTTCAATATACACATAAGTAACTGAATTTCTAAATAACAACAAGCTCAGATTCCATAGTATTTTTTTTAAATTTTGGGTTTCAGATATAAGTTTACCAAACTTGTTCGAGATAGATCAAATTGAATCCATTCAAGGAGTACGAGAATATACATGGGAAGAGCTTGAAAAATTATACCGCTCACTTACGACTTCACTTGGATTTGCTTTACAAAAGTCGACACAAAGACACCAAATGCTCAGTTGATAAAAAAAATAGCTTGTTGGGAGTTGATCATTATTTGGAATAATACAGTGATGTTACACTGTTACGTTGTGGTGATTTTTTTGTTTGATGGTTTACAAAAATGTACTGATGAGGATGTTGATTTAAACAGGGTATTCATATGCTTCACTGCACTTGTACATTCACTATTGTTGCATTTGAAAAAACTATTTTGACGTTTCACTTCTATCCATTGATGTTATTATTATTTTGCATGATAATCTACATGTGTAAGACGATACACATCACTTTATGTATATTACTGATGAAAAATACATAAAACATCAAACACTGATAAATCAAAATCGAATTAATTCAATGAATCATCACTTACACAACAAAAACATATAAATTAGCATATAAAAGTGGCAACCTTTAATTTAAAGTTTTATGCCAGCATGTGAAATTGGCAATCGCCATAACTATCAAACGATTAAACATCATTCATCACAAAAGGGTTCAAATGCCTTAACAAATCTCTAACATAAAAAATGGAAAATCCAAATCAACTTAAAACATCAATAACAATCAAGCGTCTCAACACTAACAATCAACCGTCATAACAGAAAAATCAATGTCAAACAATAATACATCCCAAACAATCGAATTCTATTTTCCCTCGACTTATTTTCCTTCGTTGCTTACTTATTCATGAACTTGCCTTCTCTCCTACTAGTTTCGAAGAGGATGACTCTTCTACTCCATCAACACAATGATTAAAGGTCAATTTTCAGTCCTCTGTTCATGGGAACATGTTCGGGAGCATGATTTCTCACATCATTTTTTTAATATCTCCTCAATAACATCGTAGAGCTTTGTCTTGGAAAGTATTCCTGTGAAATAATATAAAACATCACATACAGTAATTAAGTCATCAATATCTGAAATTAAAACATCACAATATCACACATAACATCACTGACAACTACATTGAGAAACATCACATACAGCATTTTAAAAATCAATATCAAAATTTAAAACCATCAGCAATACACACTAAAATATCAAAAGAACAAAACTGAACCTCAATTGTATACTTAAATATAAAAATATCACAAACATCAAACACTAAAATTATAAAATTATACCAACACACATAAAAAATACTTTGAGCTTAAACAGGAAAGATCAAAGATAAAACCTGAAACATCAACAACAGGATCTAAAACATCACATCTAAAATTGCAGCAACAGTGGGCAAGTGTTCTTAGACATCTAAGAAACAACAACAACACAAAAATTAGCACAAATAGTAACAAAATCCTAGGATATCAAACACAATCAAAACAACAAAACTGAACATCATTTGCACACTTAAAACACTACAAACATCAAATGCTGAAATTAAAGCATCACACCAACACAGATAACAGTGTAAACATGAAACATGAAACTAGAAACATCAACAACAGTATCTAAAACATCACATCTGAAAATTAACAAAATTCACAAATCATCCTTCCTTTTCGATTGCAGCAATAGTGGGAAAGCGTTCTTAGACATCTAAGAAATGACAACAACACAAAAAATAACACAAATTATTATAAAACCCTAAGATGTCACACACAATCAAAACTGAACATCAATTGCACACTTAAGCATGAAAACACCACAAACATCAAACACTTAAACTAAAACATCACACCAACACAAATAATAATACTTAAAATCTAAAACATGAAACATCAAATTGGAAACGAGAAACATCAACAACAGTATCTAAAACATTACTGCTGAAAAATAATAAAACTTATAGATCCTCATTCATTCTCGATTGCAGCAGCAGTGATGCAAGTTTTCTTAGATATCTAAGAAACAGCAGCAGCAGCAACACAAAAATTGGCAAATCCGTAAGAACAATTAACTAAACACAAAAGAAATAGAGAAACCCCCAATTATTAACACGGTGAACAACATAAACCCTAGAAAATTACATGAACCAAAAAATTAAACAGAAATAATAAAAAAACAAAATGTGAATAAAAATAGAGCGAAGATATCACCTTCAAAGATAAGGTCCAATTGCGTTAGATCGCAGGAAATCGAAACTAAAACCGGCAAAGTCGCTGGAAAATTCACCAGAAAATTCCAAACAGCTCAACGAACCACTGCGCTCAAGAAAGGAGGAAGAAAAATGGAGAGAATGTGTGGTTAATTGGAAGGAAAGGAGCATGTGTAAAGTTGAGATTTGGAGCTCAAAGAAAATGGAGAGTGAATTTTGTTCAAGCGTCTCCACCATCGTGAAAAGTGAGGGGAAAGTGAGAGAAAAAGTGTTGAGTTTATTATTTATACTTAGATTTAAATGTAAATTAACTTAATTGAACACCTAGCCTCTGAACTTTTAAAACTTCAATTTGAAACCCCATGCTGAATTCTTTACAATTTAATCACTGGTCTCACTGTAAGACCTTCTCGCACAAGACTTTATCATGAACCTCTTCAGGGTCGGGTCTACGGGACAAACAGATTTCCCCCGTAATATTGATTTTCCACGCTAAAAAGAGTAAAATTAGTTTGAGTAAAGTGTGTTAATTTATTTCTAAAATGTGTGTTAATGTGTTAATTAATTAATAACCTTCTAATTATTTCAAAAGTGTTAATTTAATGCTCAAAATTTTGAAAGTGTTAAAATAACTCTGCGGACGTTGACTGTGGAAAATTTGAAGTTGACCATCCGCAAAAGACCAAAATACCTCCTGCTTAGTTTTCTTTACTAAAAATTTAGACGATTTCAAAATAAAAGGTTAGATGAGTACTTTCTACAAAAACATAAGGTTGAATCTGTACATTTTTAAAAATATAGGCTATATTAGTACATGTAAAAAGCATAAGGTTAAATTACTAAACTTAAGAACATTTTTAACTACAAATTTGGCTCAAATTACTGAACTTTGGGTGTTCATTTACCATTGAGAATCTGGTTCTAAATAATTGAAAAAAAATTCAGTTTTTGGCATCAAGTTAGAGTACATACAAAATTTGGATCTAATCTAATTTGGAATATGAATCTGGTTCCTTCCAAGTCTGCTTTCTGATGGCTGGTTTATTTGTTTTTGTGGCTGGGGTGTTTAATCTGCTTGCCGATCGGTCATTTTTTTATTAGGGCATTTTTTTCTTTCAATTTTTGTTTTAGCATGAAAGGGCATTTTGGTCATTTCTACTCGGTCAATGGTCGGAAATGGCTAGTCAATGCTGGAATATAGTTCTTAGGGTTATATTTGCACTTATGTAAAGTATTTTGGGTTGTAATTAGGGTTATACAAGTCCTTAGGGTTATACAATTCCTCGGTATCTCCAGTTTTTTAGGGGTGGATTCGGTATGGTTACCATCACTTTTCACTAATACCACGTAATATACCAACAATGTCGGTATATTATTTTTAAAACCAATACCTTACCAAATCCTTGGCATACCAACGCATCGGTATACACAAATGTTGGTTGGTATCGGTACGGTATGGTATAATACCACCAAATATGAATTATATTGAATTAATTATTTGCTCATAAATAATTAAAATTTTCTATTTTAAAAAATTAAATATTCTCTAATCATAATAAAAATAAAGTAAGATAATATCAAAATAACAATTATACTAAGTAGATAAAGTCTCTTGTTAGTCCGACTATTTATCTACCAATCATGAAAAATGTCATTTCAATAAATTTGAAGGACGCACTACAATTATTTATGCAATACGATACATTATAAAAAAAATCAAAATTATAGGATCGAACCTCGTTTCAATAAATAAAAGCAAAAATCAAATTACACCATTAGCTACATCAAATGTAAAATACCTCCATCTAACGGTTACTCGGTCTAAAACAAGATTCTTTGTAATAAGTAAGTTATAATAAATAAAAGATAATTATGATTTTTTTGTTCAGGTTTAGAATAAAAATGTCAGTTGTAACGAAATCTATTTTAAAAGAATATTTTAAACTTTTACCAATATCCAACACATTGGAACAAAAATATAAATTACATATTTAAATTATTAATTTGATTCTAATATTAGGAAATGATTAAGTCTTATAAGTAAATAAAAACTCGTATCTCGCATAATATTAGTTATATTTTTAATAAATAAATATGTGATACGGTACGGTAATACCATGCACGGTATTACTATATTATCATATGATAATATTTTCTCAATGTCATTACCATACCATAAAAAATGTGTGGTGCGGTTCTACCATACCACATCATCTATTACCAACATGTTCAGTTGGTAGATTAGTTGGTTTGGTATTTTGCCACAAAATGTCAGTCCTATTTCTTTTTTCGTAATTAGGAGCAGTATTATAAATACATCACTTTAGAAAGTCTGGTTAAACAATGATAATCCTTTATTTTCTTACTCACGTATAATTATTTATTTTTATATATAACATTATTTTATTTAATAATCCCTTATTGTCTTGTTATAAACAATGATCATTTTTAATATTTATAATTACTTATTCAATCACAAATACATAGTTTCATCTTAACATAAGTTAACTTTAATAATTCAGTAATTTATCGTGTAATTAATTCTTCTATAAATTATGAGCACTTATTTATTTTTATGTCTTAATATATTCAATCTAATTGCTTAACTATATATAGCTATAAAACTCAACCCATTCAACGGTAAATTAATATTAATTTTTTTTATACTCATATAATGAGTATAAATACGTTATAGGGATTAATTTAGTTTAGAGGAAGTCTCAAGAAAAGAGATCTATCCATAAGTTTATAGATAGACCACTTAATGTTTTATTTCAAAATTTGTAATTTTGAAAAATAATAATTAAATATTTCATTTTATAAGTTAAAGCAAGTAATATTATGTATTTGGATGTGAAAATATAAAAAAAGAGTACATTTTAGAAGTTTAAAATTTAGTATATATGTGAGTTAACAAATACAGTGTATAAGTGAAAAAATGCAGTGGATTGTCTATAACATTTAGTAGAACATCTCCTCATTAGTTTATTAGATACAATTCACTAATAACTGATTAAACCAAGTCAATTTAAATGTTATTTTTGTCTGAAAATAAAATAAGCAGCCAATCACTTACATCCAAGGTGCATTTATAGTTGTTACCATTTTTTAAAAATAATAACGAAAAGTTAACAATAAAAAGTTGAAAATTTTAAAAATAATGAAAAGAATAATAATAACGAAAAGTTAATAATTGAAAATTTTTAAATGAAAAATAAAATAACTAACCAACATGTAATTTTAGCTTATAAAAATAATTTTGAATTGATTATAAATTAATAATATATATTGTTCTTTCATTTAACACTAAATTCAAAATATACACTTAAAGTAATTTTATCTAATTATGCCCAACCACTTGGGCTAGTTCAAGTGGCTAGAGCTAAGTGCATGCTCGGATGCAACCAAGATTCAATCCCCACGTGTTGGAATTATTATGAGTTAATTTTTTTAAAGATCTTATTAAGCCTATTACATATTTTAAATTTATTAAATTCAATTTCTTATGTGTTATCGTAATATTAAATGACAAACTTTTGCGAAAGACCATTTTTTCATAGGTTTATGGAAGGAAAGATGGGGTTTAATTAAATTAGTAAAAGGTAAAAGTTCTTAGTTGCAATATTAAAAATTTATTATGTAACGTGTAATAATTATAAATTTTATAACCCGATTCATGCAACCTAAATTTTTTATCTTCATTTCTTCTAGTTTGCACTTTAAACCTTGGTATTTCCGTGACTTATGGAAAGACCGTCTTTCAAGAGATGGACTCATATTAAATAACCTATCGATAAAATAATAATGTATTTAATTATTTATATTTGTAATGTTATTGACAACTTAATATCATCAAGTTAAAATTTTGAAGAGTAAAAACTATAGTATACTCCATATTCAGGACAGTAAAAGAATTGGACCGTAAAAATTTGGGCAGTAAAAAATTTGAGTATACATTATTCAACCATATCTGGGTCTTGTTTTGTTTGGGTTAACATTAATTTGCATATTTTAAAATTTAGGTTAACATCGGTTCGATTCCTTTCAAATTTGGTATTGGTAAATTGGGTATGATCGGGTATCTTCCGGGTACGGACCCTTCTCGGGTGCGGATAATTTTCTGGTTCGGATTCAGGTCGGGTTCGGGTTTAGGTGTTGTTCGAGTTTGAGTCCCATTGGGTCTAGAAATTTTAATTCGAGTTTGATTCAATTGGATGATTTCAATTCCGGGTCAGTTATCGATTCTTACTGTTCTGGTGTTGATTTGAGTTTGGATCAGTTATTTATTATCAGGTATTCGGGTTCAGTTTTATTTTTTCCAGGTATAGTATTGACTCCTACATGGCTACAAAAGTGCCTTTGAGACAATCGTGATATTACACTAGTAGAGAATGTTTGATTAAATGCAACAATCAAAGACAATTTTTAAGGAACCGCCTTTGATTGGGAACCTCCCACCCAAGTCACCCCAAAAAATTTGAAGGCACTTTTTTTATTGATTAAAGATTGTTCTTCAAGAACCACTTTAATGGGCATCTATTAAAGGCGGTTCTATTGAAAAACCGCCTTTAATGAGGTGTATTTAATGGCCAAGTATATAAAGCAGCTGCTAGGGTTTCTTCTTTCACTTCATTTTTTGGCTAAGGCATAAACTACTGTCATATTGCTCTCTCTCCCTTAGCTTTTAATTCTTCCCCACAAATTAAACTATAAGACTTCCTCCACCATTCACCCTCCACCGCCGTCACACTCCTGCCTCTGACCCCCTCCCTCTCCCTCTCCCACTCAACGTCGACGATATCCTCCCTCTGTCACGCCACTCCCTCTCCCTACCCAGAAGTAGTGTCGGCGTCACTCTCCTCCCCCCTCCTTCCACCGAGACGCGTAGCCCTCCTCTGTCGGGCCGCGTCGCCTCTACTCTCAACGTCTCCTCTGCCTTCGCTCGCAGCATTGCCTCCGCCAGCAGCTCGCCTCTGCCTCCACCTCCATCTTCGCCTCAGTTCTTAGCATTGCTACTGCCGTGAGCCGGGTTTACAAATCTGTAAAAAAATATTTTTGTATATGTTTGTTATGTTTAGATCTATTATGTTTATTGTTAATTAGATATGTGTTACCATTTTCTTGTTAATTAGATCGTTTTCTCTTGTTTAGATATGTTTGTCAGATCAGGTTCTCTTTTTTGTCAGATCAATTCTTTTGCTTGTTGCTAGAAATTTAGGTTTCTGGCAGCCTTTTTTTTGGACCCCGAAAATAGGTTCCGAATTCAAAACCTATTTCAGATCCTAATGGAAGGCGATTTTTGTACCGCCTTTGATTCAATCGATCAAAGGAAGGACCAGAGAAAGTACTTAAAAGTGACTTTTCTGCTTTAATAAAATCGTCTTTAATAGACCTTCTCTCCACCCGTGTTAATGGAGCTGAAATTTATAAATTGTTAAACTTCTTTACGAGATAAGTGATAAAATAACAAAACTTCCCTTGCTTGTTAGTGTATTGAGGGGTCAACGCACCTTGTCTCCCATATAGGGCAGCTCAATGAGATTTCCAAGCATGAAAACCCTCTCAACTTGGGTAGCTAGAAATAGAGCCATGGTTGTGACACGTTTAGCATCAGAATGAGCCAGTTTCAATCTCCACTTCCCAGATTCAGTTAAACAGAAAAGGAAAAGATGTCAGTTCCTAACCAAGGTTTGAATCTTCTGATAGAGAACCTGAAGCAACTAGCCTTGCACAACCCTCATCTGATTGCTGATGTAAAGGAGAACATAGAGAAACTTGAACTTGAACTGGAATTCCTCCAGAGCATGATGAAAGACTTTTCGAAGTCCGATCACGGGAGCTCCTACTTGATGCAAACCCTCAAGGAAATCAGCCTAGTTATAGATGAAGCTGAGGATGCTGTCGATGGTTACATTGTTTTGGCCGCCGCCCAAAAGTCGAGGAGTTGGGTGTCCAGAAATCTTCATCCCAAAGAGCTTCGGGATGCCGGGAAAAAGATCGGAAGCATGGCGGAGAGAGTTAAGCAGATTAACGAGGAGAAGATTAGGACAGCGACTGAGGTACTGCAGTTTCAATCTATAACCCAGGTTAACAGATTTGCTGGAATGTCTACTGAGGTACGCATCTATCCTACATGCTGAGCACAAAATATTTTTTATTCTGCCCCTTTTGTGCTGGTTGATTCGATGAAAAAACTCAAAACGAAGTCAGATCTATTCCACCCGACACAAAACATGATCCTATTATCGACACAATTATATAATATCGGTCTGCAGTCCTATGTTTTCCTTCTTGTGTAGCACACTTTTGATCTGTGATACATGTTGAATTTCAATCTGCTGCAGTGGTTTGAGATTCAGATCATGGAATCCTGGTCAACGGTGTATATAAAACTAGAGTAATAGATGCGTAACTTAAGTGTAAAGGTTACTTTGGATCTGTTTGCCAGAACTTTTTAGCTGTTGTGTTTAAAGCACTTTTTAGTGTTTGGTAAACTGCTAAAAAACAGCTTATTTTGAAAGCAGAAACTATTTTTGGGGGAAAAGCAGAAGCTGGTCTCCCCATGCTTTCAAAATAAGTCAGCTTTGCTTATAAGCACAACTCTACCAAACAGACTCTTAATCTTCTCACTCTTTTTCAAAGTCAAAAGTGTGTACTTTAATAGCAAGTTAAATTTCATTGATATAAAAATTAGAAAAATAATAAGCAATAATCTTGTTAAATTCACCGCAACATGTATTTTCTTAATATCAAATTTTTTGTAGCTTTTAATTATATATAATTGAAGATATTAATGGGCAAACTTATAGTATTTTTTACTTAAAGAGTCAAAATGGAAAGTGTTAGTGTCTCACTAGGTGGTTAACAGAGTCACGACTCAATATGACTATGTTTGACAGATTTATGCTTATAAACAAATCTGGCTTATTTTGAAAGCATGGGGAGACTAGCTTCTGTTTTTTCACCAAAAATAGCAACCGCTTTCAATATAATCTGTTTTTTTAATTTTACCAAACACTAAAAAGTGATGTACATATAAGCATAGCAACTTAAAAGTTCCGCCAAACAGAGCCGGTATGAGATCATGGGTGACCCCTACATAGAACCATAGTGTCCCACATCGATGGTTGACAGAGTTACGACTCAATAAATAAGATCATGGTGACCCCTACATAAAACTAATTGGTTAGTGTCCCACATCGGTGGTTGACAGAGTTACGACTCAATATATAAGATCATGGGTGACCCCTACATAAAACCAATTGGTTAGTGTCCCACATCGGTGGTTGACAGTATAACACCTCAATATATAAGATCATGTGTGACCCCTACATAAAACCAATTGGTTAGTGTCCCACATCGGTAGTTGACAGAGTTACGAATTAATATATAAGATCATGAGTTAGAATTTTTAAGTTACAAAATAAATGATTGTTTCATGGAATCAAGGGAAGATTGATTTTCCTAAGTTAAGTGGTTAGTTAAATGAATAGTCTCCAAATAAAGTTTGTATATTTCCCCATTATTTACCTTTCTGTTGTGCGGTGTTGCATTCAGATCTCTAGGCATGGCCTTACCAGAGGTGAAGCATTTCACAGAAGCTTCTGTTGCAATCTCAAGAATATTTCACAGGATTGACAGAACTCCACAAATTGATGGCGACGACACAAAAGGAATTCAGCTGGACAAGAGCATCCGAGGCGAGCTTGAGTTTCAACATGTCCACTTCACTTATCCTTCACGGCCCGACTCAGTCGTGCTCAAGGATTTCAGCCTCAAGATCGATGCTGGAAAAACCGTGGCCCTTGTAGGCGCCAGTGGAAGTGGAAAATCCACCGCCATTGCCTTGGTTCAGAGATTTTATGATCCAGACAGTGGAGCAGTGTGCGTTGATGGTGTTGATATCAGAAATTTGCAGCTGAAGTGGCTGAGATCACAGATGGGGTTAGTGAGTCAAGAGTACGCGCTTTTTGGGACGTCGATAAGGGAAAATGTCGTGTTTGCGAAGCATGATGCAACGATGGATGAAGTGGTGGCTGCTGCAATGGCAGCTAATGCTCATGATTTCATCAGGAGCCTCCCAGATGGATATGAAACTAAGGTGAGTATGTGTGTGTCGAATAATATTGATGAATTTGCATCTGTTTTGATGGAATTAATATGCATGGCGAGATATGATCCATATAATCGAACAGATGCAGTAGAATGAAGCTGTTTTCATTTATTTTTTTGGGCTACTATAGGTTGGTGAGCGAGGGGCGCTGCTCTCAGGAGGACAGAAGCAGAGAATCGCCATTGCGCGGGCCATTATAAGAAATCCTGTGATTCTCCTACTTGATGAGCGACAAGCGCGCTCGATTCTGAATCAGAAAAACTGGTGCAGAATGCCCTAGACCAAGCCTCCATGGGAAGAACAACACTGGTAAAACCATGTCTAGCTAATTTTTGAGTTTATTTTAGAAAATATAGACATGATACAATTGGAAATGTAGAAAAAAGATCATAAGTTTACAACCTGACATAGATCTAAGGCTCTCTTTAGTTCAGTTTAACTGCACTTCAGTTCAATCAGTCTAGTTCAGTTTATTTGATGAAATTTTACTTGATTTTAATTCATATTAGTTCAATTCAGACTAGACAAAAACCAAACATGGCTTAACAGAGTTTTGATCCGTCAGGTGGTAGCGCACAAGCTTTCAACAGTTAGAAACGCGGATATAATTGCAGTAATGAGTGGCGGAAATGTAGTCGAAATGGGATCACACAATGAGCTGATCGACAAGAATGGACATTATGCTAGAATGGCGAAATTCCATCGCCAATTTAGCGCTCTGGATACTTCAGAAGCTCTCATCTCTTCAGTCACAAGAAGCAGTAATGGCAGGAGAAGTGCAGCAACAAGTCCTGCCATTTTTGGCAACTCACCTTTGCCATTGGCAACTGATCATAGTACTCCTCATCTTCCTTCCCCTTCATTTACGCGGTTACTCGCAGTAAACTCGCCCGAGTGGAAACGGTGCCTGATTGGAAGCCTCTCAGCAATGGTTTTTGGAGCAGTTCAGCCTGTCCATGCACTAACTATAGGTGGCATGATCTCAGCATTCTTCTCACCTTGCCACGATGAAATGCGCACGAATATAGACCTATACCATGATTTTCAGCATACTTTGCCTAGTCTCCATTGTGGTGAACCTCTGTCAGCATTATAATTTCGCTTACATGGGCGAGCACCTGACGAAAAGGATCAGACTTCGAATGCTCGATAAGTTTCTGACATTTGAACCGGCTTGGTTTGATAAAGAAGAGAATTCGAGTGGGGTGTCATGCTCAAGATTGAGCAATGAAGCCTCTTGTGAAATCCCTCGTTGATAGGCTTTCTTTGTTGGTTCAGACAACTTCAGCTGTGATCATAGCAATGGTAATGGGGCTTGTTGTCGCTTGGAAACTCGCGCTTGTCATGATCGCTGTCCAGCCTCTCACAATCCTATGTTTCTACACCCGAAAGGTGTTACTCTCCACCATTACATCTAAGTTCGTGAAGGCTCAACACGATAGCACTCAGATAGCGGTAGAGGCTGTATATAATCACAGGATCGTGACTTCGTATGGATGCATACGTAGAGTTCTTCAAATCTTCGATGAATCTCAGGATAAGGCAAGGAAAGAGGCAAGAAAGAAGTCTTTACTTGCTGGAGTGGGGATTGGTTCAGCTCAATGCCTGACTTTCATGAGTCGGGCTCTTGATTTTTGGTATGGCGGGAGACTAGTAAATGATGGGAGAAAATAACTGTTCTGGTGCTACAGTAGGTGAGCATGGATGCAAAGGGGAGGACTCAGCATCTTTTAATTTATTTTTTTCACATGCAGAGGACGCATTTGTGTAATGCGTCTTCTCCTTTTCCTGTTTCTCTTCTTTTCTTCTCTTTGTCCGGTCTTTTTTAAAAGTTAAATTACTGAAATACCTTGTATATTGTATGCAATATATTGGAAAATTTAATTTTGTTAGTCATAAAAAAGAATTAGTTTAATACAAAATACCCACCATTAATCTAATTCATAAACAATTTTAACATTCTTGAATTTTTTTTAGAAAACTAAAAATAATTTTGGAAAGCTACTATTAATTATAAATAATATATTTATTAATATATGAAATATATATTCATAATTGTATAAATAAATTTTGGCAAAATCTTGGGAAATACGGTCTTTCCATAAACTTATGGAAAGACGGGGTTTAATTATAATAATAAAAGGTAAAAGATTTTTGTTGCAATATTAAAGTTTTATTATGCAACGTGTGGTAGTTATAAATTTTATAACTCGGTTCATACAACGTGTGGTAGTTAAACAACGTGTGGTAGTTAAACTTTGGTCTTTCCATGGATTATGGAAAAACCGTCTTTCAAGAGACGCACTCATTTTATTCATTTAATTATATTATATTGATTTAAAAATATTTAAATCTATATTTAAAATTATAATCTAAATATCAATAATATTATACAAACATAAAAGTAAAATTTAATTTACATTAAATTTAATTAAAGTGATTTATTATTTCCTAATTTTAATTCAGTATATATCTAAGTATTATTTATTTATAAAAAGTGATAGTTAAATTTTAAGTGAACTTTGCGTTTCTAATTATTAAATCTGAATTTCATTTAAAATAAATGAAATAAAACAATATTTTATATATAATTATTATTAAATTAAATAATTTCTTTCGATGTTAACGGATGCTCTTGCATTGGAGTGTAAAATTTTAAAAAAACTTCTCAATAAAGCCTCCCATATCCATGTCATTTTGACACTTAATAAAATGTTGACAAATATCTCCTACTTTTACTCACGATCCCCTTAGCATTGGCATTCGGATACGAGAGAAAGGAATCATACATAATTATGATAAAACGTGATTGAATGATTTCTCTATATTACGTGTCAATCTACGTTTATCCTCCAAATTCATATCCATTCTCCTAGTTGTTTAGTATGGTTGGGACTCTAAATTCATTTCAAACTAATCCCTTTCCACTTCCCAAAATACGTAGAGAATAAATTTGTACATGATATGTTCATATCCTTTTACACTGGTGGGACTGAAAATACCTAATTAGTAGTCTTTTTAAGCTGTAATTTGTGCATAATGTTTTGGCAATTTGCATGATAGTAGCAATCAGGGGATTTTTCTTGTAGGAAGATAGAACCTTATCTATAGAACTAGGACAAATATGTTACTAATCATATAGAAAGTCCAAAAATGATTATTAATGGGATGCATGACACATTGAGGCAACGCTTTAATGTAACCCATTTGTGGGATCAAAAGAAGCCATGATGCTAAGATAAATAAGCTTGAGTAGGATGTCTGAACCTCTTCAAGAGGCAAGAAAAACTTGAAATATGGCAAGATTCTTGATCATGAGTGTTGGCAGCAGGGCAAGTGATGAGGGATTAGGGTTCCCTTCCATCCTTGGCATGGTTTTCATGTCTCTCTCAATCTTTTCCCTTGTCATCTTTGCTTGTGGAGAGCAAAGTGGTGGATCCTCCCATGTTGGTGGTTTTGCCAGTGTTGCTT
>JAULKM010000001.1:1027169-1046108 GCA_032355605.1 Rubia tinctorum
TCCTTTTTTTCCCACCAGCCATATCAAAACGACGTCGTTTTGATAAGTTAGAAAAAAAAGACAAACTAAAATCAGCTTCTTCGTTTGCCTTCGCAACGGCGACTTTGCAGCCGGAATCCGCTGCCTGCAAAAGTGCGAAGGGGTGGCGGAAACCATGGATTCCGACGGCCCTTAGCCCTAATTTTCGGGCCTCCGGATCCTAGGGGTGGCGCCAGCACCCCCTCGCCACCCCCTGATTCCACCACTGTATCTATTAAATACAATTCTTGGGAACCAAGCAATTTATCCTCTATTTTTTGGTAGGTATAATTTTGGAAAATACTATCTTTCCATAAACTTATGAAAATACGGGGTTAATTAAAATAATATAAGGTAAAATGTTTTAGTTGCAATATTAAAAATTTATTATGCAACGTGTAGTATTTATAAACTTTATAACCCTATTCATGCAACCCAAAAATTTCATTTTCATTTCTCCTAATTTGCACTTTAAACCTTGGTCTTTCCGTAACGTATGGAAGACCGTCTTTCAAGAGACGAACTCTTTTTGGTAATTTAAAATAGATACTTATATTATCATTAGTAATAGGTGCAAGAGTGAATTTTAAATTGTATAAATAAAATCACAACTATAACTATACACAAAGTTTTGTTTTACATAGACTAATTGTTAAACAGAGTCATTTTATAATTGATGTAACAAATTGGATGATTTGGACGAAATCGGGAAAAACATGGAGGCTATTCCGAGCTCCGACACTCAACGACAGAACTAGGGGGGTCGACTTTCATGGTGCTTAAAGTATAGTTAGTAGGTGATTCAACTACAACTTGTAAGTGCTTCAACAATAGCTTGTAAGTGCTTCAAATACAACATTTGTAATTGCTATGATAATAACTTGGTGCTTAAAACACAACTTGTGGGTGCTTCAATATAACACGTAAGTAATTTTTTTTATAACTTATATGTGCTACTAAAGCAACTTGGTTCTTATAGTATAACTTATAGGTGCTTCAACCATCACTTATAAGTTCTTCTAATGTAACTTATAGGTGCATTAACCATCGTTTATAAGTGATTCAAATGTAATATATAGGTGATTCTTTTTATAATTTGAATGTGCTACGTAAAAAAATTGGTGCTTAGAGTACAGCTAATAGGTGGTTCAACTATCACTTGTATGTGCTTCAACCATCACTTGTATGTGTTTCAACCATCACTTGTATGTGCTTCAAGTGTAACCTGTAGGTGCTTCTTTTATAACATGTGCATTCTAAAAAAATAACTTGGTGCTTAGAGTACAACTCATAGGTGTTTCAATCAATGCTTGTAAGTGCTTCAAATATAACTAGTATGCGCTTCTTTTATAACGTTATATGTGTTATGAAAATAACTTGATGGTTAAAGTACAATTCATAGTTTTAATACAAATAAGGTGAAAATATAAAAGAATAAAAATAAAATAAAAAATGAAAATAGATGCATGAAAAGTGAATATAAAACAAAAAAGGAAAGAAAGAAAAAAAAAGTAAAAAACTTGGACGAAAAATAAGGAAGAAAGAAAAGAGTACAGATGTAGGCGTACTGTACCATTGGAATATATGTAAATATTAACCATTAATCAAATTATTTTTATGGTTCAGATTTGTTCTCACATAAATGAGTGTTCTCACATTAATAGGGTGTTCTCATCTGAACTCACCCTTATATATATGTATGTATATAACACTTGTTTTTAGTTCAGTTCAATTGAAATTAGTTCAGTTCAATTCAAATCAGTTACGATAAACTCTAAGAGATCAGTTACTATAAACTCTAAGGAACCATGCCTATTATATGAGTAATGAATTTTGAAATGAAATAAAAGTACTCTCTGTCCCAATTCAAATCGCAATTTAACTATTCATTTAGTTAAAATTTCTTAACTTTGACCCCAAAATTGAATAGATGTATAAATATTATTGTATGATACCTTGTTAGATTCGTTATGACATGTATTTTTCAGAATATCAACTTTTTACAAGTTTTAATTATCCTTAATAAAAAATATTAAGGATCAAACATTTCTTGAGTCAACTGGTGAAAGTCAAAGTGTGTAATTTAAATTGGGACAAGAGGGAGTACATCTTTGAAAGGGTGAGTGTATATATTAGCTTTTCCAATTTTCCTATACTGAAGGGTCGTATATATTAGCGCCACGTAACCAAAAATTAGTCAACCTTAATAACGTGAAGTAGCTAATAGTGCGGGATTTTCTGCAGATTTGACTGATTAAAAATTATGTCAATACATGCTGAGCTAGCAGAGATAATAACTATTTAATTAAATTATTAAAATAATCAATTTATTGATCTGCTGGCCTGTATTCATTTTACCTAGATGTGAACTGATTATTTTTCTTCTTGAAATCTAGATGTCAACTGAATTTAAAACTAAATAAATTGAAAAGTGGGTCTCTTGACAGACGGATTGTCCATAAGTTTATGGACAGTTCACATATTTCTTACGTAAAACACTGGATTCGTTAAATTACACAAAGAATTTAGAAATTTAGAAATATTTTTTATATTATTTTTTTATATTTTTACGTTTAAATACACATTATTACTCATTTTAAATTTTAAAATAAAATATTTACATTTTATTTAAAAATTACAACATTTAAGGTAAAAAGTACAATGGACTGTTCATAAGTTTATATAAAAACCGCATTTCCTGAGACTTTCTCTAAATTGACTAATAGTAATAATTTAACAAAATAAAATTTTATTGAATAAAACTAAGGCAAAGTATTGGGAAAAACCATTCTTCCATGGGCTTATGGAAAGACGGAGTTTAATTAGAATAATAGAAAAGTAAAAAAATTTAGTTGTAATACTAAAAATTTATTATGCAAAATGCAGTAGTTATAAGTTTATGATCCGATCAATACAACCTGAAAAAATTATCTTGATTTCTTCTAATTTACAGTTTAAACCTTGATCTTTCCATAATTTATGGAAAGGCCGTTTTTCAGAAGACAAACTCTAAAACTAAACTAAAATTAGGTAAAACTAATGGATTTAATTGAGTGAATTAAATAAAGTAAACTGAACTGAACTGAACTAAATTATATTAAGTTGAATTACGGTTAAATTGAAAACAAATGTTTTCCCTTTTTTGAAAGACTACACACAAACAACCAAATTACATACATCCTAATCTAGGACTAAACTAAGACTAGGACTAAATTAAAAGGCACCACCAAAATGCTGCACCACCAACGAACTGCCACTACCATGATCTCACATCAACGGCCAGGAATAACCTACACAATCCCATAATGTTGGCTAATCTCTATCAAGAAATTACTCTAATATTCACAATTCATGACTAATTTGTGGTTTGAACTCTGGACATCTCTATTATAAAGAATGTGGATTATCACTAAATCATACCGAAAACAAGGACTTAGTTATAATAATTTATTAATAGTGATGCTTATCCGATTTGCGCCTATATAAATGGCCTAATCAATCTACATAATTCTCAGACATTAAGAGATCAACAATTATTTCATCCAAAATGAATATGAAGTTCTCAACTATTGCTCTTCTCATGCTCTTCACCGTTTTTGTTCTCAATCCAGCAGGTACATTTAGTCAATAATTATGATTAGCATTGCTTTTAGCTTAATACTTATCCGCACCCCATGATTAATGTTCTTCTTGTTTCTCTTTGTATAGTTTAATTTGTTAGATTTTATTTCAGATCAGCATGATGAAATCTAGCTGTTTTCATTATAATTAATTTTAATTCAATTCAGATTAGACGAAATAACGTATCAAAATTAGACCATTTTTAGTTAATTACTCTCTGTTTCACTATGTTCACTATGTTTGACACATTTTCCATGTTCACATGTTTTCCTAAATTTGTCACATTTCCTTTTATGGTAAAAAGTGAATCATTTTCAACAACTCATTCAACTTTCTACACTTTTCCATTCAATTCTCTTCACACATTCAAACTTGTAAAAAAAACAGTACCTAAAGCTGGAAATGATTTATATAGTGAGATATTGACAAATTCCAGACGTTTTTCTGATTCATGATTATACTATGGTTATTTTCTTTTCAATTTACGTGTAATTCAATTAAGTTCAGTAAAGTTTTGAAACGATACTTTTCAGTTTGATTTTGGCCTATTGTTTTCATTTTTGACCGTGTTTAGTTATAGTATTTCACTTCAGTTCGGTTCGGTTTAGTTCAGTAAGAAATCAGACCGGGAGAACAGAGGCGAATTTCTTACCATTTACTACGTTGTTGCAGACACATGCGTGCAGGTTGTGGAGGCTGGGTTTGGGTGCCCTTTTAACTCTTATCAGTGCAATGATCATTGTAAAGGGTTGCGTGGTAGAAAGGGCGGCTATTGCGGTGGAAACTGGTTTAAAACAACTTGCATCTGTGTCCTAAAATGAAGAAATTAAACAAGAGGATCGAAGTTTGCATTTTCAAGCTTTTCTACGTAGCAGAATAATTAAGATCGATAGCCAAAAGTGTTAAGGATTTGTTTCCTTAATATTGTTTTGGTTTCCTAAGCTTTGTTTGTTTGTCGGTTTGATTATTGTGTGTAAAACTTAAGTACGCTATGCCTACGGCTAGAGTCTGCGTGACATGAATAATATTATTTGGTTTGTGGTGTGATCAGTTGACTTTGTTTTCTTTACTTCTTTAGAACTTATCTGATATGATATGATCTGATATGATATGATCTGATCTGAATTGATTTGAATCGAACTGAACTAAAAACAAGTGTGTTGAAAAATAATAATAAAATAAAAACTAAATTTTGCCGAACTAAAATTTTGCTGATCTAATATAATCTGATCTGAACTGAACTGAAATGCATATAAGTTCTAGAGAATAGGGACTTAGAATCGTTTTCTTTTTCTATGATAATACTAATAATAGAGGAAGAATGAGAAAGATGATATCACCTGGATCTGATGCACTAATCATCAATCCATTAAAAATGAAACAAGCAACTGTAAAAGATTGCATGTTGTAGAGAATAAGATTCGGTTCATAAATTTCATCTGAAATTTGGAGTATGTATTTATTGAAGAGTCCGTCTCTTGAAATACGGTCTTTCCATAAATCATGAAAATACCAAGGTTTTAAAGTGTAAATTAGAAGAAATTAAGATAAAATTTTCGGGTTGTATGAACCGGATTATGAAATTTATAACAACTACACGTTGCATAATAAAACTTTAATATTGCAATAAAGACCTTTTACCTTTTATTATTATAATTAAATCCCGTCTTTCCATAAGCATATGGAAATACCGTTTTTTTCCAAAACTTTGCCTTTATTTGATTAGTATATTTGATAAAAAATAATTTGAAGTTTGAAACTGGAAGTTCATCAATGGTCAAGGATCCCAAGTCATTGGATTCCTCTATTGAACACACCACATAATTAAATTTTATTTTTTACTTTTGGATTAGTTAGAAAAAGAAATTCCTACACCACAAGACATATTTGGGACTTGATTCCTTTATTTTTATCATTTAAAGATTTTTATTTAAGGTGCATAGTTTTTCTCCATATTATTTGCAATCATTTTAGTTGAGTAAAATTTATATTGATACTATTTAAGTCTTGTTATCTTAAGTTTATCTGAATTCAAGTGAAATAAATATAAATATAAATATAATATTTATTTATTATTTTTACTATTCTCTCCGTTCTAGCTGAATTTCCACACTTTCCTTTTCTGTCTGTGCCAGACAAATATGCACACTTTCCCTTTTAAGAAAAAAATCCACATTATAAAAGACATGATTACCCTTTGAAACATGAATTTTTATCAATATGCCATGGCCATCCCCACCACTCCCTTAAAGCCTAATACTTCTTGCTCATTCAATCCATTCCTCCCCTTCTCTCTCCACCTTTCGCCTCAGCCACCACTAGTAGCACCTCTGCCACCGCTGATTACATCACCACTCCTTTTGTCTCCTCCACTCCCCTCAAATCTGCCTTCCTCCTTCTTCTAGATCCGACATATAAACTACTCATTCCGTCTCCATCACTACAAAAAAAATTCTAGTTGTGATGATTTTTTGGATCATTAGTGATACTCAAAGGCGTTGCTAAAATTATTGGTGATGCCTTGTGAAATGCATCTATTCATCGTGTCACTAAAATATTACAACACATTGAAATATCCTTATATTTATTGTGACACTTAAGATGCAGTTAGAAGTGTCATTAAATTTATGTCATGAATTGATGTAGTAATTCAGTTTAGTGACATGTGCACTTGTCACAAATATTTAGAGACACTTGAAGGTGAAGCAAATATTGTAAAATTTCCTTACATGTCTCAAAATATGCGTCACTGCTGGACTCTTTTTTTGTAGTGCATCCACGTGTATTTCCCGATGAGAGAGTCGCACAGGTTGCAGGGATTGTGGGGAAGTTGGAGATGGGGTTATGGGCTAGGCGGAGCTGGGCTAGGCTTGAAGGTGGAGGCAGGACTGATGGGAGAAGAAAAGATTTGGCAAGTTGAGAAGACAAGGACAATTTAGTCATTTCACATCACTGATATTTAAACTTTAGGTTTCTCTTTCTCCAAATTCACCTGGAAATATATATAAGTTTAAGTTTAATTTAATAATAAATCAACTCAAAAGGACATGCCCTTAGACCATATTTATTCTAATTTAACTACGATTCAGCTTAATAAAACCTTCATTAATTTTTGAAATATGAATTAACAGTCTCACTGTCATTATTTTCATTGTATTCATTTTTAGTTCCCTTCAAATTAATTTAATTCAGAAAAATTAAGTTGAAGGAATCATAATTTTATTAGTCATATAATGACAGGGATGCAAATATACATGTTAGCATTTTGACAACCAGGGAGTTTTATAAGTCCACCATTTCCCATACTGAAGGGTTGTGTATATTAGCGTTTAGGTAAGCAATATAATTAGTCAACCTTAATAACGTGAAGTAGCTAATAATTAGTCAACCGTTGACTGATTAAAAATATCAATACATGATGAACTAGCAGTAATAGTAATTGATATTTAATTAAATTCTTAGAATAATCAAATTCTACACCTCAATTATTGATTTTCCGGCCTTTATTTTTTTAAATGAAGTAAATCAAACAAGTTATAAATTTAACTGAGTGAATTTAACTGAATTATTTTAAGAATCAATCTCTTGAAAGACGATTATGGAAAGATCAAGGTTTAAATTGCAAATTACAAAAAATAAGATAAAATTTTTGGGTTGGATTAATTGGGTCATGAAAAGTATTCCAATTAAGTTGAAAAGAATGGATATTATTTTTATTTTTAAAATCATTCAAAAATATTGGAAAAAACGCCTAGCAACGATTATAATAAGTAAAATTGACATCCAACCTAACTAGTTTCTAGCAATAACTAACATATTGTAAGGATATTGGAAATACATGTCAATCACACTGATTGTATTTAATATTACAGATTAGAAATCCAATAAAATTGTAACATCGCCATCATGGATATTAAATCGCTTCCCGTGAAAACCATGACCACTTGGTAAAGATGAGTGTATCACGCACCAATATCATTACGGAAAACAAGGATCTTCTACAACTGCAACACCACTTGATCTAATCACGATCGATAATGTCCAGACTGCAAACACCTTAAAAAACACATATCTAAAATATTCAAATTAATGGAATCCTGAAGATAAGCCACAAACAAAATTACCAATACACATGTGTAAAAGCAGATCGAGAACAACACATCGACGCAGACAACTAAATTGAGTTATCATCATGAACACAACGATCTAATAAATCAAATCAAAGAACAAAACTAATACGTGAAAACAAATTTCACACTTATTCCCGTCCTATCACGTTGTCAAACTATTATTATAGAATATATATTGGCTATGATATTATATTATAATAGTGGATGCTTATCAGAATTGCACCTATTTAAATGCGCTAATCCATCTTCATAATTCTCACACAATAAGAGATCATCAACTAGTTCATCTGAAATCAATATGAATATGAAGTTCTCAACTATTGTTCTTCTCATGCTCTTCACTGTATTTGTTCTCAATCCAGAAGGTATATTTAGACAGTAATTATGAGTGTCATCACTTTTGCTTTGATACCATGTAATACTGTATAAGAATTCTAAAAAATTAACTTGTTTTCATAATATCAATATATATTTATATAAGATATTACTTAAAAAATAAACCAAACTACAATAAGCTAAGGATATACAAAGACAACATACCAATAATACAAATGTAATACAAATTGTATTCTAAAAATATCAATCCTCACCCCATGATTAATAGTCTTGTTTCACTTTGTATGTTCCCACCCTATTTTTTCTACTTAATTTACTTAATTTTATTCCAAATCAGTTCAATACATTTTAGCTTGATTTATTCTATTAATATTTTTTCATTTTACTTAATTTTAGTTCATTTCGTGATCAAAGTTAGTCCACTTTTTGATATGTAAGGCTCTCTTTTCTAGAACTTATCTGAACCAATCTGATCTGATTTGTACTGAACCAAAATAAGTGTGTTGGAAATAGTAGTGTATAACTAAATTAAGTTAAATTTCACTCAGTTAAATTTACGTTAAACTGAATTGAACTGAAGTGAAATGAAATGCAGATAAACTTTAGAGAACATGGCCTAAATATATTAAATATATTGAAAACAATTTACATAGTGATATATTTGAAAATTTTGAGATGTTTGTCTATTATTTCCATTGTATCTTCACTTCAATTCCATTCCGTTTTTCAGTTTCATTTTGGCCCATGGTTTCTATTTTTTTCCGTCTTCAATTTTACTTCAGTTCAGTAAGAAATCAGATCGGGAGAACAGAGCCTAACTGCGAATTTCTTACCATGTACCACGTTCTTGCAGACACATGCGTGAAGGTTATCAGTGCAGTGATCATTGTAAATCGATTGGTAGAAAGGTCGGCTATTGTGGTGGAAACTGGTCTAAAACAACTTGCATCTGTGTCAAAAAATGAAGAAATAAGACGATCGAAGTTTTCATTTTCCAGATTTTCCACGTATCAGAATAATTAAGATCGGCAAAACTTCTGAGGATTTGTTTCCTTAATATTGTTTTGGTTTCACTTAAGCGTCTGTTTGTGTGACATGAATAATATTGTTCTGTTTGTGGTGTGATCCGTTGACTTTCGTTTTCTTCGTTTACCTAGTAGTACGAGTACTATATTTTTCTTTTTCTATGATATTATTAAGAATTGAGGAAGAATGAGAAAGATGATATCACCTGGTTCTCTGATGTACTAATCATCAATCCATTAAAAATGAAACGAGCAAATGTCGACTTACGTGTATATTGTAGAGAATTAATGAGATTTCGGTGCATAAATTTTATATGAAATTTGGAGTATGAATTTATTAAATTAGTATCACTACCAAAAAATATCCAGTAGTTATGTTTTTTTGGAATACTATGACACGTTAAAGTATTTTATATTTTTGTGACACTTTGATATGGAGAAGTGTCAATAAATTTTATGACATGAACAAATGCACTTATTAGTTTAGTTTGACATATACTTGTGTCAGTAAAATATAGTGACACCTATAGGCAAAGTAAATTTTGTGATACTTCCCTACCTGTCATAAAAATGCGTCAATACTAACGTACTCTTTTTTTGTACTCTATGTTTGATAAGAACTAATTCGAAGTTTGAAGTCTGAAATTGGAATTTCGAACTTATAAAATACAAATTTAATTTTGGATTTGGACATGGAATGAATTTTTGACTTTAAATATAATTGAGCAGAATCACTAAATTTGTAATTATAATATTTCTGATATTTTTTATGTTTAAAAATAAAAAAAGGATCAATGTTCACCCAATTATTGGGTTGGACCATATATTGTAGTAAGATTTACCTAAATGATATATGTTCACTAACACTACAACCAACCAGGCCACATTTTTGAGACTCAATACTCACATAAATAAATGTAGTTAATTTATTTTCTACACTACATGGAAGTGTTGTAACGGTGGGTGTAGCAAAAAAAGCACCACTTTCAAAGGCGGTGTAGCAAATGATTTCTACACCTCAAGTTGATTCTAACTTCAATTGAGTTGTACGGTTTCATCATTTGTGTCAATCTTTGATGTTGATTGATTTTGAATAAGAATTGTTGATGAGCACTAAAGTTGAATAATAAAAATTTGGTTAGGATTAAAACCACATAATTAGGATAATGTATTAAATTGACCATTAAAATTACCAGCACTAGAATTTCTCTACATTTACTTAGATTTTGTCTTTCAAAATTATTATCTACATCATCTGAGTTTTCCAATTTTATTTTGAATATCTACTTCAACTGATTTAGAAAAAAGAAATAAATTGATGATAAAAATATTACGAGTAACTCATCCGTTCACTAATTATACTTGTCAGCAATTACGTGATTATCATAAGTAATTGAAGTGTTTTAATCATCTTATCTTGAATACTAAAATCTACCTATGACACGCACTATATTGTTTATAAGTGTCTAAAATTTTGACATATAATTTCCTAATCAGCCGTATCTTTAATTGATTTATGAACTAATTTACCAATTAAAAACTCGAACAAACATGGAAACATTAATTAAAAAAGAGAAAGTCTCAGGAAAGACAGTTTGTCCATAAGTTTATGAACAGTCCACTGTAATTTTTACCTTAAATTTTATATATTTTTATAAAATTTAAATATTGTATTTTTAGAGTCATAACAAGTAATAATGTGTATTTGATGAAAATATTTCTAAATTTCTATATTTAGAATGTAATCTAACAAATGAAACGTGCAAGTAAAAAAATACACTAGATTACATACTCCCTCCGCCCCACTCTAATAAATTGTTTATTTACTTTTTCACGGTTTTCAATGAGCCTGTTTGACCGTAATATCTCTAGTTAATTATAATAACGTTGCATAAAAAATTGATAGGTATAAAATAGATGTTAAGACAAATCTAACATATCTCACATGATATATTTATTATTTATATATTAATATATTTAGGGTTAAATTTTATAAAGTTTGACTATAAAAAAGTAAATAAGCAATTTAGATTGGGATAGAGGGAGTATAAGTTTATGATTAAGTTGTTTTTCAACATAACTGCATTTTTATCAATTAATTTTGACTTGATAATAAAATTTAGATGAATATTTAAATTTATTATAACTATTTTTCAGTTTACATAATTTAACTCAATTCAATCGAAGAGAACAAAATTAAAATGGAAGAAGAAAATCAAACGCATAAGCATAATAATAATAATAATAATAATAATAAATGATAGTATTATTTCAGAAGTTAACACCTAGGCAATTGTGGTTGTGAAGGTCATACATTATAGGTAAATAAATAGAAATATGAAAGAACGTGAATATTCGTTCACCCAATCTCCGATAAATAGTGGGAAAAAATGTAGTAGGGTTTTGATTGGATGCCAAAATAAAACCAAAAACCTTTTCATTGGAATAGAATTTTATTTTATTAAAAAATATATATCCAAAATCAATTTAGGATCCTAATTATTATCCCGGAATCAATTTTCACCATTACCTAAACCTCACACTCCAATCTTTCCATTTTAATTTCCCCCACTTCTAATTTACTATGTATAAATACCAACTCGATTCCCCTCCAGTTTTTTTAATGTAAATTTAGAGAGAGGAAAAGGCTCTCTTCTGAGGTAAAATCTATACGAAAGAAAAATATTTGTATGATAATTAATTCATACTTCTATTTTATATTTTAGTTTAATATGTGCCTCCTTTTCAGAGATTAAGATTGTAAGATCGCAAAAATGGCACGACAATGGAATTCTTGTTTTGTGATGATGGCGTGGTTCGGAATCTTGCTCCAGTCTATTGTTCAATCTGCAGTAATAAACCAGTTAAGTTTCTCTTTCATCTCATCACTTCCATAAATTTCCGTTCAGTATAGATCAAACTGCAATGTTACTTCACATTCACATTCGTGAAACTTCACAAACGTGAGATCTGTATTATCTAATTTCCGAGCATCAACCTTTTATGTATCGTTCTGTATAGATGAAATCGCACCCTTACTTTACATACATGAAATCGTGTGAAATCATATTAGATTCCTGCATCGTCTATTTTCCGAGTGTCAACCTTCCATGTATCGTGCAACATTACATGTAAATAGAGATGTTAGAGATATTACCAGTCTAATAAGATCTTTGACGCGACGATTATGCAGTTTATCAATCATGTTTAGCTTGTAAGTATATGTTTTGAAATACTACTTACATTTTTCTATGTCTAAATATTACTTACATTTACTATATTTTGTATTCATATTTTTTATGAATTCCCGTTAATGAGCTCTAGACAATTTTTTTTACTATAGCTTATTAGGAGTTGGCCAGAATTTCACCATTTAATATTCCACCAGCATTTTCTCTATAAACCTTGACAAACAAATTAGCCATTTTCTTTCCATGTGCGAAATAATATCTCCTACTGACCAACTGTTTATTTACAATATTATAAAATTATTTTATTTATTTATTGATTGATTTATTTTTTGCAGAAACGTCCCCCATAATGAAAGGAAAGTCCAAGAGTATCCTCCTGTTCGATTGCATAGAGAGAAAGATCAAGTAAAAAACAAAAATACATACATTGCTATCTATTTTATTCCTGGATTTTTAATTTTTAAATTGAAATATTTATTTATAATGTACAGATCAAATTAATGTTGCTGTTTTTTGGTAGGTTGTTTTGGACAATGGCATTGTAAATATTACGATGACTATTCCACAAGGGGAAATTATAGGGATAAAATACAATGGCATCCAAAATTTACTGGAGCGAGGAAATAAACGCGATAATAGAGGGTACGTTCATAATATTCTCTATTTATATATTAAAAAAATATTTCCAGTTATAAATAAATTATCTCTTTTATGTAATATAACATATTTAATTTAACCGTAAAACATGTATTTCCTTGTTAAATAATATTATATATAATCCGGAAATTTTGGATTCTAACTTTGTGAAATTGTAGGTATTGGGATTTCGTATGGCAGCATCCGGGAACAAGAGACAACATCATTGACAAGTAAGCCCCTCGTTGTACTTTGTTTTTTTAATTAAATTGTTTTTTTCTTTTAGATAATATTGCTAAACATAAATTGTGTAACAAATGAGCCATTATTTGTCAATTAAACAACTAAGCATCATATCATATCAATTCATATTTTGCTTAATTTCACACCACAAAAAAAAAATTCCCAGTCGTGACACATTTTTGGAGCATCTGTGACAATCAAATGCGTCGCTAATGTCAAGCAACTATTTTGACATTTCCTTACATGTCACAAATTATGCGTCACTACTTGAATCTTAAACCCAGTTTAAGATTCTGTTCTCTCGAACTGATTTTTAATGGGCTAAACTGATTTAAATAAGTGTTTTGAAAATAGTATTAATATGATGAGATTTCATCAAAACAAAATTCTGCAAAATAGAATTGAACTGAAATGCAGATAAACTTGGAAAAATAGGGCATAAGTATTTTTAGATTAAAAAAATATATTGCCTTGCTCTTTTCTTCCTCTTGTGATGTGAATGTTATTTTAATTATTGATCTTTTCTATAGTAACATTTGTTGGAAAATTCTTGTGATGTGAATGTTCTTTAATTATTGATTTTTTTCATAGTAACATTTATGGCTTCACAAATATATGTAGGTTGGATGGAACAAAATTCACAGTAATAAAGGAAGATGAGGGTCAGGTAGAGGTTTCATTCAGTGGAGGAACTGGTAATATTGATAGCTCTCGAGTTCCCCTCAACTTTGACAAAAGGTAAAGTAAAAAAAATTCAAAGCAATATTAAAATTTTCATATTAATAATTAAAATTAAACATAACACAGTTGAAAATTATTTCAGGTATATATTATTGCGTGGCTCCTCTGGTTTCTATACATATGGCATTTTCGAACGTCCTCAAGGTTTCCCTGATTTTGATCTCGCCCAGGGCCGCACTGTATTTAAACTTGACGAGAAATTGTAAGCAGATATTTAGAAATTTTTATTTTTTAAAATCTACTTTCTCTTGTAAAATTTATATATTAACTTAATTAATTGTAATTTTTATGTATTTTTAAATTTAAAAATCAGGTTTACATATATGGCTCTGTCCGATGAAAGACAGAGAGAAATGCCATCGGCTGAAGATAGGGAAAAGGGTGAACCTCTGGCTTATCCTGAAGCCGTTCTTGTCAACCAACCAGCCAAAGAGGTATATTGCATACTTTTATTATGACATTATTTAGTTTTGTGGTTTTATTTAAGATGAAAATTTATATTTGTAACCATTAATAAATTATTTAGTTTATTATTCGGTATCATATACATAATATCCTGTTGGCGGATACGAGGGTGGCGAGGAATTGTGCAAGCTACCCTATGATCCGCTGACCGGTAACTTTTAGCTAGAAACTATAATCCAATTGGCCAGAAATTTCATTAGCGCCTTTGGAATAATTTTTTGGCATCACAATTAGGGTTCTTATATATGGATCTGGTTTCGTCACGCAAGTGATCTTATAATCCGTCAACTAAGAACTTTTGCCCGGATATCATGATCCACCCTTTCTTGGCCAGAAACTCCATTAGCGTGATCGAAAATGTTTTATGACATCATCATTAAGATGCGTTATATATTGATTATATTGATCTGGTTCCATCGCTGCTTAAAACCGTTATTGAAATTGGATGGTTTTGATGGGCAGGTGGATGATAAATATCAGTATTCATGTGATAACAAGGATTGTTGGGTACATGGATGGATTGCTCCAAGCCAAAAGACAGGGTTTTGGATGATAACACCAAGTATAGAGTTCAAAACGGGTGGACCATTCAAACAAGATCTAACGTCTCATGTTGGACCGACTATTCTTTCCGTGAGTAAAATTTATTATTTCCTTCTACTTAGATTAATTTAAAACTTATCACGGACTTCAGATCAATTCAAGTCTCACTCAAAACGACATCAGAAAGTTGACGAAATTCAACATTTTAACCATTATTTTCCAACGGGCTCTACCATTTTACTTCTACTTTTGATAAATGTCTGTAAATTTTCAGATGTATTTTAGCTCTCATTACACCGGAGAACCATTGGATATACTCTTCCGAAACGGCGAGCCGTGGAAGAAGGTTTTCGGGCCAGTGTTCATCTACATGAATTCTGTGAAACAGGATGAAGATCAACACAATCTATGGGTTGATGCCAAGAAACAGGTAATTTTACTTTAGAAAATATATTCAAATTTAGAGATTTTTATTACAATGAAAACATATGTTTTGATTTTATGCATATTTAATGGAATTTCTGGGACCAAACTGTAATTTTCAGCTGTCTTTTGAGATGGGGAAATGGCCATACAATTTTGTTCATTCAGAAGACTACCCTTTGGCCGATCAAAGAGGAAGTGTGAGTGGCAAGTTACAAGTTAAAGACAGGTACTTATAAATTTTTTATATGTATTATAATAATTTTAAAAATATCTAATTAGATATATTAACAATCAAATATTTTTGATATCGTATTTATAGTTACATGAGTCGAAACTTAATGAGTGGGAAATCTGCTTACGTTGGCTTAGCTCCGCCAGGAGATGCTGGATATTGGCAGCTAGAAAATAAGGTTAATCTCTTGTTTAAATTTGTCCTTAATTAATTTTATGCAAAAATTATTACACTATTTTTTGTACGAAAATATTTTTCTATAATTTTCTCTGATAAATTTTTGTAGGGTTATCAATTTTGGGCTCAAGCAGATGATATGGGTAACTTTGAAATAAAAAATATCCGACCCGGTATCTATAATCTTTATGCTTCGGTCCCTGGATTTATTAGCGATTACAAGTACCAAAAAGACATCATCATAAAGCCAGGTAATTTAACTGCACTTCAATTCCGTTCGCTTCTATTTTGTTCAGTTTACTTAATTTTAGTTCAGATACATTTCTGATTAGTAAATATGGACGTTACTTAAGCGCAGGTAGTAGATTTGCCCTCGGGGATTTGGTATATCAACCTCCAAGAAACGGTCCAACGTTGTGGGAAATAGGTTTCCCAGATAGAACAGCTCAGGGTTTCCTGATACCCGACCCGAACCCAAAGTTTATCAATCGTCTTTATTCTCGGGAGCCTTTGGAAAAGTACCTCGTCAAGCCATCTGTTCATCTTGTTTTATGCATTAAAATATTAATTTTAAAAAATATTTACACTTTTATGCTTGAAAATGGCAGATTTAGGCAATATGGACTATGGGATAGGTACACGGACTTGTACCCAAAGGATGACCAGGTTTTCAGAGTTGGCGTCCACAACCAGTCTGGCTGGTTCTTTGCTCATGTGAATCGGTAGGCATACGTTCTCTTCTTTTCGACTGAACTGATCAGTAGAAGTAAAGTGCAGTCCAATCGAAAAGAATGGGTCCTTAATTATCTTCTTTTCGACTGAATTGAACACACTAACAACCGTTGAAGTGAAGTGCAGTTCAGTCGAAAAGAGTGAATCCTTATTTCCCTTTTTTTTCGATTGAACTGAACTGAACTCACTAACAATGACTGAAGTGAATTGCAGTTAAATAAAAAAATAATGGATCCTTATTTTACCCTAAATCTAATGTTATAACATGATTCTAAATTGATTTTAGGGTTTCGGCTGATAAATATATTCCAACGAGTCGGCAAATTTTATTCAACTTGCAAAACGCTGAAAAATCCGGCACCTATATGCTCCGAATAGCCCTGGCATCCGCCACTGAGGCTGAATTGCTGGTAAGGACTTCACATTTCATAAATATTATAATTAAACTCCCATTTTTTTGTATTTTGTTGCGCTACCATTCGTAAAATCGTAATTTTGTTTTTTTTTCCAAATTGATCAGGTTCAAATCAATAGTTTAGAGCGCCGAGCTCCCCAATTTACAACCAAATTGATCGGAAAGGACAATTCAATTGCAAGACATGGAATTCACGGGCTCTATTGGCTGTACAACATAAACATTCCGGGGACTCATCTTAGGGTTGGAAGTAACACCATATATCTCACACAAACGAGGGGCGGAACCCCGTGGAGTAGCCTTTTGTACGATTACATTCGTCTTGAGGGACCTCCATCAAAAGCTTGATTTTGACGAGCTGATGAGATGAGTTGAAGGTCTCATCAACTCGTCGTGCTAAAGGGGTATCTCCAGTAGTGAGGTCGTGATTAGTTCTTAATTAATGGCTAGTTATTTATGTTAGTTATTTCTATGGCATTGGCCTTTTGATCGAGCCTTATTGTTAGAAAATGAAAGGATCGATGCATGACGTGCTACTTTCACATTGTTTTTATGCATTGGTTAATGTGGTTTACTCTTGTTATGAAATTAGGTTTATAATTAGTGGGATTTTTCTAAGAAAGGGCAGTGAGCTCTTCATCTTCTATACCAACACATTATGATTTGCTAATCATTCTCATTTTATTTAGAGATAATTGATTTTAAATGTTATTAACTATAACTAAAGTGGCAATCTCGTCACTTTGTTTTCCCCGGTAATTATATAAAATTTACACTTGGAACTTGATTTTCAAATTTGCTTGAAAAATCAGAGTTTTGCTCCTTCATGTAAATGCTTAATTGAACTAAGCCATGCTCTTTTTCGTATAATCGGAATTAACATAAACTAAACTGATATGAATCTAAGTAAACTAAATAATAATGATACAATTAAATTATATTATATTTTATCGAATCAAAACTAACTTAAGTAAACTAAATTATAATAAATTGAACTGATAAACTACAAATAAGTGTAGTGAAAAAGTAGTAATGATAAAACTAAATTATGATAAATTTTAGTAAAAATTTTTTTACTGATCAAACTAAAATAAATCTAGTGAAAAATAGTAGTGATAAAATTAATTTATGATAAATTTTAATTAAAAAATTACTGAACTGATTAAACTAAAATAAGTGTTGTAAAAGTAGTTATAGTAGAACTAGTTAAACTAAATATCACCTAATGTTAAATTTTAAAAAGAGAAAGTGCATTCATTTCCCCCATTTTCTTGTTTAGTGCACTTATATCCCTCAATTTTTCGAAAATGCACATATACCCATAGTTCCTTATTTGTGCACATATACCCCTCAGTTTTTTCGACGCTGATCTCTCGCTATAAGGGTATGTGTGAACTTTCGGGGAATTGAGAGGGTTATATGTACACTTTTTAAAAAAATGGAACGGATATATGTGCACTTTTGAAAAACTGATGGGCATGTATGCACTAAACAAATAACATTTGGGAATGAATGCACATCACTCTTTTAAAAACTGAGCTGAACTAATTTTATTTTTAAAAAAATTGAACTAAAATAAATTTAAATAAATTGATTGGAAAAAAATTAGGCAAAGTCTTGGGAAAGACGGTCTTTCCATAAGCTTATGGAAAGACGAGCTTTTCATAAGCTTATGGAAAGACGAGCTTTAATTAGAATAATAAAAGGTAAAGAGTCGTTGTTGCAATATTAAAATTTTATTATACAACGTGTAGTAGTTATAAATTTTATAACCCGCTTCATGCAACCCAAAAATTTTATCTTTATTTCTTCAAATTTACACTTTAAGCCTTGGTCTTTCCATGACTTATGGAAAGACCGTCTTTCAAGAGACGCACTAAAAAATTTAAATATATTTTAGAACTAAAATTAACAGTAGTAAATTAAGAGTTCGTCTCTTGAAAAACGGTCTTTCCATAAGTTATGGAAAGACCAAGGTTTAAACTGTAAATTTGAAGAAATCAAAATA
>JAULKM010000001.1:1046208-1065223 GCA_032355605.1 Rubia tinctorum
GATAAAATTTTCGGGTTGCATGAACCGGGTTATAAACTTTATAACTACTACATGTTCCATAATAAAATTTTAATATTGCAACTAAAACCTTTTACCTTTTATTATTCTAATTAAACTCTGTTTTTTCATAAGCCTATGGAAAGACTGTCTTTCCCAAGACTTTGCCTTTAAATATATAACTAGAGATATTAACAATAATTTTTTTTTGAAATCATACTTATAGTTACATGAGTCGCAACTTAATGAGTGGGAAATCTGCTTACGTTGGCTTAGCTCCACCCGGAGATGCTGGATATTGGCAGCTAGAAAATAAGGTTAATCTCTGTTTAAATTTGTCCTTAATTAATTTCATGCAAAAGTTGTTACACAATTTTTTGTAGTACGAAAATATTTTTCTAAAATTTTCTCTGATAAATTTTTAGGGTTATCAATTTTGGGTTAAGCAGATGACATGGGTAACTTTGAAATAAAAAATATTCGACCCGGAACCTATAATCTTTATGCTTCGGTCCCTGGATTTATTAGCGATTACAAGTACCAAAAAGATATCATCATAAAGCCAGGTAATTTAACTGCACTTCAGTTCCGTTCTATTTAGTTCAGATACGTTTCCAACTAGTGAATATGCACGTTATTTAAACGCAGGTAGTAGATTTGTTCTCGGGGATCTGGTATATCAACCTCCAAGAAAAGGTCCAACGTTGTGGGAAATAGGTTTCCCAGATAGAACAGCTCAGGGTTTCCTTATACCCGACCCGAACCCGAAGTTTATCAATCGTCTTTATTCTCGGGAGCCTTTACAAAAGTACCTCGTCAATTCATCTGTTCATCTTGTTTTTACATTAAAATATTAATTAAAAAAATATTTACACTTTTAGGCTTGAAAATGGCAGATTTAGGCAATATGGACTATGGGATAGGTACACAGACTTGTACCCGAAGGATGATCAGGTTTTCAGAGTTGGCGTCCACAACCAGTCTGATTGGTTCTTTGCTCATGTGAATCGGTACGCATACGTTCTCTTCTTTTCGACTGAACTGAACTGAAATGATCAGTAGAAGTAAAGTACAGTTCAGTCGAAAAGAATGGATCCTTACTTGTCTTCTTTCCGACTGAGCTGAACTGAACTCACTAATAGCGGCTGAAGTAAAGTGCAGTTAAGTTGAAAAAAATATCCTTATTTTACCCTGATTCTACTAATGTCATAACATGATTATAAATTGATTTCAGGGTTTCTGCTGATAAATATATTCCAACGAATCGGCAAATATTATTTAACTTGCAAAATGCTGATAAGTCCGGCACCTATATGCTTCGAATAGCTCTGGCATCCGCTACTGAGGCTGAATTGCTGGTAAGGATTTCACATTTCATACAAATTATAAATTAAACCCTCCAATTTTTCGTATCTTGTCACTCAACCATTCATAAAATCGTAACCTAATTTTTTTCTCTCAAATTGATCAGGTTCAAATCAACAGTTTAGAGCGCCGGGCTCCCCAATTTACCACCAAATTGATCGGGAAGGACAATTCAATTGCAAGACATGGAATTCACGGGCTATATTGGCTCTACAGCATCAACATTCCAGGGACTCATCTTAGGGTTGGAAGTAACACCATATATCTCACACAAACTAGGGGTGGAACGCCGTGGAGTAGCCTTTTGTACGATTACATTCGTCTCGAGGGACCTCCATCAAAATCTCGATTTTGACGAGCTGATGAGACGGGTTGAAGGTCGCATCAACTCGTGCTAAATGGGGGGTTCTTGCAGTAGTGGCGTTGTGATTAGTTCTTAATTGCTAGTTTTTTGTGTTTATTATTGCAATGGCATTGGCCTTTTGATCGAGCCTTATTATTAGAAATGAAAGGATCGATGCATGATGTGCCTACTTTAAGGGTTGTTATTATCTAATCTTTCACATTCTTAAGGATCGATGCATGATTTCACATTCTTTTTGTTCCAATGCATGATGGTTTACTCGTGTTATAAAATTAGGTTTATAACTAGTGGGATTTTTCTAAGAAAGAGAAGTGAGCTCTCCATCTTCTATACATACCCACACATTATGATTTGCTAATCATTCTCATATTCTTTTAAAAATTAATCATTCCAAGATGATGGGAAAATCGCCCAACGGCGATTACAATGAGTGGAATTGACATCCAACATAACTAACCTCTAGCAATAACAAACATATTGCAAGAATATCTAAATCACATGTCAACCAGACAGATCGTCTGTACTATTACAGATCAGAGATTCAATAAAAACTGTAACATCGCGCTCGGAGATATTAACTTGTTTCATGCGAAAAACACGACCACTTGTTTAGAGATAATTGGGTTTAAATGTATTAATTAACTATTATAACTAAAGTGGCAATCTAGCTCGTCACCATGTTAACAAAATTTTATTTTAGCCAGTCTTAAGTTTAAACAGAATTCATTATGTGGAGAAGATCAGGAAAAGTGGAGAAGAATGAGAATGCGATCATTGAGATGTGGAGAAAAACGGGGAAAAGGAAAAGTGAAGAAGAATGAGAATGCCATCATTGAGATGTGGAGAAGAATGGGGAAAAGTGGAGAAGAATGATAATTATTTTGAGTTGGTTTTTGCGCCTAAAGTTTAGACTGCCCACATAGTCACAGAGACAATCTCCACTTTGTTCCCTCCTGTAATTATATAAAATTTACACCTGTAATTTCTTATTTCAGATTTGCTAGGAAAAATAGGAGTTTTGCTCCTTTTCGTAAACACTGCCTGAACTAAGCCTCTTTTCGAATAATCTAAATTAAACGGAATTATATTAAACTAAATTAAACTATATAAAATTAAACTGAATTTTAGTAAACTGAAAAATAATGATATAATTAAATTAAATTAAATTGAATTATATCGAATCAAAACTAGTTTAACTGAACCAAATTTAAAAAACCTTTAATAAATTGAATTGAACTAAAAAAGTGTTGTGAAAAATAGTGATGATAAAAATATATTGTGATAAATTTCATTAAAACAAAATAACGGAACTGATCAAATTAAAAATAAATGTAGTATAATGTAGTAGTAATAGAAGTAATTAAACTAAATATCATCGAATGTAAAACTTTGAGCATTAATAGGACTAAACCAATGTAAAATTATGAGTATTAATGGAACTAAACTAAGTTAAATTTCATGGAATGTAAAACTAAATTAAGCTAAAATCATCACTCTTTGCCATCACGTTTTGCTACACTTTCTAAATTAATCTGGAATAATATTTTTAAATTAAAATTGTGGCTATTGCGACACAATATTTTGTCGCCATCACTTTTGGCTACACTTCCTAAATTAATATGAAATAATATCTGAGTAATAATATCACTCTTTGCTTTATAAAATTCTGAGAAATAATATCACGAAGTTAAATTTCATGGAATGTAAAATAAATTAAGCTAAAATCATCACTTTGTTAATGGGAGATGAAAAGACTAAAATGAACTAAAATAATTTTAAATTAATTAATTCTAAACAATTTAAATATATATATTAGAACTTAAGTTAACAGTATGAATTAAACTACAATTAAGTTGAAAAAAATTACAATTCTTAATAATCCATGGCGTCTTTTCCGGACTAATCGAGTTTTTGGAAATCTTGTAAAATGAATTACTACAACAATATATATGGAAAGATGAAGCAATGAGAGCAAAGATACTAAGGAAAGTTTCAAAAATCTTTCGTAATTTGTGTTTCTATATGGAAACAAAATAATATTTCCAAAAATTATGGAAAACTCCCTAAACAAAATGAGTATATATACATCCTTACTGAATTCCCACCCCTTTTATCACCGAACTCACTGTATTATCAGTGTCACGCAAAAGTGTCACAAAGCACAAGAGTGTCACAAAAAGTTCGAGATGAAGAAAAACATGATCAACCTTCCGGCGGGAATCAAGAAGAAGAAGGTGACACAAGGGCGGAAGAAGATCGAGATCAAGAAAATCGAAAACGTCAATAACCGCCAAGTCACGTTTTCGAAGCGCCGCTTCGGGCTTTTTAAGAAGGCGGCCGAGATCTGCATCCTCACCGGAGCAAAAGTTGCCCTAATCGTCCAGTCCTCCGGGAAGCGAGTCTACACCTTCGGATTCCCCGACATCGACGCCGTCATCTCCGGCTACCAGAACGGCTACGCCATTCCGGCGCCGCCGCCGCAGTGGCGGGAGGCGGAGCTCCGGCAGCAGATGCTGCATAACGAGGAGTACAACGAGCTTTGTCGGGAGCTGGAGAATGAGAAGATGAAACTGGCGGCGCTCGAAAACGGTGGCGGCGATTCGGAGATTCCGTGGTTCGAGAAGCCGTTGGATGGGATGGGTTTGGAGGAATTGTTGGAGATTCTGGCGCCATTGGAGGAGTTGCAGAAGAATGTGGAGAATAGTTTGAAGATTGGTTCTTCTTCTTCTTCCCAGAATCTGGGAATTTTGGATCATAACAACCTTGTTAATCAATTCAGTCAATCGATGGGGATTGTGAATAATGTTGTTGAATCTTATGAACCTTTGGCGATCACGTACGATGTGGGCCACAGTCAACCTATGACGGCGGCGGCAGAGGTAGCGCCAGCTGCGGTTGCTACCACTTCTGGTGGTGTTGAAGTTGGTGGTTTGCTTGATGATCAGAATATGGTGTTTGATTTCTTTTCTAATGATGATTTATGTCCATTCCGATTTTCTGATTAGAGGTTATTAGGGTTATTGTCTAGGGCTAACATTTTGATTAGCTTCTTTTTGTTTAGTTTTGAGGTGCTCATAATTTTGCTTTAACTTGGAGTTTAGTTTTAGAATATATGAGTTATTAATGAAGGGTCCTTAATTTAAGGCATGTTATAACAAACTTATTTGCAATTCAATTTAGTTCGGTAAAATTTTGAATTGATATTGTTCAGCTTTGCTTTGGTCTTTTAGGCCATGTTATCCGGAGTTTTATCTGAGTTAGTGAACTGCGAATTATAGCAATAATATGACTAAATTGAACTGAATTTCATCAAATTAAAATCATTTGAATTGAAATGAACTGAATTGAACTAAACTAAACAGAACTGTAGTGCTGATAAGTTCTGGAGAATAGGTCCTTAATATTTATTTTCACTATGTTTAATTTTTGTCAAGTTCATTTTAGTTTAATGAAAATCACCTTCAGTACAGTTCAATTTGATCTAGTAAGAAATCGGGAACCGGGCCTAATTATTTTTGCTGAACAAACCAGAATTGAATTAAATTATAAATATTTGTATTGAAATATAGTAAGTGTACGAATAATTTAATCTAAATTTCATCAAATAAGATTCCATTGAACTGAACTAAAATCAAGTTTCTATTGAATTGAATTATAATGTAGTTGATCTTGGAGAACAAGTCCTTCCTTTTTAGCTTTTGTTTTAAAAAAAACTTATTAATATTAGTGTGTTTTGCTTCGTGCATCACATGAATTGGATATCACTTGTTAAATTTTCATTTGGCACGCACCTTTTCACATACAAAATTCTCAGGTAGAAAATGTTATGCCATTATAGTGTTCTTTCTTCAAATTTCAATTTAAGGTTAATTTGGAAACTAATTATGTTTGGTTATTTTGGAAACTAATTGTTGAAATAAATGAGGAAATAAAATATTTTATTTTGATTATATATATATATATATATTAAATACTTGTGAATCAAGTTATTATGGTTATAGATAGAAGGTTCGTCTATTTATTGATCAATAAGTTACCATATATAAAATGATACAATGTAGCCGTACGTTTGTGTGCGTTCTTATTGTTAGTTTCTTAGGAGAGAAGAAATAATCGGTGTAAATTTTTGTAAGCATTGTTTTTTAGAGTTTATCTGAATTGATCAAATCTAATTTGATTTGAACTAAACAAATTTAACTAATATAAAACTGAACCAAACTAAAATAATTGTGTTAAAAAATATTAATGTATGGTAAAATTTAGTTAAATTTCATCAAATTAAATATATATTGAACTGATTTAAACTGAACTAAATTTTAAAACTGAACAAAAATGCATATAATTAAACTCCCAACAATTCATTAGTGTCGAACAAATATTAAATTCCCAACAAAATCAAGGTATGATCTGCCAGAACAATAGACTGAAGCACCCAAACTCATTTAACTAAAAAAAATGTGATTGTATATAATCATGAAAAAGAATATAATCTGTATGATTGATCAAAAGAATAATTGTACTACGTTAAATATTGCTCTCTTTCGCACGGAATTTGATAATTTGACGGTAACTAAAATCGAATATGACAGACAAGTCTCCACCATTAGCTGTTTGATCTCCATAATTACAACTTTTAAATGATAAAGTCATGATCACTTTTTAAACAGAGAAAAAAAAGAAGTTGGAAATTCTTTTAAAATAAAATTATTTTGGTTTAACTAAATTTTAAATTAACACTATATATTTAATAAAATTTTGATTTATTATTTTGATTTTAGTATGTTTAATTTTAGTTCAGTACAACTCTTTTCATATATGTGGAATTCAGCTAAGAAGAATAGAACAGTACTCGCTTCATTCCTTTATTTCCATGCTCTTATTTACACAATTCCAATATAAAATACGGATAGTAAAAAAAAATATTTACTTTGATATTTAGAGAAAATAAATTTTGATAAATCTACCATCCCCTAATATTATTTTTAAACTCATATATCAATGATTTGATAGTTAAGCTATTCAATTTAATTTATGAAGAATCGCATAGAAACTTGTAAAGGAGGAGGGAGTATTATAGTGCACTTATTAATTAATTAAGTAATTAGGAGAATAACTTTTGAGTTCGGTTGTCATGCAATACTAATTAATTATGATATTATTAAAGGTGGTTAGATATTTTACTAGCCTTTCTCCCATGTTGAATAGATTAATTAATGAAAAGGAAGAAAAAGAAGGCATTGCTTCAAGTATACATTCATAAGCATGCATTTAATGCTTTCCAGTAATCTTCTTTTTTATAATAAATTATAACTAAGCATATAATTAAGATCATATTCTCTGAAGTTTATCTGTATCGAGCTAATCCGATCAGATTCGAACTAATTAATTTGAATTCAACTGAACTAAACTTTAAATAAGTGTGTTGGAGAATAGTAGTATATGACTAAATTAAATTAAATTTCACCAAATTTAATGTATGTTGAACTGAAATGAATTAAATTAAAATGAAATGCACATAAAGTCTGGAGACCGGACATAAGATAGTGTGTAATGAATAATTAAATTAGTTAGCTTTTCGGTTCTATATAAACCTGAAGGATTCTTTGATGTTTGCATTAGATTAAACTCTTGATCATTAGACTGTACTTATTTGATTATAAAAAAAATGGCAAGAAAGAGTAACGCTTGGCTTCGGGAGATCGGAGCGGAAGGGTTCGTGGCACTGGAATCCGGTGAGGCTGGTGGTGCCGCCAGTCGGCCGCCACTACCGGTACCAATACCTCGGCTGCGGCAAGCGGCGCGTCAGACAAATCGTCCTCTACCATCTTTTTGGTTTCTTAATCAAAGATCCAACTTACAACAGGTAATTAATTAAGATGAACACCTAGTAATTATTATTTTTTGTTTAATTATTTTTTTAGCCAAATTGCAAATGAGAAATTTGTTTCAACATTTCATGAGTTTTTTTCTTATAGGATTCTGGTTTGGACACAAATTTTGCAACAAACAAAATTTCAGCTGTGGATAATACTGTTATTGATTGCGACTACGCAGCCAGGAAGTACAACGGGGTTTTGATTAAAGATAACGTTGATGGCAAGAGAAGATTTAGCTTTTGATTATCATTAAATTTAGTTTAATTCTATTATAAATCAAATGAAAAGAGAGAAAGGGATCAGTGCGTGACTGTGTGTATTCTTTATTTTAATTATGTCTAGTTTAATTATGTTTAGTCTAGATTTAATTATTTTGTTACTAATTTAGCGTATTTATTTTCAGTTATTTCATTTCAAATCAGGTGTAAAACACCTGCAGTATATATGAAAAAAAATCATCTAAAAAATAAACACTAATGGTCATTATATAACGGCGATGAAATAGGGCAGGTTTCAAATCGTTGTTCCTGACACCACCGCTCAACGAGCTGATCACTGGACGATATTTCCATAACTGAGATTATACGTTTCCTTCCACAGTGATTTTGAGTATCGTGAAAGCTTATTTTTTAACAGCATCTATTGTTCCAACAATGGAAATACTTACAAAACCACTTCAGATCTCGGAACTTCATAGAAAAAATATGGACATTTAGGTTATGTAGAAATCAGAAAACCCAGATCGATAATATCATCTCATTCTTCATACGAATACACAGATTTTCATTCATCTTCAACACAACACAGCCACTGTCATCCTCATCTCTTACACTCATATCAAATCCACATACAATCAAACTCATAATGATAACATTCAAACAATAATCATCAATCCACATCAAACAATAACATACATCGAAATTGGTAGGTGGGTTTACCATTAACAAATTCAATTAAAGTAGAAAATAAACCATACCATGATAACGTGAAGTTTACCATCACACAAGAAGTCGCCACCGCGGATTTGCATTTAAAAGGGAAAGGAGGAAGTGTTAGATTTGGGGAAGGAGGGGGAAAAGAAGGAAGGAAGTAAGAAGAATGAAGGGAAAACGGCTTCAATATATTATAAATTAAGGTGGAATATATTTTTAGAGTTGGTGTACTACAGAATCCAGTTCCGAAGTCGGAACCTCTTTGAAAATGCCTTAAAATAGAAATTTTCAATGCATATTTTTGTAGGATTTCTTAGACGGTGGTTCAATTGTCACTGTCTATTTCAGTGCATTCCTGACACATGTTCTCACTTTGGAAGCGCCATCGGAAATGCACATAAGTAAAAAAATGAAGCCACCATACGATACTTTCAATGACGATTCAAACCCAACCGTCATTGATCAAACTACCTTAGACGACGATTATTCATTAAACCCTGTCTAATGAGTTTTCGTAGCCGCCTATCGTCAACTCGACTACCAAAATGCATATTCCGAGTTTGGAACATAGGACAGACGGCAATTACGAAGAAAATTTTCATAACCACCGTGCAACGAAATCATTAGTGACAATTCCTACACTAGTGGAACTTCACTTGTTTATAAAAAGGGAGAGAAACAAATAAATGTATGCCGTGGCTAATTAATAATCAAAATTAGTCAGATTGTATAGGTGTTTCAGTTCAATCCTCACAAAAAATAAAGATTTTGTAGGTTCCGAAAGTTATTAAATGAAAGTTAGTGTAAGAATGTGGTGGGAAATGATGTACATGAATAGGAGAGAATGGATGTAAAAGAAAAATCTTTACCTTAAAAAGTAAAGTCACGTACATCTTAACGGTAACAAACAATAAACAAAAATGTGCAGATTGAGATAAGACGAAAAAATACCTTTTAACAGCAATAAAAATGTACAATTTGATCTGAACGGAAGAGTACCTTTTAGCAATAGTGGAGGTCATCCAATAACTTCCACTGAAATGTAGAAGAAGAAGAAGTTTTTTCTTTACCTAAATTTGCTCCCTTCAATTACTCGTGTTTCTAAGCAAGAAAAGTGTGACCTGCCTAAAACATGCCCGTTTAAGAACATTTGTCCAAGAACACACTGCAATTATAGAATAACTATATATATAAAGTTCTAGTTGAATCTATTACCTTAGCTGTTGCATCCAACCAACCACACAAAGGCAAAGATAGGTGTATTAAAATCACGACTCCTATCATATATAAAATTATTTGGTACTATGTATGGGGTGATCCAAAATCTTATATATTGAGTTGTAACTCTTTCAACTATTGATATGGGACACTAACACATCCCCACACGTGCAAGGGTATTAATTATCACGCAAACGTGGATATAAAAGGGTCACAGCCCCGTGAACTCTGATACCATATTAGAATAATGAGCTCATATCATAAAACCAATTGAGATGACCCATGATTTTATATATATTGAGTCGTAACTCTGTCAACTATCGATTAGTACACTAACAAGGTGGTATTGTATTTGTTTGAAGGCTAGATTTATTTATACTTCTGTTGTAAAAATAAATTACTGTATATATTTTTGATTGATTTAAATTAAATTATACTCAACTGGTATTTAAATATTGACACACTTTCCTTTTTATTTGGTCTTTTAATATTGGCACATTCCTTTTTTGGTAAAATTAAAATTGGTTTCATCCATTCAATTTACTTTTTACTCTTCCAATACAATATCCTCCACCCATTTTATTTTTCAAAAAAATATTCACATTAATTGGGTGCCAATATTTTAGGACAAGAGAAAGTACTAAATTTTAAATTTTAAAAATTAAAATATTAATACTGAATTTGATTAACTTAAATTTGATTTGAAACTCAATTAAGTTGAAAACAACTACATCTAAATATATCACAAGACATACAAAATTCAACCTCCGTAATAGCTTATTTATATTACCCAGTTTTCTAATCAACACTCTTATTAAACTGTTACAATAATTTATAGTTATTTAAATTTTTGAAAAATATTACCTAAATATTAAAAATGTTGCATTAGATCTAATGCAACATCACCTAATGTTATACTTGTAAAGGTGTTGCAATATGTCCAATTTAACATTTTTAGCATTTAAACCAATACTTTAAAAAATTTAGCCTTAGTTTGATTTATCTTATAAATTATTTTTTCAATCATTTTATCTCAGAATATGTCTTTACGTGTGTCAATGCTTCTGCCATGTTAGGCCTTGTTCTCCTTGCTTCATTTTATTAAATTCAACTAAATTAAAACATGTTATTGTAATAATAATAATAATAATAAGATTAAATTAAATTTTATTGAACTAAAATTTATTGTATTGAACTAAAATATGGATAAATTTAAGAGAAAATGATCAACTCCGATGACAACGAACACGCATGAAAATATCATAAAATTAATAAGTACATATATAAATATGAAACATAACAGGCTAAAAAATTGCAGAAAAATCAGTCAACGGAAAGAAAGGAAGAGGCATCCAAGGCTTTCCGCAGTCTAAGAATCACCGTTCACATGCGAGCTGTTAAATTCATTCATAATATTTGAGTATAAAAGATAAATTAGGCACAAAAATTAAAGAGACCTCTTTCCCTTATTTTTTTATCCCACCATATTGGGGCAAGAGCAATAATTAATTCCAGATTAATTTAGAAGTGTAGCAAAAAGCGATGGCGACACAAAAATCTGTCGCGATAGCCCTAATGATGCTTTGTTCATCTCTGGCTTTTTGCAACGCTTCTGGGAAGATGATTCCCCTCCATGAAATTGGCCAAATCTTCAACATTATGAACTTTGGTGCAAAACCTGGAAAGACGGATAGCAGCCAGGTGATTTCTTTGACATTTAATCGTCTATCGTGTTTTTCTGCGCTTTGTCGTGCAGTGTGCATAGGTTTTGGTCATTCTTAGAGTCGTGAGTTTTTATCATATACTGTAATAGTTGATCACCACCTAACCTATTAATGTGAGATTCCACGGTTGGATGCATAGATATTCTTATTTAGAACGAGTAGATTTGATCATTTTAGGTTGATGGTTTTACTTAATTTGTAGGAGTGAGTATATATACAGAGGGGAGATCTCTTGAACAATGTTATTTTAATTTTAAGTTATGGAGCAATTACTGTATATTTTAACTGTACTTTTTAAGTTACACACGGTACTTTTGAATTTAGGTACTGTATGTTTTTATTAAATATTATACTTTTTATTTAAAATATTTATTAGTATATTTTTACATTTAAACACGTCTTATTAGATGTTTATTAAGTAAAATAATTAAATTTAAAAAATATAATATTTCACTAAGTCTTGTTTTAGACCGATTAACTGTTAGATGGAATCATTTTATAATAGATATAAATAATGGGGTGATTGGTTGTTTTCAATAAAATTTAAAAACTTTTTAAATGTACCATAATGTATAATTAATTATAATCTGACCCTAAAAATTATTGAAACGAAAATTTTCACAATTGATCTACCAGTTAGTCGATCTAACAAGAGACTTTCTCATAATACTTATATTAAATGTTTAATAGTTGCTATATAAACTTAGGAGAAAACTACATTTTCCAAAACTTAGCCATATACATATATGCATGAATCACCTAACTAGCTAGACTACATTTTAAAAAAAAAAAACCTACCTAGACTAACTAAATGTGGTAAGGTATAAAGAACGACGATATATGCATGCAATAATAGTGAGTTCATTTTCAATTAAAAAATTCCTTCAAGCTACTTTAACTCCCCTAATGTTCCAGGAAAACCTTCTTTGCATTTTACATGTCAATTGGTCTTAACCTAACAATGAGTGTTCGTCACTAAACATGTGCAAGAAATGAAGAAGAAAAATCGATTATTTCATTTTAAAAAATGTGTCGAGAGCTTGCTTGTTTCATAAATTCTGAATCCGTTAGTGCATGGCATATGATTGTAATTATCCTACTTAATATAGTTTCTGTCTTATTAATATTGTTCTATCTAAAGTCTTTCGTCTTTTGACCATAAATTTGTTGCTCAAATTTTGATGAGAAGTTACGGGATGTGTTTGGTAGGTTTATAAGTGTTTTATTTATAAGATGAGCACTTTTTTAGTGCTAGGTAAATTACTCAAAAAATGTGCTTATTTAAGAACCAGAAGCTATATTTTGGGTAAAAGCGAAAACTGGTCTGCTCATACCTCCAAAATAAGCCAGTGTTACTTATATGAACAACTTTGCCAAACACACTCACAATCCATCAAAGATCAGGTTGTGTTGCTGAATTTTTTTTTCTTAACTAATTTCACAATAATTGTGTAATTGAACCGACAATCTCAATAAGACGGAAGGAGTAAGCATTATTATTTTTATCACACAAATCTAAACCTATCTAACTTATGAATTAGTTTGTAGATGATCATTGACGTGGACGGAAACACTCCAGCCCCGTCAAAAAGAAAATTATAAATATTTACTAAGAATAATTTTAAATTTTGTTCTTACCAATTTCCTCTGATGTGAAAAAAATTGTGAACATTTTTTCCTACCAATTCCTACCACATAAATTTTCCGTCTCCGCCCCTGATCATTGATCCATATACATTACTAGCTAATAGACTTTTTCATATAATTATAATTCACACACATATATAGATAGAGTGTCGAGCCACAATTATTCTAGTTATACCACACACATTTACGTGGTTTAATTTGGTGTTAATGCATCTGTTGCAGGCTCTGATGAAGGCGTGGAGAGCCGCATGCGATTTTGCCGGGCCTAGAGCAAGACTCTTTGTTCCTCGGGGAGACTTCACAGTGGGTGAGGTCGAATTCGAAGGTCCATGCAAGAGCCATTTTCCTCTCGTTTTTCAGATTTCCGGCAACTTGAGAGCCATTTCCGACGTCTCCCTCTACACTGGTCAGGGCTGGATGTCGTTCGATAAAGTCGAGGGCCTCCTCATCACCGGTGGAGGGACCATTGATGGCCAAGGCCCCAATGTGTGGAAGTACAATGACTGCAAAAGCAATGGTGGCTGTGTCCATTTACCAGCTGTAAGTATACATATTCACACCTTATATATTCCAGATTATATATATATATATATATATATATATATATATATATATCATGTAGATTGACGGATTAGCCAGTCATCATTATTAATTGATTGTAGCTAAAATTTTGTCGACAAACAAAATTGTCGCTACAAATCGTCACTAAACAGTTACGAAAGAGCATGTCAGTATTAAGTCATTGTAGTAACGAACAAATTTGTCATTATAAAGTTGATATTAATAAGTGACGAAAACGTATGTCACTATTAAGTTATACGAAACAGTAACAAAAGGTGTCACCAAAAATCGTCATTAAATAGTGACGAATTAAAATGTCTACTGATCGTCACTAAGTAGTGACGAATAAATTGTCGATAATAAATCGTCAGTAAATAGTTACGAAAAAAACTGTCAGTATTATATGAGGGAAAAGGGTCATCCATATTAATATGTTTTAGCAAAGAGTGATATAAACGAAGATGAGTGTTGATGCATCTTTGCAACAATAGAATAGGTCGTTGGTGTTACTTTGCTTTACTTGGTGATCAAAATTTAAATTTGAAATCGGTTAAAAATACATTCGATGGCTTATAAACTAATGATTGTTTCCAACACTGATTCCTAACCCTAATTTGACATGCAGTCTATGCATTTCAATGGGATGAAGAATGTAAAGATCAAGGGCCTCACTTTCTTGAACGCCATGGGATTCCACATGCATGTCAGCAACAGCTTCCAAGTGAGCGCTCACAGCCTCACCATCACAGCGCCGGAGGACAGCCCCAACACTGACGGCATGCACGTCAGCAAGTCCAACTCCGTGAAGATTGCCCGGAGCACCATCAGAACCGGAGACGATTGCATCTCGCTCGGACCTGGGGCAACCAATGTCACCCTCAACAAGGTCATCTGCGGCCCCGGGCACGGCATCAGGTAAGGGTTTATTGGAACACTTGTATAAAGATAATTTAATAAGAAGCGTCTGAATAGATATGAATTAGGGCATGGTTATGAAAATTGTTCCAATATACAATATAACACTAAAAATAATGACACATATATATGACACTAAAAATCGATTTGATTTTAAAATAATTAGGGCAATTTTGAATGATCCGAAAGCATCCTAAAATTGTATACTAAAAGGCGTGGACCTAGTATAAAAATAATTGGATGTTGGCTTGCTAAATTATTGGGACGTTTTCATATGTCACTAATAAGCAATAAAATATCATGTCTATTAGTTCGCTTAAAGTAGAAATCCGTTACAACAATGATTTATTAGAACTAGCTATAACTTGATGCTTACAGGACGCTCTTTAAAGTGTCTCATAACTAGAAGCACCGCAATAATAAATCTATTAGCACATATGAATGTGTTCTAATACATCTTTTGTATTGTAGTAAAGATACTCCAGACCGCCTTCCTAATCATTTTGTCAACTTTTCAATATCCGATTAGATCACTGATTATTTTAGTTACGTATAATAAAATTGAACAAAAAATTAATATTTAAAAGGTATATGTAACAAAAGTCTAACATCTATTATTACTAGTATATTAATTTAATTAATTTTACGGTTACAGTGTGGGTAGCTTGGGCAAATACGAGAATGAACAAGACGTCCGAGGCCTCATAGTGAAGAACTGCACCCTACAAGGAACCACAAACGGAATCAGAATCAAAACCTACGCCGGATCCGGTCCGAGCGCAGCCACCGGAATGATTTTCCGGGACATCGTGATGGAGAACGTGCAAAACCCGATCATCATCGACCAACACTATGGAAGCTCCTCCAAAAAGGTATGAGACTTCACACAATGTTAACGTATCATATCAGAGTCGTGTTTGTAATACTGAAAATTGCTGCATCTGTGCATGCAGCCATCGCAAGTGAGCATAGGCGACATCATCTACGACAACATAAGGGGCACATCGGCCTCGGAAGTGGCCATTTCTCTGGATTGCAGTGAGGCAGTTCCATGTAAGAATCTCCATTTCAGCAACATCAATTTGAAGGCTGGAGTGATGAAGACCAAAGCAGCTGCCATTTCTTCTTTTTGTGCCAATGCTCATGTTATGTCAACTGGACCTCAATTCCCTATTCCTTGTTCTTCACCAATGAAAGCAAAATCATTATGAGAATCAAAATTATGATAAGCATTTATGGAAAGGTATCATTTTCACACACATTATACATGCATATATATATGTGTAACCCTTTATGTATATTCGCATATATGTGTACAAAATGAATCTTGAGTTTGATGATATATATGAGGATCAAGATGATGGAGCTTGTCATTTATCGATCGAGGCGGAGATAGAAAATATATACGGCGGAAGTCGGTAGGAGGAAATAAAAAAATTTCAATTCTTTTTGTATATTAGAGAAGGTCAGTAGAAATTTGTTTTAAAATTACTCCCAATAATTTCTTTTCCAATGGGAGTTGAAGGGAAATTTTTCAAAATTACTCAATAATTTTCTTCCCTGCGGGAGCTGGAGTCTACCCCGCTTAGGATCTAGTAACAAGTTCCTCGCCCTAGGGTGTTCTAAATTTTTTAAAATTATACTTCTTCCGTTTCACTAAATGTGACACACTAGATTTAGACTCTTTGATTTTAGATGAGTGGATGAAATTGAAAGTAAAAAGTAAAAAGTAGAATGAGTGGATGAGTTTGAATGAATCTTACCAAAAATAGAAAGTGTCATTTATAAAAAAATCCCAATAAGAAACGTGTGCCACAAATAGAAACGGTGGAGTACTTCCTTTAGTCCCAAGAGTATCAGAAAACTTTTCCAATTTATTGCACAATTATTTTGTCATGAATTTCAATGATCATGTTTGATCGTTAATATCTTTAGCTACATATAATAGTTTCGCATAAAAATGATATTTATAAAATATATATTAAAATTAATCTAACAAGATCTCACATGATATTTTTATTATGTATACATTAATTTTTATTTAGGATAAAAAAAATTAAATTTAACTTGAAAAAAACAATTGTGCCTTAAATTTCGGGATGGGAGAGTATAAAAAATGAAAGGAATCAAAAGTAACCAATTCAAACACCCACAGAATATGAGGACTATAATGCAATTTACTCCATGTACCAAAACACAAATAAAAGAATCCCAAAATCCCCCACCAATTTCCACTTCCAGCTGCAACTCAGACAATATCCGCCGCCATGGCGCTGTTCACCGTCCGGCGAAACCTAGCCACCGTGCTCCGCCGCGCGTTGTCATCGCCGCCACCTTCGCGCGCCCTCGTCGCAGTTCCACTTCTCAACCTCCAAAATCCAGTTCAGAATCCGACTCCGACCCCGTTTAACACCCAATCTCGCTCCAAGACTTCCGGATCGGGTTACTCGCCGTTGAACGACCCGTCTCCGAACTGGAGCAACCGGCCGCCGAAGGAGACGATTCTCCTCGACGGCTGCGACTACGAGCATTGGCTCATCGTCCTGGAGTTCCCCACCGACCCGAAACCCTCCGAGGAGGAGATGATTAATAGCTATGTCAAAACCTTGGCTGCCGTTGTCGGAAGGTTTGACTCTGAGATTCTCGTATTCGTCGAAAGTTATGAACTTTGTTTATGTTTTATTCATTTTGATGATCGGTGCTTGTTTATGGCAAAAGGGTTCGGCTTGATTCTTGATATAGTGTCTGATTAGTGGTTTTGATTAGGTTAGAGGAAGCTTATTTGTTTGTTTTTAATTATGTTAAATGCTTGGGAACGGATTATGGGACCCATTTTTCTAAAATTTTGAACTTTGTTTGTATTTCTGCATTTTGATCATCAGTGCTTGATTGTGTCGAAAGGGTTCAGCTTGATTCTTGATATAGATTCTTATTAGTGGTTTTGATTTGGTTAATGGGAGTTAGTTTTGTCGAAAGTTTTGAACTTTGTTTATATTTTCTGCATTTTGGTGCTTCATGGTGTCAAAAGGGTTCTGTTTGATTCCTGATTTAGTTTCTGATTAGTGGTTTTGATTATGTTAATGGAAGTTAATTTTGTCGAAAGTTTGAACTTTGTTTATATTTTCTACATTTTGATCATCGGTGCTTGATTATGTCCAAAGGGTTCAGCTTGATGCTTGATGTAGTTTCTGATTAGTGGTTTTGTTTAGTTAATGGAAGTTAATTTTGTCGAAAGTTTTGAACTTTGTTTATATTTTCTGCATTTTGATCATCGGTGCTTGATTATGTCAAAAGGGTTCAGCTTGATTCTTGATGCAGTTTCTGATTAGTGGTTTTGATTAGGTTAATCGAAGTTAATTTCGTCGAAAGTTTTGAACTTTGATTACATTTTCTGCATTTTGATGATCAGAGTTTTATTATGTTATAAGGGTTTGGCTTGATTTTTTATTTAGTTTCATATTAATGGTTTTGATTAGATTAATGGAAATTAATTTTGTCGAAAATTTAAACTTTGTTCATAATTTCTGCATTTTGATCTTCAGTGCTTGATTATGTCAAAAGGGTTCAGCTTGGTTCTTGATATAGTTTCTTATTAGTGGTTTTCATTAGGTTAATGGAAGTTAATTTCGTCAAAAGTTTTGAACTTTGTTTAAATTTTCTGCATTTCGATCATCGGTGCTTGATTATGTCAAAAGGGTTCAGCTTGATTCTTGATATATTTTCTGATTAGTGGTTTTGATTAGGTTAATGGAAGTTAATTTGTTGGTTTTTAGTTATGTTTAATGCTTGGGAGTGGATTATGGTTCCCTTTTTCTGACATTGCTAGGTTGTCTTACTTTTAGTCCTTTGGTTATTGATTCGATTGCCGTGTGAAGAATTATGTGGAAATGTGGGAAGCCCAAGTTCTTGTTTTTGGTGTTTTGAAATGTTGTGGCTGTGGTATTATAGTTTTTAATTACTCTTGTCCCCGGATTATTTCTAGTTATTGTTTGAAGAATCTTGTTGTCGGAAGGCTGGTGTTGAGTTTAAGGTTTCGATAGCATCAGCCTTGTTGTGAAGGGAGAATTTTGGTTGTTTTTATTTAATGTTGCATCTCATAATTGCTGTCACACGGGTCTTGTTTAGAGTTTATATAGCTGTAGCCTTCTTGTGAAGAGGGGTTCTTGACTTTCTCTATCATTAGAGGTAGGTGGAGTGTTTTTTTATAATGGTTTGGTGTATTTTATGTTTGTTTCGAGGAATTGAGCATGTATATTGAACAAATGTCTTCGTGTATAAGGGTAAAATATCTGCATTGTGCGTGTCTATTTTGTAATTTACCGGGCTGTCCTTGTACACGTATAGTGAAGAGGAGGCAAAGAAGAAGATATACTCTGTTTGCACGTCAACATACACTGGCTTTGGCGCTCTGATTTC
>JAULKM010000001.1:1075421-1087403 GCA_032355605.1 Rubia tinctorum
TCCGGCGGACCCAGATCGTTAAACGAACAGAAGAACAAGAATACGACGCCGTGTTCATCATCGTCATCGTCGTCGTCGTATTACTCAGCTGCTAAGAGCAGTAGGCCCGGAACGACGCCGTCTTGGTCCAGCCAGCCGGCGAATAAACCGTCGTGGACCCACCAGCCGGCGGCTCCGATCCAGTCGGGTCCCACATCGATGGTCGGAGATATATTCGGGAAGACGTGGAGCTCCGGAGCTCCGGCGACTGGATCGGGGATTGGCGTGGTTGGGCTGGGGAAGAAGGATCCCAACCTGTTTGGTGATTTGCTTAGCTCAGCATTAGGTCAGAACAAGGGTAGTAATAGCAATGTGCCTTTGAAGAATGTAGCCCCTGCGAGTAAGAGCTCGTTTTCGATGGGAGGTGTGGCTGATTCCTTGCCTAATACGGGTGCTTCGAGTGGATTTGGGAGTTACAAGAGTGGCGCTAGTGCGAATTTGAATGGGAATGCAAATGTTAAAGGCCCTTCGCAGTCTATGAAGGGGATGAATTCAGGTGGAGGATTAAGTGGGATGGGGTCGAAAAAGGACCCCTTTGGTTCATTGGTTGATTTCACGTCCAAGACAGGTAGTGGTGGCGGTGGTATTAAATCAGGTGGTAATGGGAGTAGTAAGACTGGCGGCGTTGGAGATGATCCGTTTGGGGATTTTCAGAATGCTCCTAAACCTAGTGGAGCTGCATTTTCTTCGAGTGGTTTTAGTTCAGGAGGTGCGAACGCAAGTGCAACGGGTGGTTCCTATTCGAAGGTTGAGGATTTCGGGTTCTCTTTCAATCAACCTCAGAGTCAGAGCCCGAGCCAGCCCTCTGTTCAGACAACCGGTCTGAATGATTTCGATGCATTGTTTCAGTCAACTACTAGTTCATCAGGGTTCGAGAACCAGGACTTTTCCGGGGGTGTTGGTTGGGGGGTGGATACGGATTTTGGAGGTGGAAATGATACAGGTGGGACGACGACTGAGCTTGATGGTCTTCCGCCCCCGCCTTCCGGTGTTACTTCTGCGAGTGCGAAGAACAAGGGAGTCGACAATTACAAGAATGGACAGTACGCCGATGCCATAAAATGGTTGTCTTGGGCAGTGATTCTTCTCGAGAAGGGGAGCGATGATGCTGGTGTGATGGAGGTTTTGACTTGCCGAGCGTCATCTTACAAAGAAGTTGGCGAGTATAAGAAAGCCGTAGCTGATTGTACGAAGGTAGATCACGTTCTTCTACCCTGCATTACTTTTTTAAAAAATTTATCGTATTTTACTTGTGTCTTGAGGCCGATAAAAGTTGCAATTGCTTATAAGATAGACACTAGGAACATTTAGCCTGCAATTATATTCGTACTGAAAATGTTAATGTTGATCTTATTGTGACTGTAATGACTCCTGCTTTATATGTTGTTTTGGTAGAGCACGCGTTAAATTATATTCACGAAATTGCTGAGGCTATGTGATGCCTAAGATGATTCTGTGCCCTTGTATTTATGTTCTTTTGGAGTGCCAAATCAATCGCTTTTTGTGTGAAATCCTGTGAAATTAGTGCTGGAATTTGACATTTTGGCTACTATGTGTCTTGAAGGCTCTAGGCATAGATGGCAAGAATGTGGCTATCCTTGTGCAACGCGCGCTTTTGTATGAAAGTATGGAGAAATACAAGCTTGGAGCTGAAGACCTAAGAACCGTCATGAATCTTGATCCGGGCAATAGGGTTGCAAGAAGCACCATCCACCGCTTAACAAAAATGGCTGAAGCATGAAAGTAATACTTCTCTTCGCTTTTCATGTTCTTGTATTATGGTTGGAATTATACCCGTCCCCTACTTGGAACCAATTCTTGGGAGATTTCCATACTTCGCGGAACTAATTTTGTTTATCTGGATTGAATGTACATCGATAGTAGCTCCCATTTTTTACCTCCTCTTTTGATTGTGTGTAACTTGGAGTTATTATTCATGGTTTCTTTGATTCATCGATGATGCTGAGATTGAACGGAACGCGCATTTTTCATGCGAAACGTGTGAAGAATACGCTTTCTTTTGCCTTCATACTATTTATAAATTATCACTCTTGTTAAAAGTGCTTGAATCTCTGAAACTTTTGTGTAGTTTGGATTGCTTTGACACGTGAAATTGCTCACCGAATTCTTTCTGTTGTCTTTTGCCCTTACAATCATGGATTTTTCTGTCCGTCTTCTGTTTTTGAAATAAACAATTCTTCGACGGTATATTAAACATCTTACACCTCTTTAACTTACAGGGTAAAATTCATTTATGCCCCCGAGTTTTTTGTTTACTACACATATACGTTTCCGTTTTCGAAAGTTCATATATGCTCCTCCCAGTTTTTTGAAAGTGCATGTATATTGCGTCGCAACTTTTTGAAAGTGCACATATGTCGAAAATTGGCGTTTGAGGAACTGAGGATATATGTGCATGAACAAGGAACTGAGAGTATATGTGCACTTTTAAAAAATTGAGGGGTATATGTGCAATAAACAAGGAATTGGGGGGCATGAATTCACTTTACTCTAACTTATACAAGTAAAAGAGAAAAGTGCATATTTATAACATTACATATTTCACATAAGTGCAAATATAAACTTTTAATAATTGAAAGTTTAAATATAACCCTAGATAGTTAGTGTATGTGTAAATATACCCTTTCCGAAAAATTTAGACTGGAATTGGGTGAAAAGTCAATTTAATCTCTCTGAAGAAAAAAAAGTGAATTTACAGTTTTGACCCCAAAACTCCCTAACCCTAATTTCAAACCTCTCCTTCTTGGTCCCGCCATTCTCTTTCCTCTCTAGCTATCTTCCCAATCGCCATTCTCTTTCCCAAGTCGCTTCCACTGAAAGGACATCTGTAGTGGTGGTGTTTTAGCCTGCGGGGACCAATCGTGGCCTCACCTCCTCCGCCAAGTTCTCTAACGCCACCGCCAACAATGTCAGAAACGTCATCATCGGGTTCTTCCAGTGTTGCGGGAACCTCTCCGACGGCGCCAAGTTCTCCAAAGCCACAGTCAGGCTCTTCTAATGCTGCGAGGGACCTCTCCGGTAGTGCCAAGTTCTCTAACGCCATCGTGGGTTCTTCCAATGCCGCGGGGACCTCTCCGGTGGTGCCAAGTTATCCAAGCAACCACCAGGCTCTTCCAATGCCGTGGAGGCATCTTCAGCGGTGTCAAGTTCTCCAACGCCACCGTCGGGCTCTTCCAATGCCGCGAGGAGGCAGATTGGGATGGCAGTAGCGGTAGGGTTTCGAGGCGACTGGGTTTGGAGATGGTTGGGCTAGGGGTTGAGACTACATTGGTGAGGCTGGGTGGCCACATAGGCAGGCTGGCCGGAGGTACTGGGGGTGGTACCAGGGGTGAAAGATAGAGAGGGTGACTGCGGTGGCGGGGTTGGGCGTCGACGGAGGTGGTCACAGCGAAGGCGGGGCGTCAGCAGAGGGTGACTGGAGGTGTTGGGGGTGGTGCCAGAGGTGGAAGGAAATGGGGGGTGGTTGGCGGAGGTGTGGTTAGCTGGTGGTGGTGTTCAGCGACTGAGGGGTGGCCGACGAAGGTGTGGTTTTGTAGTGCCGATGTTTAGCGGCTGGGGAGTGGCGGACGGAGGTATAGTTTGGTGGTGGTGGTGGTGTTCAGCATGTGGGGGGTGGCGGGCAGATGGGTGGTCTCGTGATGGTGGTGGCATTCAGCGGCTTGGGGTGATGGACGGAGGGAATTTTAGTCTTTTCATGTTTTTAGGCTAAAAGGGCATTTTGGTCATTTTTCAGTTGGTCAATGGCCGAAAATGACCAGTCACTGCCGGAATATAGTTTTTAGGGTTATATTTGCAATGTAAGTAGTTAGAATTATTTTTACACCAATATTATCTCAAAATTATATATGCACTTAATAAAATATATAGCATTATATTTGTATATATCCCTAACTAAAACTAATTGGAGAAAAGAGCGTTTTGAACCCTATATTTTGGTCGAAAGTGCATAAATGACCTTGTGAAATCTGAAAGTGCAGAAATAACCTTGAATTTTGTTGACCAAAATGTCAACGGCCAAATTGGCCGTAAATGGATGAAATGACCATTATACCCCTGAGTTAGAAATTTTAAAAATAAAATAAAAATCACAAAAGACACTAATAGGCCTAACCACTTTGCTTAATTCTCATCCTCATCTCTTTCAATCTCTTTCTCGTTTCTTTGCGACAGCAACCGCCACCTCTCATCTCCTCTCCTCCCACCTAAACCCACTACCTCTCCTCTCCTCCTGCCTAAACCCGCCTCCCTCTCCTCTCAAGAATGCCCCACCAACTCCGTCAATCGCCTCTTCATCTCCAGATCCCCGTCACCTTCTCAGCTTCCCCGAGAAGCCTACTTTCGGGTCCAGGGCCACCCTTGTGAGGGTCTATCGAAGGTCTGCTGCTAGGTTCGTCGGCGAGGAGACTCGTCGGATATTCGTCTAGAGATTCTTCGGAATCAACCTGGGAAGAATTCCGCCATGGTGGAGAAGATCATCGGAATCGAAAGTCTGCTGAGTTTCGTAGCTGCAAAAAGCATCTGCTCTCTCTAGGGTTCGTCGATTCAGCTGAATTTCGGAACAATTAAGCTGAGGATTTAGCTTGTTTCTGTACCAGATTCTTTCTGATCCTACCTGTTTGATATACCCCAAAGGTTGTTGATCAAACCGGTCTGATTGTTTGATTAATTTTTGCAGTGGTTGTCGGCTCGCTAGTATACCATGCGTTATGGGTTTTGTCTCTTTGTGTGTTAAGGGGGAATGAAATTTCAATAAAGATGTAAATTTGTGTGTTTTATTTTTCCCGGTAGTTTCGCGCAAACTCCAGTGGTTCTGGGTGGCGGGGCACGGTGGCAGAGCCAGTGGCAGGTGGTGGCCATGTTGTTTGGAGAAGATGAAATGGAAGAAGAAGAGGTCTGGGGGGTAAAATTGTCATTACAATTGTAGTTTTAAGTCCAGGGGGTATTTATATCTTTTCATTATTAGTCAACATTGGATTTATATCGGTCAAAGCCAAAAATTGGCCACAGGGTTAATATTGAACATTTTTACAATCTTATAGGATTACTTCTACATTTTCATATTTTATAAGATCATTCATGCATTTTCTCAATCTTATAAAGTTATTTTTACACTTTTCCCAACTAATTATAATGCTATCAAACCAACCCTAAGGCCATGTGTAATGGTAGAAACCGCTATCGGTTTTTTACTAATTAAATATATTATTTTTCTCATTTTTCCTTTTCAACCCACTTTAAGAAACTGTTTGAGAAACCACTCATTTTCTTCTCCACAATGGTAAGAAACAACTGTTTACTATTCATAGACCCCACTTGATTTTATCTATCATATTCATTAATTTTACCATTAATATTTAATTAAATTAAATTTGTCCACTCAAAATAAGTTGAATGTGAAATTTAATAATACATTTTTATTTTTAAAATTTAATTTCTTTTTTCCAGATTTTAAAAAAATATGGATTTTTAAATAAATTTTACATATATTTTTTTATAAAAACTCAATTTTTTTAAAAATAATAAATAAAGGTTGGGACACGTGGCCCAACCAGAGGGGGACACGTGACCCAATCAGAGGGTGTCACGCGTCCCTTCAATGAAAAAAATAAGTTGTATGTAGTGGGACACGTGGGCCAATGCATGATTATCACGTGTCTCATAATTGGTTTTAAAAAAAGAGGCAGCTGGATGCACATTTTTTCTCCCTTCGTCCCCACACCGGTTTCTTGGCCGGATATCGATTGCTTATTAAAAAAACACTCTAGAAATTATCACTGTATGTGTTTTAAATTTTTAGAGCAGTTTTTTAAAATTAAGAAATCATCATCGCCCATCTTATGTCTGATTCTCGTGATACCAAACTCACAAGTGACGAAAGAAATTGTAACTGTTGGAATTTTGACTTTAAACTGATTCAGTGATATGGTATCTCTCCTTTTGACATCAAACTTTTCACAGTAAAATTTTAGCGGGCAAAGAATGAAATGGTCATTATTCGGTTTTAATATGCAAGACCATAGAAAGAATATAAAATAATAATAGGGGCATAAACTGATGAGTGAGATAAGAATGTGAAATTGACTAGAGAATGGACATAATTGTTCTTCAATACAATTTTGGAGAAGGTTTGAATGTAAGGTTAAGAGCTTAAAGAAGTTTGATCAATATACTTATTATACTGTTTCGATTATCTATATTGATTAAATTGAGTTAGAAATAATTTCCACACAATTTCAACACATCTATGCTCGAAATTCTTTTTCAAAAAAATTTGCTCGAAATTCAATTTCACAATTTAACCCCAAAATTGTCATGTTTATTACGACAATTTTTACTTTAGAAAATAATGTTATAAATTATTCCTATCCTAATTCTACTGTCGACGCTCTGCTTTTATTTTTCTATTTCATATAAACATTGAACTTTACATTCAAAAACAACTTTTAAGTTTGTTAACTAACACATTAAGTTAGATATCGATTAATTTCTTCACCATTTCAACTCATCTATCTTCCAAATTCATTTTTACAATTTAGTCAAACAACTTTTGCTCTAATTACGATAACTTTTACTTAAGAAAATATTACTCCCTCCCTCGCAGGGGAACCGACAGAGAGATAAAATCTTTCATTTAATTTTTAGAGACGTGAAATGACCAAAAAACCCCTATCTTCTTCAATCATACTCTGCGGCTTCTTTCTCCCAGATCTGTCTTCTTTCTGACCTCTCCTCCGCCGCCTCACCTCTCATCCTCCTTTGTCGCTTCCTCGCCTTCGCATCACCTCTCCTCCTTCGCCTCAATCTCACCTCCTCGCATCTCCACCGTCTCCCCGCTTCTCCGCCTCCTCGCATCCTCACCTCCCTCCGCCGTTTCGCCTCTCCCTCTCTCTCCCCGGTCGCAGATGGGGCAAGTTAGGGTTCCAGCAAAATTAATAGTGGTGATGACGAGGGAATCAGTCGCAGATGGGGGAAGTTAGAGTTCCGACGAGGGAATGGTAGTGACTATCACAGTTGGGGGTGGGCAGATTGTTGAAGGTGATGGTCGCAGATTGAATATTTGGTTGGGGTGTTAGGGTTTGAAGGAATTTTTATGATAAATTGTGTAAAATTTTAACTTTATAGGGGTAATCACGTCCTGTTACATGTTGAATATTTCCTTAAAAGAAGAGTGCGCAGATATTCGTGGGACAGGCAAAAAAAAGAAAGTGTGCGTGCATATTCGGTTAGGACAGGGGAAGTGGTACAAAAAAAATTCAAATCATGTTGTCGGTGCTCTACTTTTTTTATCTTTCAATTCAACACACCGAATGTTAAATAAGAAAAACAACTTTCAAACTCGTTACGCAACACATTAAGTTAGACACCGTTCATCAATATTTCAACTCATCTGTTTTCGAAATTCAATTTGACAATCTAATTATGAAACAGTCATTTAATTACGATGACTTTTACTTAAGAAAATAATATAATATAATTTTTTATCGTTTTGATCCTGTTGTCGGTGCTCTACTTCTTTTTTTCTTTTCAATTCATACACTAAACAACTTTCAAGTTCGTTACGCAACACATTAAGTTAGACATCGATTAATTTCCTCACCGTTTCAACTCATCCGTATTCGAAATTCAGTTTGACAATCTAATTACGAAACTGTCGCTTTAATTACAACGACTTTTACTCAAGAAAATAATACAGTATAAATCCTATTCGTTCTGTCATGTTGTCGGTGCTCTACTTTTTTTTTCTTTTTCAATACCAAACACTAAACGTTACACAAAAAATAACTTTCAAGTTCGTTACGCAGCATATTAAGTTAGACATTGATTAATTTCCTCACCATTTCAACTCATCCGTATTCGAAATTCAATTCTACAATCTAATTACAAATTGTCGCTTTAATTAGGACGACTTTTACTTAAGAAAGTAATATAATATAAATGCTTATCGTCTCGGTGCTCCATTTAAAAAAAATCAACACTTAAACCTTACTCATAAGGAGGAAAAACAACTCTCAAGTTTGTTACACATGACTTCATCCGTTCATCCCCTCCTACAAGATCATCAAAATCCTGAAGGGCAAAACCGCCATTTTCACACCACCATTAAAACTCGCTCTACTTTCCATCCGCTTTTGTCATTTTCTCCCCCCAAAAACGTAAATTCAGCACAATATACTCGTAACCGTTCTCTCCCCACCTTCCTATAAAACCCCCCAAGAACAGAAACCCAAAAACCATAAAGCTTTTCTCCTCCAACTCCTCCTCCTCCTCCACTCAGCGCCACCACCACCACCATGTGCGGCGGAGCAGTCATCTCTGGGGACCTTCTCTTCCCAAACCTAGGCCGGAATATTACCAAGAGCGACCTGTGGGACCACCTCGACATCAAGACCCAAACTGGTGAGTTTTCTTATTTTCTGCACCTTTTTTCCAGAAGTTTCTTGATTTGATGAAAGTTTTCCGTTTTCCTTTTTCGAGAAAGATGTGATTTTTCTTGGTGGGTTTTTTGCGTAGGTGAAGAATCTGCAACTGGAACTGGAAATGATGATCAGGAGAAGAAGAAGCGGGAGAGGAAGAACAAGTACCGCGGCATACGGCGGCGGCCATGGGGGAAATGGGCGGCGGAGATCCGCGACCCGAAGAAAGGTGTCCGAGTTTGGCTCGGAACTTTCCCCACCGCCGAGGAAGCCGCCATGGCGTACGATGAAGCTGCGAAGAGGATCCGCGGTGGAAAAGCGAAGCTCAACTTTCCCGACAACCACCGCCGCCGCAGCCTGACTCCACCACCTCCTCCACCTCCGCCGCCAGCAGCTGCTCAGCTTCCGCCCTTCATGGAGCTTCCATCGTTTCAGTTCCCTCCCATGCTCAACATGGAGGCAGCGGGCGAAATCCTCCCTCCGCCACCACCTCCGCCGCCGCAGGCGGCGGCGTACAGCTTCCTGGAATCTCTGCTCGAGATGGATCCGGAGCCGGAGCCAGATCCATTTGGCGGGATCAATGAGTATGACTCCTTCGACTACTGGTTTAATGATGATCTGAAGTACTGAGGAGAATTGGAGGACCATGGTGAAAATGGAGCAAAGTTATGAGTCCGTTTTTATAATTTCAAGTTAAATCTGTGGTGTCTTTGTTATTAGTGTCTATGTATTAGTGGGATAATGGTAGTATGATTATGAATAATGGTGTTTCAGTGGATCTTGATTTTATATCATGGTACATTGAACTTAATGAATAATGTTGTATTTCTCAAAAAGGAAAAGTGTTTAAGGTTGTGTGAGTTAATTTAATGAAATTCGAGTCCTTTTTGTGTAATTAAGTCTTCTTCTTCGTACGGTTTTAAGTTTCAACACATGGGATGGTCCATGCATGACGTGCACAATTCTATAATTGTTTCGTAATTAATTGAGAATATCCCAACTTTTTACTCCCTCTAGTTTTTATATATTGGACTTAGGTAAAATGACACAATATTTTAGAAAAGAATAGTTAGTGGTGTAAATTGTATTGAAAGAGGAAAAAGTAAATTGAGTGGAGAAAAACAATCTAGTATTTGCTAAAATAGGAAGGAGCCAATATAAAAAAAATCATCTCAAAAAGAAAAGAGAGTCAATATTAGAGGATCATATGGAGTATCTCTTTAATGTACGTAACATGCGGATTTTACGTTTTACGTTTTGGAGTTTATTGGTACTGAATTGCGAGATTTGTGTGTTTGAAGTGATGATTAATGTTTTTGGAGTTTATAAGGATAAAGTTTTGAATATTTCTTGATCTTTTAATATGTATCGACTTTGAATCGACACTTATTGTATATGTGTTGGTTTTCAAGCGTCCGTAAATTAACTCTCTATCGCTAAAAGTATATATTTTGGATTTTAGGGAGCCAATGCCACGAATCCGGATTATAAGAGTAGTTGAATGCTTCTTCGATTTATGCGGATAATTATCTGGTAGATAGTTCTTGATCGATAACTCTTACGTAGAGGATAATAGAATAATATAGTATTTCAAATATCAATGTATATTCAGAGTTGAATTGCAAAGTTTGTATGTTTCAAGAATGTAAAGTTCTCCAAATTATAAGGGTAACATTTTTAATATTTATTAAATTTCAAGTAATTATATGTTTTAAAAGGACATTCTTCAAACATCTATCCGTATTAATGTGATATTAATATACAGATAACTCTTGATAACTCTTGTGATGCCGAATAGTAAAGTTATCTAGTTTTCTTAATCTTAGTGTATGTCTCGAGTTAGAGTGTGTTAGTGTGTCTAAAGAGAGTATTCGATGAATTATGTATATAACACTTCCAGATTATAAAGATAGAGATTTAAATACTGTTTAGATTTTAAGGGGGTCAATGTAACGTTTCCGGATTATAAGGGCAGTATTCTCTATATTTTTTTAATATTACAGAGTCAATGTAACGCTTCCGAAGTATAATGGTTATATACTTAAGTACGTTTTGGATTTATGTGGATAATTATCTAGCGAATATTGATAACTCTGAGGATAGTAGAGTAATTTAGTATTTTCAAATATCACTGGGTTTGGTGTTGAATTGCAAATTTTGCATATTTTAAGAATGCGACTTTCTCCGGATCATAAGGGGAACGATTTAAATATTTAAATAATTTTAAATAAGTATCTATTTCTAAAGGATATAAGATAGTACTAATGTGAATATAGCTCTTGATAACTCTAGCTAGGATAGTAGAGTTATCTAGTATTGCAAATATAAAATGCATGTTTCAAATTAGTGTTGTATTGCAAGATTAGTGTGTTGAAGAGGAGTGGATCAATGTCTTATATAACACTTTCAAATTATAGGGATGTTTTTTTTATCGGTTAAGGGATCAATATCTTTAAATATCCTATTGATCTGGTTAATTATGTCACGACTATCATGTACCTAGTTAACCCTATATAACATATAGAGACCAATATCTATGACCCAACAAGTTTTTTAGCTATTTGTAACATACTTTGTCTTTTGGTGTTTATTTTTGGAAAATATACAAATATAACTCTATATACTTGAGAAACTGCAGATATAATTCTGAGATAATTTTTAAGTCCAAAAACAACTCTAACTACTAAATGAAAGTACAAATATAACCCTATGAAACCATTTCCGGCGTTGACTAAGTAATTCCGGTCATTGACTGACTTACAAAGACCAAAATGCCCATTTACTTGCAGCCTAAAATCTTATGGACAATTTTGCACTGTGAGCCCCACAAAAAAACTTAATATTACCCTCCTCTCTCTCGCTTTTCTTGCATCGGCGGCGCCGCCCTCCACCACCACACGATGGGAATCCGAACGCTCCAGTACACCGCTGCCGGTGGGGATGCACACCAGAGTTTCAATCCCGTGGATCTGAGCGTCTCGAACTCTGTCACAGTTGTAGAACGGGGGGAGCTTTGTCGCGGGGAGATAGTGCTGAAGGCCTTGCCCAGAACGGAGTCATCGTCAAAACACATGGTCTTGGCCAGAGAACGGTCCGGCCCATACTAATTTGAGTCCCCAATCACAACCCGCGCCGCCCCGAACAACCGCCATCTTCAAAAGGCGGGATTTGTCTTTTTACAAAAAACTCAACTTTCACTTGAAAGCGGAAAAAATGGTGACGAAAATGATGGCATCAATTTCCTCCGGATTGGAAGCCATTGATGTGAAAAAGGTCAACCTCAGAAAAGCCCTAGGTCCTAAGGTTGGATACAGTTGGTGTCGGGTTTTCTTGGGAAAGGGATGGAGAAGGAGATAGTATGAGGTCCTCCATTGGCGTGGAACATGAGGTGTGAAATGGAGCATGGGGGCAATATGGTCATTAACTAATTGAGAGTTTTTCAGTTTTTAAACAAAAACCGTCAAGGTTAAATTGGTCTTTTCATCATAATCCGACCTCAAACTGCCGA